>OZ059798.1:4885907-5408828 GCA_964057025.1 Standfussiana lucernea
ATACTGATGCTAACACGATTACCACGTATTAATGCATCATTCTAACCCCCCCCCCCCCCACATAGAATTTTTTCATCGGTAATAAAAAAAAAATCACCTGTCCCACATATTTTGACCGTGTCAGGTATGCAGTTTTGTCTTCTGTTCTTCCAGACTGTATTTAAAAATTACGTGTCAGTATGTTCGTACACGCTTATCTCCGGAACCACGCTGCCGATTTTAATGAAATTTTGTGAATGTGCATGGTTGGTTCCAGCTTGAAAGATAGGGTAGTTTTTGACCCGATAGGTGGTGACGCAGCAGAGGTGGGTCGCTAGATTACTACTATAAATCATTAGTGCGAGGTTACTCATGGTACTTAAGGTACATCAGTAGAAAATACAGGGAGTATTTTAAAAGTGTATACTTGTTTAGACCAACACTAAGACCTCTTATCTTATCTCACTTTTGCTGTGCCCGACAGGGTCCACGATTGTTTCCAAAGAAATGTTTACCACCTAAGCCTACATTGTGGAATGCAATAAAGAATTGAGTATTGAGACGACACAGAAATCAATGCCTAAACATTGACTCTTATTTGGACATTCATTTAGGTGTCGCCTAGTGTTGGCTAAAACGGGCAGCACCTGGTGTCGTGGTTTATGAAGCGACGAAAACCAAAACATAACATAACATCACGCCTGTAATCCCCAAAAGGTTAGGCAGAGGTGTAATAGTACAACCACATTTCGCCATGATCCATCATCAGTTATGATTAAAGTCCCATGCATAGAATTGTAATTGGGGGCGAGTCTATTGCCATCAACCAGCCACAAATCCAGACTCCGTGACTGCTTCTGAAAAATTCCTGATGGAAAAACCCAATTTGCCCGACCAGAGAATCAAACCCAGGGCCTCGTGTGTGCTCAGCAACCACTAGATCAACAAGACAGTACAAAGCCAAAACATTTTCTTTACAAAATTAAAGTTTTCTTTGTTGGTATCTCTACGACCTGCTGCGAAGGCAAGTGACAGCAATGATGAAAAAGTCAAGATTTCCTGAGACTGACAAACTATGAAAAAGATACAATTTACACTTGTCCAGAGCTCCCTGGCCCTGCTTAACTTACAAGCCAAAATTAAAACACAAAAAAAAAAGAAAACATTGTACCCAGCATTCAATGTTGGCGTACCCCTGTGCACAGAACGTGTGACGGAGCGCTGCGGTGACGCGACAACGCCTTGCGGTCCCGGGACCGCGTGAAACTTAGAACTTACTCACCGCGTGTATTACTATGTGCGGTGCCATGTACTGTGGATACTGGAGTACATAGTATTGTGTTCGATTCTAGATGGAAATGTGATGAATGAATGAAAGTCTGCATAGTATATTGTAGAAATGGCGCGAAAACTGCTGTAATAAGTTGGGTAAATTATCGACAATGAAAAAAAAGAAACAAAAAAGTTTTTAATTCTATCAGAAATTACTAAGACCCGTATTCTGGTACGCAGATCAACTCAGAAATTGGTTATCAAACCATGATGATATGTTGGGATGCAATCATTAAAATAACTGTAGAACTCGGAAATATGAAGGTACGTTCCTGCTTCATGTTTTATTAGTAACGTTACACAGAACATCAAGATGGCCCAAAAGAGAAAAAAGTGTTACCAACATAAAGCACCTCCTTCACAGGAGGTTTCTTTCCTTCATGGTCTCCTTTCGCAGGTATGCTGGAAGAGATTTCATTACAAATAAGCATCACCTTTGTACTCTTTTCTGTTACTTTCTTGATTTCTGTATTTAGTGTGTACGTAAATTGTTACATAAATAAATAAAGCACTTACATTAGCAGTAAAGCGAACAGAAACATATACATTTGATAGCCAATTTTTCCAACAATCGCATCACTTGACTTGTGTTTAATTTTTAAATGTCATTGATTTTTGTTCAAAAAACAAACACTACGATGACTACCCAATACAAAAGCTTAACCTTGAAGATATTTTTATTACATCAATTGTTTTTGAGTGTTCAACACAAAGTACTTCGGTAACAGCCAAATCACCCATGCAAAGATTAGGAAATCCTCTCAGAAATCACCAACTATCATTAATACAGGGAGCGTGCCGCTAATACGTCTAACAATTACGGGCCCGCCATCTAGCGCCACGCGCCGACAAATAGAATTAATTATTCAAATCCCGAACAACATCCCCCTGTATTGTTAACAACATAATTTGACGTGCTGATGTTTCTGAGCGCCTGGTAGCTTATTGTTGTGGATGTAATTTTTGATTGGAGTAATGGCGAAAATGTTCGTTTCTCTTTAAAATCAAAAAATACCAACGTAAAATTATCGGAAATGTCACACACATGCAAGTTATTTATTTAAAATACAATTACAATAAAAGTAATATAGATTAGGGTTCTTGAGTAGACACCAATTACAGGTGTTCACAACATTCTCATGTACAATGTGATTAACTAAAATTGAAACCCCGTTTTGTGTTAAATTTACTTAAAACCCATACCTGGAAATGAAGAGAAGAAAAAACATAAATTGAAAAGTCTGTACACTGTCCAAATTGAAATTGCACATATCTGATAAGGATTCGATCAAAACAAACATAAGAGTACATCTATGACTTCTTCTTGCTATAAAATATTAAACCAAAAATTATTACCAAAATTAATGAGCTATATCCAAAACAGACACCCTATTCCGTACCGCGTCACATGAACCCTCGAGTAGTGTCCAAACAGAGGGAATCTCGGAAATTTGTTTGTTTCCATTGCCCCTTTTAATAGAACAAACATTTTAATGGCCTCGCCGACCGCCATTTTAGCGCTGATCGATACGCCCCAAATGATTGGCTAAATGGACTACGTAATGATTCATTTTTGACAAGTCGTATCTATATAAAATATGTAATAATCGGTCGTAGATGTGACACGAACAGTTACATTAAAATTGACTATGTATTTGAGTGCTACGCGAAAAGTCTACGAACATTCGTAGAGGTGCCACTAATTTTACAGCAGTCTTGTAAACATACGAATCTGAGTCTTGCATCATTGCCTAAGTACCAAGGTTTTGTCCTATGTACAGTCACGTGCTTTACTTGATGAGCCATTTGCCAATATTCGTATCTTATTTAGCCTTGTGATGCAAATCGGATTTAGTCGGTTATATTCGTACCTACATATTAAAGAGTGACCCAAAGTCAAGAAATTGCAGGTCTAGCAACCGTAACCTAGCGACAATTGTTTTAGCGTAGCTATAGTAAAGTGATAAAACTGCAAAATTTGAAAGTGGCTCATCAATTAAAGGCCGTGACTGTATTTGAAAAGAAATTATAAGTATATCAACACTGTAGTGTTGCTTCACAAAGAATCCAATTTGATTAATGTCTTTAATAACGTTTCTCAATTATTTTTTGCAACCTCTCTCCCCTTTGCGAATGTTTGCATTCATCCCCTAAAGTACCAGGGCGGCAAGTCTCGCTAGCGGTCGGCAGAGTGGTGGGCAAACATACGGCGCCGCCACGTCGCGCAACCACCTGGCAAGCTTTGTGTACTTAGCTGAGAGTACAATCTTGCGATTATATGACTGAATGTAGACATTGGATACAGTTAGGTATTATAAGGAACCTAACATGGAGCATCTCATCACCATTATTAGCCAATCCAGACAATAGAATATATTTTAAAAGTCAAAAACAAAGGCAAGAACAATAAGATACGAACATTTAAAAAGAAACAACCTTTTTATCGAAGATTTTCGATATTCCAAAATGTTAATTTTGGGATTGCGATGATCGTGTAAATGAAAGTGGTACAAACTACAATACTACTAATGTTTCAATTATTTTCATAATAACTGAAACATTAGTAGTATTGTAGTTGGTTCATGAACGAGAACTCCTTTAGAATTCGTTCGCCTCTTCCCTATTTCATTTTATACAAAGATAAAGGCGGAAATGTTGCGAAATTTTTGCATAAAGGGATTGCAAACTACTAGGAGCTCAAGAATGGCAAGGGGTGGTTTTCTCAACACTCACAACAGAAGCTCTATACGGCTTCACTATGAAAAGTCACTTTAGATTAACAAGGGCAAAAGTCGGAAAATCATCGTTTTATATTACGGTACCTACCTACTTTTAATTTTGTCGATAATTTACTGTAAAAAATCTTTGTTAAAAGCTTCAATTTGAATACAGTTCCACTTTTAATAAACATTCTACGACTGAGAAACAACTGACTGAAAAAAAATAAGTCGCTAATGCAAGATTTCGCAAGACAGGAATAAAAAGAGGTTAGCCATCGTCTTACGAAATACCAGGAGCCCATGGTTGGCAAGCGATGTTTGCTAAACACTCGGCTGTGTGTGCACAGTGGCGCGTTTCTGTACCCCAGTGGGTCAAAACGACCTGTGCTAATATCCTATGTGTGACCTTGATATTTTTGCTGAAGTATCTACGGCTGGTTAAATATCACTTTAAGTGGATTTCACATAGTTCTAAGTACCTATATATAGCTCATAAAGAGGTAAGCAAAACGCGTCAAGTTTTCTAAGAGAAACTGTAAAATAATAATTTTAAAATATTATACCTTGACGAATATGACTAAATTAAAAATAAATGTTTCCAAAAAATGTTCAAAACTGTTTACTTTAGTTAACCCTATAATGCACCTGAAGCACATTATTTGAAAAAAAACCTAACCAAAAACTATATGGGAATTTCTCGAAACCCACATTTTTTTCGATTTTGTTCATTTTATTGCCCTTTTTTATAGAAAACCATGAGTTTCTTAAAGGGTGACAGAGAAAGGGTTACTCAACGACGTTACAATCGTGACCTTTGCAAAGTAATTTTTGTGAACTTTGACATTTTGAGAAAAAATCTTAAAGAAAGGGTCAACAATTTATGCTCGTTAGCGTCTTTGATAATACAGGGTACAAAGTGTTAAAGATTTATTTTTAAACTATTGCATAAAACTCATAAAAAATGGTGAGAAAAAGTTCACAGTTTTTTTCGTTATTTTTTGAAAGAGCTTGTATTGTTGTTCTAACCCTTTACCTGATTTGGTGAGAAATAAATATAACAAAATCAGTCATTCTTTCAAACGATTTCTGCCTTGAAGAATGAAGCTGAGAGTGAGAAAAAAAAACCACAATCTTTGTATTGCATTGCTATGATACTGCATGGCGGATTGACAGAAACTTGTTGTTTAATCTGTGAGCTTTATTCATTTTCCAGAAATATTTTTTTCTTTTCTAAAATGTTCAGTCGATATGCCAAGATAACTACTCACCTAAACAAGTACTGTGAGGTACAATGGAAATTTCTCTGTCAACCGATCGTATAGCAATTAAGCTCTACAAATACAGAGGCTATCCATGTAGCGTTGTTGGCCAGACTCCGAGGCCGTAGATGTCACTTACTCTCATTTAATTCTCTTCATTATCCCGAGAAATATTACATACTTACTTGAGAATTTTATGAAAACCAACCGATATTCGTGAGACGACGCGCGTGCGGTACGCCGCAGCCGCTAGTTATAGTAAAAATATTATTTTATAGGCCCAGTGCGAGCCGCGTTAACTTGCGGTCGACGATAAATTACACCCAATCTATACTGGAACCATTTCGATGATTTATTTACGCCCACCATTTTGTACGAATTATGTGATAGAGGACAACGACTCAACTTCATATTGCACATATTCATGAGTGAGCAAGTTCGCAGAAGTAAATGCTTGCTTTGCTTCAGTTAAAATATGATGTGCTACTAATTACTACCATTTTTAAACTACCTCATTCATTAATAACCACAACATGACAACTACAGAACAATTTTAACCCGTTGACAGTTGCCTCTCAACATTTTCTCTGACATCACAATTAACAAGTTACAATAATATAAAAATAACAACATTCATCACATTCTTAAAACATTTTAAAACTGACGGACGGACAGGAAAACATTTTTCAGTATTAAAAAAACACAACAAATCCCAGTACATTACGTTTGGCAGTACCAGGAGTGCATAGGAAGGCGGGACGTCGTTGACAGGTGATTGACATCTCACTCGCGTTTGCCCATGTTTATCTCATTGCTTTCGACAAACGTATGCGTTCCTTATACAAAAAATCGTTACGTCTCTATCTTTAAGTGGTTAAGGATGAGATTAAATTGGAGATAGTATGTTTGGGTGGCAATATAAAGGTTGTAAAACATCACTAATGTAATGAATGACTAACAAGACGAAACTAAACTAAATAGTGACTAGAAATGGGCCAGCTGTGTCCGGTGACGGATTGCTTTAGTTTTAATTCTAAATGGGTACTAATTGAAAACTGTCCACAAGCGTGAAGATGTGTAAGGTGTTGTTAAATTAAGATAAAAAAATACATCCTGTAGCACAATTTAAATGTATGAATTTTATTATTAAACTAGATTGTGTTCTATTTTTCGATTACTCGGCTGTTAAAAATACTGTAGCTGTTCTTTTCATATTTTTTCTAAGCAAAGGTCAATACAACAATCAATAAAATATCGTTTTACTATCATTCCCAAGGGGTCAATCATTGAAAGGGTTAACAAAAGACTTTAATTTTCGACAACTCGCGAAAAAAGTTGACCCTTTCTATTGATTGTCCATATTTCAAATGGAAAGGTGGCAGGTAATAAAACATAATATTTTTTTGTCCATCCGTACGTAACCTAAAACCACAATGCACATGCGAGGATGATTTGTAAGAAAAATAAAAAATTAAGCTTTTTTTTAATAATATTCCCTGATTTCATGCGAAAATATCGTGTTTCGTTTATTTGGGGGTTTCGTTGTTAATTTTTCGGCTTTCGGTCGCCGATTTCGATTTTGGACATGTGGTAGTGATGTAGGTATGTGCACGACCGAATTATTTTCGGAAAACAAAGGAAACGTCAATCTTTGTATATTTTTGAACTTGGTAACGGATATTTTGAGAACGTTTTTTGTCTATCAGATATTTCTAAAGTCTGTAGCGGTTACGGTTGTCTATTCAAGGTATTTTTCTCTTCTTCGGGAATGTCCGTCTACTAGTGGTGTACAAGCGGGTCGTGGGCATTGAGAATCATCGAAAATTACCATGCACGACTGAAAGAAAGTACCTAATTAGGAAATACTTAACTTGTAATCAATAATAGCAATAAGGATATTCTAACATGAAGTGGGACTAGGGTTACCATCCATCTGGAGTTGTCAGGGCATGTCCCGCTTTATGGCCTCCGATTTGAAATTTGGCCGGCCTTGTCGTACGGACGTTACGACATACGGGGATTTATTTAGAAAATACTAGGTTTTTTTTTAATTTGATAGTGGGTATTACAACATTATTAACAATAATCTTTCACAAATAATATTAAGTAGTTCTGACAGCAACTAATCGTCCACGCTTCGTTATAATATGGCCGATCCGTCAGTCTGACCAACAGAACAAGCACAATTTTGGCTGCGTTCAGCATCACGCATTAAATTCGAAAAAACATACCAAGTTTAGCTATCATCAAAGTTACTGCAGCTCTCAAAGTAACCCCGATTCGATCGGCTTTTTGACAGGACTTCTAATTTCAAAATGGTAACCCTAATGGGACCCAGTAACAAACCACATTTGGCTACAAACAAAACTTAAGTTGTTCTTACAAAACTTCGGTGTTGGGTGTTGTGTTCCAAAATATCATTTGTGTCACTTAAAGGGTTAGTTTTGACTGACAGACAGATAAACATTGGCGATGAGTCTCTACGTATGGTCTTCGTGGAATAATGTGGTGATTTCTTGAAGTAAGTATACACATAACATAACACGCCTGCAATCCCCAAAGGGTTAGGCAGACCTACAATAACCCGCAGTAATAGGGGGCGAGCCTATTGCCATCAACCGGGCACAGATCCAGACTCCATGTCAGCTACTGAGAAATTTCCTATGGAAAAACCCAAAAACACGTTGCTCGACTCGGGAATCGAACCCAGGACCACGAGGTAGTCACTAGTCCAACCAGATCTTTGAAGTTCTTTGAAGTAGGTATCTTTTACAATAACGTTGCAAGAGACTGCAATGGTAGCAGAAAACTGCATTAGGCCTGCCACTGCAGTTTTTTTTTGTGCTGTCACCTAATTTGTAGACTCTGAAATTGCTGGAGTATCGGGCAAACGGTACGGACAGATTGCGGACATCGCAATATGTCCGTACCGGTTACTGACATCATCATCACCAGCTGCCTAGCCTATTCCTAACTATGTTGGGGTCGGCTTCCAGTCTATGTGGATGCAGCTGAAAATAATAACTAGCACCAGTAAAGGATCAGTCAAACAGAAACGGACAAATTTCAGACGAAGTATTTCATTGAAGTGTCCGCTATTTACCCGTACCGATTTTCAACATGTAACACATTTGAGCACCCGTGCAAATCACTTATTGTACCTTTTTTTACGAGGAGATGTTCTTGCTTTTCAGTGGAACAAAAGCAGCACAGCCTTGTAGCAGTGATAGGCTCATAGCCTTGTGGTGTGACCGTTGGACTGCCATGTCATAGGTCTCGAGTTCGAACCCAAGACACGCACCTCTGATTTTTCGGAATCATGTGCGTATTGTATAATTATCACTAGCCTCGGTGAAGGAAAACATCGTGTGGAAACCAGCATGCCTGAGACGTATTTGTCGACGTTATGTAAAGTCAAGTCAGAGGCCCATAGAAACTCTGACACCAGGTTAGGCACTAACACGCGGGCCTGTGGACGGTGAGCTAAGGGCTAGCTCGCCGTCCCTCCGTCTTAGGGTGACAGGCCGTGTCGACGGCGCGTTCGTGTTCCACGCCCGCCTCAAAGAGATGTCAACATAGGGAAGGGGCTCGCAAGGGCCGATGCCTGCCGGGTGCTGCGGGTTGTTCGAAAGAGATACCGCGGCCCCGGAACACAAAGGGCGATGAAGGAACATGGATGGGTTTTAGTCAGTAAAAGTCTGACACTCCTTCCCGCTCAGCCCAGAGCGGGAGAAGTCATTTGATGATTTCCCATCCGAAAAAAAAAAAAAAGGTTAGGCACTAACCACACGATAAAGAAAGAAGTGGGACAAATACGTGAGGTGAATTTAAGGATAGTAGTTTTTACGTAAGTTCATACACGAAGTTCATATGTAAGTAAACCTACATGAGGTTGAAAACACGTCATTGAGAATTATGTTTAAACTTTAAATCTAAACTGCTAACTATTCAAGAAGACACACACATTATGTTCGCACTTCAGTATCGGCCGTTAAACTTGCACCTATGAAATAAGCTACAAACATTTACAAAGACCTTTATCCACTCATCAAGGCATTCATCATTGTTACAACCAGCTAGCATCACAGAACAGAAGGCCGTTTATCAAACATACACGTGCTATCAGTGTTTGGATCGCAACGGTCCGTAGCTGTTCGTCCGTCACCGTACGGAACACACTCGAATCGTATGAAACAATACGTACGAAACATATGAAATCGTTTCGTGTGATACAAAAAATAACCTCCGTTGAAACAAATGTAGTGTCAATCCGATGCAGTACTTATGTATGTACTTTAAGAGCTTAAAACACCTTGCAAATAATGTCATCATCATCTGCCTAGCCTTGTCCCATCTTTATTGGGGTCGGGTCGGGTCAGTCTTACCGGATGCAGCTGAATACCAGAATTTTACATGGAGTGACTGCCTATCTGACCTTCACAACCCAGTTAGTACTGGGTAATCCGGTTCCTATGGTACCGTGGAAATAATGTACAAAACCTAAAATAACAAAGTGATTAAGACTTCAATCCATTTTCACACCCCAATATCTGACGTCAGACTGGTCTAAAAACGAACTATCGATAGAAACACAGACAATAACAAAGAGCCTCCCCTACCATCAAAGCACACGTATCACAGAACAGAAGGCCGCTTATCAAACATACACGCGCTATCAGTGTTTGGATCGAAGCGGTCCGTAGCTGTTCGTCTGTCACCGTACGGATCACACACGATACAAAAAGTGCCTCCGTCGAAACAAAAGTATGAGGGACAAGACTTGGAGCGGTTGGTGATGGAGAAAGGTGTATCTGTAAGTTCTGATGATGATCTTTATGCAGTCGCAGGGTTGTGAAAGATGGTGTTTGCCCAGGAGTGGAACAGGGCAGGATGGCGAAAAAAACAGTTCTTCGGTTACGGACTGGCATCGAAAGTATGGAGAGTTTTTGGTCATATTTCTTTCTTAGTTCCTTCATTTGTGGTTTGTTTGCTAAAGAAAGCTGCATTGAATTCAGTAGCCACTAAAAGGGAAACGAAAAATCTTGATAAAAAGTCAAAATAATATGTTTTTAGGAACCGAGAGTCAAAATAATGTGTTTTTAAGAATTCTTCTTTGTGAATTTTTATTTATGTTAAAAGACGACGCACCTATATTATCTTATTATAAGCAAGTTACCTGTCATTGCAGCATCACCGCTCTGGCTCTCTAGATAAAATAAAAAAGAAAAATTAAAAAGTAAACTTAAGGTCGCGCCATACTGTCTGCTATCCGGTTTCCCCGATATTAAGTTACGTTAGCTCTCGAACGATGGGCTTTATAAAAAATATATAATTTTCTTTATTGAAATATCTTGTTAGTGGCTACACTTAATGGTTTATTTTAGTACAAAAATTACATTTCTTATTTACGATATATTTTGGGGAATTCTTGTAATGGTGGCCATATTTTGACAGAAAGTGTAAAAGTCTGAAGTTACATTAATTAGTATCAGGGAATGACGAAATTGCAGTTTAGTTGATTTAATATGATCAGTACCAAATAAAGGTATGACCTCCAAGGCAGCTATTGTGTGCCCAAAGCACGTTGTTCCCGGCTGTCATTTGTAGATCATTCACAGCCGTCACGACTTTACGAGTAATCAGAATCTTGTAAGTCTGTTTTACCAACCAGTCTTACCAACGGGTATCGTGTTATCCAGTAACTGGGTTGTGGAGGAGACGTTTCCAAAGTTAACCCAATATTTTATCCCCAGTCTCCAATTTGGCAGTTGCTTCAGGAATAAGCAAGTTCAACTTAAAACAGATAAGATTTAATAGAACAAAATGATTAAATGTTGACGTGTGAAAATTAAAACTATAGGTCGGTAAAAAACTGTAATAAAACTCCGATCACAATGACGAGAATCAATCATCGATTTAGTTGAATAAAAAAACATCTACTTACCATCAATTCTCGAAAGTACCAGGCGCCCACAAGTTAGTAGTAGTGTTTCCGCTAATTTGACTCAGCGTTGTAGTTGTGCCGACGCCAGCGGCGCCTGCCCGCCGCGCCACCACGGTATCAGCTAACGCCTTTTGTATTTATTGCACCCTAGTACATTATTATTCGGGTTTAATAATTATTCGGGTTATCCCAAGACTGTTTATGCAAATGTGTTTGAATTGTTTATTTATTGGGCGAAGCAGCTGAATTGCTACCAACCGACAATAATAAGATTAAGTTTATTACGGGTCTATTTCAGTGGCAGAATAATATCTATTACGAAAATTTATGGGATTGGTTTGACTCCTACGAGTACAATGAGTCAATGCCTTTAGGAAGATGAACTCCTCTGGACTAAATCAATAATGTACAGGTACATACCTATTTGAACGATATATCAAAAATGCACGCAAATTCTTCTTTGGTCCTTTTTACTAAAAACTCTTGCCTATCATCTATCGTTCAAATTCATCTTTCATCATCTGAATATTTTTCTCAGATATACAGCATTATTTTTTACCGATATTCTGCAAAAATTGTCCTTGGATATTTCATGCATTTATGCAGAAAATACCCTAATTAGGGTTGACTAAAAGAATATATTTCATCGTTTCACCAAATGTCAATAATACCGTAATAATCACTACCAACAAAAGAACAATGCGTTTCTCACTTTATTATGTAAAAAAAGTATAAAATATGCAAAAAAAAGTGTTTATCATTCCATTCTATCTGAAATCTAATACTTAGTAGTAATTCTTAGAATGGAATTGTTTATCAGGGCTTAATACTTTATTGTGGCCGACTGGTAACCCAGTTTTGCAATAGTTTACATACAAATTACGTATTTGTAAAAATTCTAACCTTGGCATTGGTGATTTGATGACACGCGTTAGTTATAGAGCAAGTTGAAACAGACTCGACACTTTAGACAATGACAATTCAGATAACAAGTGTGAATAGTATTTATGTGGGCGTTTAATGTTGGGCTTTAATAAAGAGCGGGATAGAGCCCAGGATCGTGAAGGGGCCTATGGTCAGCAGAGGACTCCTGACGTGGAAATCACTGGATTAATTCCATCACTAAAAATCTGCTTATCAAACTATCCTTTTTAAACACGAAGGCAATAGTTACGCAACAAAATTAATCTTAACTCTTTTCTTTTATTTATAGTGTGGTTAGAGCCTAACCTGGTGTCAGAGTTGGGAGGGGAGGCCTTTGCCCAGCAGTGGGACACTATATGCTGACAAAAAAAAAAACTTACATAAAACATTGCATCAATAACTGCCGGTGGTCAAGGCTCCAAAGACAGGTACCTCCTCATTATGCTTGACGTATCCAGGAGTACTGCTTATTATTAACGAAACGATGAAATATTATTTCGAAACCAAGTATTGAAAAAACTCCTTTCCATCAAGCCACAGACAATAGCAGATGTCAAGTAACGATCTTTAACATATAGACACCGATTAAGGAGAAAGAGAAGAAACGTATTTACGAGTATTCTATATGAAGTCTCATTCCAAATACATACATAGCGTGCTAACAGGAGAGGTGGCTAAATAATAATAGTTGCACGGATCGCTCTTCAAGGTAATGCCGCGCTTGCCAAGGCCGGTCTGTGGGTGACCATCATTACATACCTAATTTCCTTCGTGCCTCAGAAAGCACGTTAAGCTGTTGGTCGGTTGGTCCCGGCTGTCTACAGTAGATCTTTGACAGTCGTTACAGGTAGACAGTGGCCCGAAAGTCTGACAACCAGTTTTACCAAGCGGTATCCTATTACCCAGTACAGTACAAAATGGGTTGTGGAGGTCAGATAGGCAGTCGCTCCATGTAAAACACTGGTATCCAGCTGCACCCGGTAAGACTGGAAGTCGACCCCAATAAAGCGGGGAAAAAGGCTAGGCAGATGATGACATAGCGTGCCAAACTATACCAAGTTTTAAATTAAACCTACATGACTCTCCCTTTACCCTCTGCATTTCCTTAATCTTTGGTACAAAACCGCTTGCCTGCACTTGCTGCCGTAGCGTTAATTGTGCCAGTCAGTGCGAACCGTGGGAACTGCTCGTTATCATGCCTTCCTTGTAACTCTTGTTACTAAGCGTTTTCTTTATTTTAAGCGTAAGGAGAATTAGTGCTGATTGTACAACATATGTTTTGAGTGCAACCTGTACTGGAAACCAAAAAGCCATTTTGGTTCATGTTTAAGGATGAGGCCAAAATAATGTGAGGTATGAGTCGCATAGTTTGCATCATTTCGTATCCTTGAATGACACAATCTAGACTTCTATATGATACCGATTGTACTATGCGTAAATAACGCGACTCTCAACTCACATAATTACGCTCGTTTGGCCTCACCCTAAGCTGAGCTTAGCATTTCGATTTGGTTCTCGAGTTGGGCAGTGTTATGAGATCTGTTAGCTTACCTCATAAGAAGCCTGGAGTCTGGTTTTGTATCCGGTTTGTGCCAATAAGCTCCCCCAAAATCGGGAGAACTAAGTGGGTCTATTTTACTTCAAAACCATTGCCACTCATTGGCAGATTACAGGAGTTTGATGCATACTTAGCATTATTAAACGAAACACAACATCTACCATGTTTTAGTGCCTTGAAAGTTGATATAACTCGATCACAAGAAACCACCCAACGCAACGACCAATCCATATCGCGTATGCTCATCCGCGACAAGCTACTATACTTTCAATAAATAGATAAAAACAAGCCCATAGAGGCGCTCACTGGCCGTCAGGTCCTATCCAACCGCAATGGATCAGGTGCCCACCGCGTGGAAACATGGCTTTTCTACGGGCTCCTTGAACAGGACGTGTTTGGGCTTCACTTGGTGTGCCGCGTGTGTGTAGGGATGTTGTATACTTTTGTGGGGTCAATAGAACGTAAATACAGGGTGGACGGTTACCACATAATATTCAGTACATCATTCTGAACTCCGCATATAGAAATTTTTCACCGGTCATTTTTTTTTAAATCAGCTGTTACCTACAAAAGTGCAGTACCTACAAAGTCAACCGCGTGAAACAGCTGTTTTTTTTTTAAATTACTGATGAAAAATTTCTATGTCACACATCATCATATTCATCGTCATCATTGTCATACATAATTCAGGACGCCCTCGCCTTCAGAATGAAGTACTTATTGGATACGTGGCAACCATTATTGAGCGTTGGTAACCCTTCCACGGTGTATAGCATTGGATAACGGACTTTATTTTCGAAAGAGTGCCTTCAGAAGGTGGCTGGGACCGACCAGATGCGGAAGGGGGAGCACATGGTGTTGTTGCGCAGCTTGGGAGTTGGGAGACTACTAAATCCAGTAGTGGACTGCTCTCGGCTGAGTTGATTGGTTTATTAAGCAGAAGAATGATCGACCACAAATTCTGACTCCGAAATGGTAATGGAAACTTTCAGTGTAAAAATTTAATCATCATATTCATTTCTGTAAAGTTTTGTTTGGTTTTAGAAAACACTTACATTTTACATCATGTTATGTTTTGCCGGTGTTTCGTACCTGACAACTCTGAAAAGAAACAGACGAAACAAAGTCAGAGGTCACCGTCTCTTTGAAAGCATATGAGGACCATGCAGATTAGTGTCTGAGGTAGTCTTTTGAAGAAAGAATAGGTTTGAGTGGACCTATCCAGTCAGTAATTAATAACGCATTACCCGTCAGAGAAACGCAACTTGAACTGTGGCTTAGTTTCGCAACCTCTCAATAAAATATACAGCATTCTATTCAACCTAAAAGTTGTATAGAAAAGCAGAGGAACGTTGATCAAACACTAGCTTTGAAACAAGCAATGGAAAAAAAACCCTATCAGGAACGAGCTAAAATCTAATTTAGTTCGGAATTTCCTACTGATTGTAACAATTACAATAAAAACGAATAGTCCATTTCACTTATCGAGAGCCATGTGTTGTTGACGTCACATATCAGTGACATATTTAAAACAACTGCCATAGCATTGTGAAATGTATCAGATTACAATTTACGGGGAAAATTACTAATAACTATGTTCTAATTTTATTGTTATAAAGTCTGGATATACTCGTACTATACATATAGAAAAGTGTTCATAAGCAGAGGTATGTGTGGCGCTGTTCCACAAACGATGGGGCACTTAATATCGTGTCCTGCGTGTCCTGTTGTTTGTTCATCACAGGAACTGATGGACGCTACCGTAGGCGCCAAACTAGTGGCTCAGTTCTGGGCCGACACAATTTAGATTGCCATCGACACGCTAAGGAGAAGACAAAGCAGAGGTATTAGCATACCTTGTGCTAATTCAGGACTAAGCTATCCAAAGTCCAAAAGAAGCCAGCACTCAATATCTTGTGACATCCCGTGTGTATTGAGGATCCAAAAAGGTAAAAGATCATCTGGTAAGATGATCTTCTGTACTGTAGACTGCCAGACTTCTTTCGGTGACCGTCGGAAGCACTCGTTAGAAGCGATATGTGGCAATATTCACAAACAAAGTGCCAGTCTATTTTCACTGTTCAAGCGATGACGATGATGGAACTGTCAAACAATTTATGACATTGACAAGCTGTCAAAATAGTTATGTCAATCTTGTTGGCAGTCGTTGTAGCCTAGAAAACGATCGCTACTGGTCTGGGCCCGGTCATTCCACCAAGCACCAACTCCTCTTACCAACCTCTTCAATACCGCAGACCACCCTCCTACCTCCACACGAGAGCCAGTCATTACAAGTTTATCACATACATGTAGATACTATCTTCAAGCATCGATATAAATACTAAGGCGCCACCAACATCGCCGGCGAAGCGATAAAACTCGCGGCGTTTTAATTTATTCCCAAAGCTGCCGGTGTGGGGTTTCACAGGGCTCTGTACTGGGTCCTGGGATGTTTAAAATTGATATTAATGTTGACAAATCGGTGGAGCTTTTCGGCCAATGGGAGGTGGGTCTGATTTGATTAGGGGTCGTGTGTGTTTTGTTTTATGAAGTTACTTGGAAGTCTTTACTGCTTTACAAAGGCGTTGTTGGGATGATTCTAAAAATGGCTGACCACAAGTCTCGATTTGCCAAAAAAAGATAAGGTACGAATACTTGCTACTAATTGTTGTTTGCTGAAGACTTACTGTGATGAATCCAAAATAATTACAGTAAGAGCACAGAGATTTATGACTATTTATAAGTAAGAGTGCATCAGTATAAAATATTTTGATTGTTTGGAAATTGATCTCTCGGTCTGTATCAGCTTCAGGTCCATTCATAGTCTTGAAAGCAGGGCTGTCCACCTTCGAACTGAGGAAATCTATCTTTGTCACACCATCGGGCATACCAATTAGAAAAAAACGCACAAGTAGCACTCACTTAGACTTACCTACCACTTTTTCTGACTTTCTATCACAATAATTTATCTTATATTCATAGAGCGTCATAAAGCTCGTGGCGATTTAATTTATTCCCACATGAGCGGTGTCGGGTTGCGGCACGATGTGTAAAACTGATTAGCGCCGACAAATCCGCCGGTGTGAACTGTCCCGCCGTCCCGCGGGACACGGGATAGCGGGAAGTGTCCGGGTGGTAAGGAGTAATGACGATTCCGATAATACTGAGGATTATTTTATTTAATTTGTGGGTACTAGTAATTGAAACAGATGAATAAAATAAAAATCAATGGACATAATATGCTGAGTCAGAAATACAACAAAAAATTCTTCAGAAATCTGCACAGACCTATATAACATATTTGAAAAATAAAAGTATTTATCTAAGTGTGGTAGTCACGATACTAACCGAACTTGGACAATTAAACTACATCATTTTAGAACCAAGTTCTGGAAGTGCCAGGAAAAGTAAAATAATTTCCGTAAACAGCAATTATAGATCCCTGAATAATGATTTTCCAAAAAACTAATACAATCAACGATATACCGAATTACTGAAATATTTCTAATTTGAATAAAACAGATGTTACAATGGAATTTATCAAATTGATATGAAAACTGACAAATCCACGGGCGTATAACTCACGGATATCCTCGTACGTGGTATGTGTACTGTGATGTGCTTTAAGACTGGGTTTGTTACTGTTATCAAACAGTGTGTTTTACCAAACAAGAGTTTGTCTTGTTGTGTTGGAATGACATAATTATCTGGGAATTTAGAAGACTTTTATATTGTCACTACATCGTATAAAACAAAGTTGCTTCCCGCTGTCTGTATGTCCCTATGTATGCTTAGATCTTTAAACGTCCGCAACGGATTTAGATGAGATTTCTTTTAATAGATAGAGTGATTCAAGAGGAAGGTTTATATGTATAATACATGCATATTATAGTAGAGAAAACATTAGTATCTCTATCTACATTGCACCCGTGCGAAGCCGGCGCGTATTTTGCGTAAAAGACTTTTTATTTAACCTTTAGTTAATATTTTAATATTACTCAGGGTGTAAATATTACCATATAATCCACGCCAGTGGTCCACAGAAAAAAATTTCACTTACCTAGTTTTTCTCAGTAAAGTTCACGTTAATACAAGCGCGTTTTCCACAATTAATGTCAATATCTTTTAAATCAGATAGATACTACCTACACAGTTTTAACAACATCAGCTACCCAATCCTCTTTTACCCCACCCACGAGCAATCCCACTTGTCCCCAACCTAAGGCGCGAACAGACAGATACCATCAGCGAGGGGTGATGAAGTACCCGATAGTACTCATCATCACCTCACGAGTCTAATTGGCCAATTGTGCGCCTAATGGCATTATTACACCCCCTTTTTATGATAACACCATATGGTACGATAAGTTATGAATATGGATGGAGATGTATTAATTTGTCCGCAAGGATTAGTGGTCCCTGTGGGATTAATTTGTAAGTGCTGACTGCCTCGTTGGGCCAGTGGTCCATGAGGTCCTGGGATCGATTACCGGGTCGGGCAAAGTGTTTTCGGGTTTTTCTATCAGGAGTTTCCCAGTAGCAGCCACGGAGTCTGGATTTGTGCCCGGTTGACGACAATAGGCTCGCCCCCTATTACATGGGACTTAAACATAACTGGCGAAATGTGAGTGTGCTATTTAGGTACACCTCTGCCTAACCCTTCGCGGATTATAGGCGTGATATTATGTGTTTGTTAATTCGTTACTATCGTGTTTAAGTTTAAAAACTGGGTGTTATGAAAAGGTGCTGTGGAACAAGTCGGCCAGTCCGGAACATTAAAATTTTCTAGCTGTGAATTTTCAGTACGTTTGAGTATCTAGACATGTCCTCCATTGCTTTCACAGGGGTCCTGGTAATATAGAAATATGTGTATTATTTATAATTCGTGTATTGTTAACATTTTCAGTAGGTTCTTCAGACATAGATAAAATTAGCAAAAAGAATAATTAACACTCATCTGCCTAGCCTTTTTCCCAACTTCAGTCTTACCGGATGCAGCTGAATACCAGTATTTCACATGGAGCGACTCCCTATCTGACCTCCACAACACTGGGTAATCCGATACCCCTTGGAGACTGGTTGTCAGACTTTCGGGCCACTGACTACCTGTAACGATTGTCAAAGATCTACAATAATTGACAGCCGGGACCAACGGTTTAACGTGCTTTCCGAGGCACGGAGGAAACTCGGTATGTAATGATAGTCACTCATCCACAGATCGACCTTGGCAAGTGCGGCTTAACCTTGAAGAGCGACACGTGCGGCTGTTATTATTTAGCCACGAGCTCTCAAACAATAATTAACAATATCAGAATAAAATATGCCAGTTTTTTTTTAATTTTTCAATTATATACATATTTCAAAAGACTGCAAGACGTTTCATCATAAGAAATCCATCCCCAGACACTTCTCCTTACCTGTTATAAATTCCGATACTTGAACAAAAACCCCGTGCATAAACCCCTTTTCCCCCCCTTTAGCAAAGCTATCAAGCCAGACGGTACTTGTGAAAGTTTTCCTATGAAACTAATAAACTCGAGTACTAGCTACATTCCGTATAATTTAACAAGCAAAGTGTTAACAATACTCCCTTGAGCTTGAGTCTACCCCGTTTCAGAGGCGGGTAGTTCTCAACACATGGGGTGATTGTTTTTTTATTTTATCGGATTAAGGATGTAAGATGTCATTGTGTTCATTTTATTTTATAAATGGCTGTTGTCCGCGACAGTCGTACGCGTGAAATTATTATAAAAATATATTAGAATTATCATATTTGAATCTGGTTTTGTTAACAATTTTAACCTTTTTCTAAAATAAAAGTAGTAGTAGCCTAAGGTACTCCTTATAGTCCCGTCAAAGTCGCTGCAGCCGTTTCGGAGTTTAGCCAAAACAAACAGTCAGACAGACAAATTGAAGTTGACAGACAATAAACTCGAGTTAGTACTAACTGTTAGTAATACTCCCTTGAGCTTCACCCTATCTCTTATGTCGGCAGATTCTCAACACATGGGGTGATTGTGTTTTGTTTTATCTGATTAGGTATGTAAGATGATTGTGTTTATTGATTCAGGGAACATTCGTTTTTGTTTTTATTGAGTACTGTGATGCGGAGAGTTTTTAATTTCGGAGTGATGATTCAAATCCGACATTTTCAGGGAAATGTTTTGTTTTCAGAAATAGATACTTACCTAAATTTTGTAACGCGACGGAACAAGTAGGAGAGAATAGTGAAAGCAAAAAAAAAAGCATTTACAGTCGCTGTATTAAAGTCCGTAACTGTACATACAATTAAGCTATCCCTTTTGGAAATTACGAGTACTTCCACCTCTCTATTTCTTTTATGTTTTGTGTTTGTTTTTCTTTCATTCTTATTTAAAACTATTATTGCCCGAAAATCAGAAAGTATTCACATGGTCACTAGTTGACGGTATGCTCAATGGATCATAATTATTTATGGACCAAATCTGGAAATTACCGACGGATTTTCAGAAGCATCAGCTCAATTTTTGGCGAAATACACACTGAAAGGTGACGAGATCAATCAAAAATTAAGTATTACTTTTCTATACCTTACAACAAAAAATAGTACGCATTAGTAAATCCAAAATAACTTAGCTAGGGCTGTCACCTGTCTACACTTTAAACAAGTTATTATTAAATACGACTGGTCCTCTCGCAAATTGCCGGAGGAAGTGGAAATAAGATTAATTTTATGCTACCCGCCTTCCGAGACTCACACTTTATAGTGTAGGAGTCGGAAATCGTTTTGTAACGTCATGTTTATTTATGTTTTGCGAAATGACTCCTAGATTAGGTTAAGAGAGTGAAGTTCTACATGTTATACTTAATCAACCAAAAATAAACGCACAAACCTCGTAATGAAGCAAGTAATCAGAGTAAGCCAATATTTTCTCATGATAATATTAAAATTAAACTCGTTACACAATACATGTTACGCAAGTCCTTTGCTTTTTTATTTTACTGTCAACTTTTTGTTTTACAATAAAAACAATCACTCACAAAATGAAATATTAAAAATAAAACCTATCCGCGAACATGATTCAAACATTCTAAATTCGAATGTCCGCTACGAATGACAGCTGTCAAAGCGGTGTCATGGCGGCGCAAGATGGCGTCCGGTTACCGTCGATCTGGCGCGCAAACCGTGACCGCTCCGGACACACACAAAATGACTATAAAATCATTTCCGATCTTTAAAATAGCAAATAGAATGTGTCATCATCTAGTTTCTGTATGGATTATGATTAAAAAAACGGAATCAGTTTCAATTTGAATGGTTCGTTACCAAAATCACAAGTAATTAATCACTTTGGAAGCTTAATTTTAATTGGCCAAAGTCAAAGAAGATTATGCTTTTGAAATATTAGTATCTAGGTACTACAAGTCAAAACAAAATAATTTTGACGGCAGCTATGCAGGTTTTTTGTTCACCAACTGACATTTAATTATGTTTTGAGATGACAAGGACAGATTGTCAATAGAAGATGTAACGTAGCAATATCTACCAATATTCTGCTACCTTCTACGTGCAGTAACATACATACATACACTCACGCCTTCTCGAGTGGGGTAGGCAGAAACTACAGAACGCAGTCGCCATCTGCTGCGATCCTTACATACATTCTCCTATCGCCTCCTCCACGTTCATACATCTAGTCATACACGCACGTCAGTTGCGAGTATTACGCACCTGACCTTTCTGAAGAACAAAACCAGTGACAGTACCATACAATCTTTACATAGTATAAAACAAAGTCGCTTCCCGCCATCTGCACGCTTAGATCTTTTCAACTACGAAACTGATTTTAATGCGGTTAAAATCAATAGACAGAGTGATTCAAGAGGAAGTTGTATATGTATAATACATGCATATTATAGTAGAGAAAACATTAGAATCTACATTGTATCCGTGCGAAGCCGGGGCGGGTCGCTAATTAAACAATAATTGCAAGCTTATTGCAACGTCACACAAAGAAACGTCAAGGTGTTGATTTCTAACACCTACACCGACCCACAACCAAATACATGTAACCAAGGCCTTCCCGATTCCGAAGCTAGGAACCAGTCACATCATCCACCATTATTACTCAGCAACAAAGCCTAATTGTTGCGAAAGCAGCAAGTAACATAATACGACAAAGTTTTAGAAACTCGCCAGACAAAATCAAAGGATTCCAACCGTGACTGTAATGGATATTGAACAGACGCGAATGAGGTTCTATGACGGCTCGGCTGTGATGATGAAGTTTTGACGTTGTTAGTCTATGGTAGTTTTAGAAGTCTTTGACAGTTCAGTTTGAGGAACTTGGGAAGTTTGCCTGGAGTGTGGCAGACTGGCAGCGTTACTACGCTTCAATATTATATAAAAAATCACTGTGAGTTAAAGAAATAGTCTTCTGGGTACATGAAGCCTTTCATATTGTTTCTTGGAATAAAAATAATAAATTAGTATATTTAGAATACTCAACGAAGAGTAACCAGTTCATTCTGATAACGTAAAAACAAAAAACGAGGAAGAAAAACCGACAGTTATTCTTATTTCTTTTATGTAATTTCTTTAAAGATTTGCGAAAATATAAAATAAAATATAAAATATTTGCTAATGCAGTTATTATTAAGTTTGCATTTAAAAACAAGAAAAATAACACAACACAACATACCATAACAAACCGAATATTGAATTACTCACGCATAGTATTATCAATACCAAGAAAATGCATTAACAAAAAAAAAAAACTGACCATAAAGTACTAAACATGCTTAGATTAAGCTAGCATGCGCGTAACTAAAAATTATAACATTTACAAACAAACGCATTTAGCTGCAGTTCGATTTCCGTTTATAACTTACCCGACTGCAAAAAGACGAGTGCTGTGTTGTGCACGCGGCTAATTTGTTGATTTAACGAGTAATTGCCCGACAATGTTAATTAGGGTTGGCAGAGTTTATTGGTGAATTGTTGTTTTTTTCTTGTAGTTTGGTGTTGATGTTAATACATTTATTAAATGTGTCATTTGTGTAATTAAAATAATTCTTCTTAGCGTGACGTTGGCAATCTATTGTGTCAGTCCATAACTTAGCTTCGTGTACGTACTGCATTGCCTAGGTCTGCGGAACTAAGACAAATTGGAACAGTTTATGAATCATTCATTATAACTTTCTTAAGTGCCACCACAAAAAGCTGATTGTCAAAATCTCGAATTTTGGGTTGATTTTCGCCAATTTATGCTCTTTGAACTAGACGATTCATTTTAGATCAACATTGACGATTCTTATTTCCTGTATTTTTTTTAACCTGGTTTTATTTCTGGCCAATAAACTGGCAATACTTGAAGCAGAATTAACACAAAGGCTTTCTTCAATGTTTTTGTTCTACCATAAAATGTATTTTTCGTGTGTGGCAACCCTGACCTCTGGCGCTAAATGTTATGTGTTAATACCGATATTTTTAGTAGTTAGACACAATAAGCCGCTACTGGGTGCATACAACAACTGCCAACATATTCTTTATTGATTTTAATTGCCAAGCGTTTATTGTTCCACACTTCTCATTAACATCAATAGCTTATTACGCTTTTAATGAAAGAGTAAGGGCCTACTGTGTTTGCCGCAGAGTTGATCGACTAAGGAAATAGACATAGGTACTTTGTGGTCGCTTGTTAATTTTTTTGGGGTTTCGGAAATTAAATACTGCTATTAATGATAGCCTAGTGGTATGACCGTCGGTCTGCCAAGGTCTTGAGTTCGAACCCAAGATACAACGCAACTCTGATTTTTCGGCTTCATGTGCCTGTTATATAATTATCACTTGCTTCGGTGAAGGAAACCAGCATGCCTGAGAGAACCAGCAAGTCAGAGGCCCATGGGCGGCATAAAAACTCTGACACCAGGTTATTCACCAAACACACGAAAAAAAAATTGGACCCTCTTTTGGCGAGTAATGAAATAAGCCGAAGAAGATTGATCGGAAAGCGGCGCAAACGATACAACTAGAAACATACAGATCGACATATATTGGTTTAGGTAATAGGTCCCTTCTTTCAATCATTCATCATTATCAGCTTAGCCTTTTCAATGCTATGTTGTGTCGCCTTCCAACCTAATCGGATGCTAATGAATACCACCAATACAGCAATACTTTACAAGAACCGACTGCCTATCTGCCCTCCACAACTCAGTTACCTGGTAACACGATATCCCTTGGTAAGACTAGTTATCAGATGTTCGGTCTTCTGAGTGCTGGAAGATCCCTTCTTTCGATGGAAATAACTGAATACTTTATTAATTACTCAATTATAGTTTTAAATAGTCTGACAGTGCAATATTTTTGCAAGTCCTCTCCATATTGGATAGTTTTGGATGAATTGCAGTCTCGATGAGGTCCATCATAACTAGCATTTGAAAACAAATTAACAATAAAGCCACTCACCCGTACCCATAGTTCAAAACAAATTGAGATAAAATCTCTCTGTTTAAATATAGCAAGCAGTCGTTTGACGTTTCTAATTAATCAACACCTTGCGCTGAGAAGACTGTAAACAATTTAATTGTTTATACTTCAGATTTATCGTCCTTTTTTCTTTCTGCAAGATAAACGGCGTCACCTGATAACATATTTATGCAACAAAGTCTTCCTTCTCTTATCCTATTCGCTGACCAGCTCGCCTTTTTTATTTCATATATAAATATATCTATCAGCCGTAATCGTCATCTCAGTCAGTATGTCAGTTCCTTCGTAATAAAATCAACCTTATAATAATTATGAATGTTTATATCATCTTTCACACAACACGTTCCGTCTTTTATTTTGGTCTACCTCTTATCTTAGTTCTTTCATCGGCAATCATAAGCCAGGACGCTTTTAGTCTTGGTGAGGTGACGTTTCCAGCAGGGGGCTGGTAAGCTGGAGGAGAGGAGCTAAAGATAAATCAAATGGCGTACGATTGGAGCAATCAGAAGAGACTGACTGTATCATAATGATCTTCATTCATCATATATAATTATACCACACTGGATTACACCGAATTTGTCTGTTAATAGTTGTGAAACAGGCAGTCAAGTGTAGGAATTTTAGGAAGTATCACTTCCACCAGGATAACATAAAAATATATTGGTATAGCACGACGCGATGAGAGCATCAGAGCTGCGTTTAATATCAATTAGCGCTGCAATAGCGCGATGCACCGCTCGGCTAAAAATTAATTTATTACGCGACAATTTATGACAGTCGCACGCGCACTGTGTGGCTGACTGATCTGATAATTTGCATGACTGTCATGTCGGTTTTGTGTCTGAATCACTTGGGAAGCTAATGAATGGAATTTAACGTCAACGAACAATTTTCAACGCAAAATCTATTTGGTAAATTCTTGTTTAGTCATCATCATCTATCTGTTCTTGTTCCATTCTACTTGGGGTCGGCCCAACACGTTTTCTTCTTCCATTCATTTTATTCTTGTATAATAATAACTTATTAAGATTGTATGGTAAGCAGGTTGGTAAACATTCGTTAGAAGGATGGAGCTATAAAAGAAAAAAGAATCATTTTGATTACAATCACATTTCATGAGGGCAATTTGTGTGGTCATCAAATTATTTCGTTTCGTTTTATGAAGCTGGTGACTAAACCGATCACGCACGGTCCTCATGATTAAAGGACCTAAGTAATTTCAATTGGAATAAAGTTCCCATAAATCCTACCCTAGTCTTAGATCTAGATCATACTGCAGCCTCATCATCTGATGATATCACGCCAATATTCGTCATCACCAAATGAGGAACCGTTATTAAGTATCGCGTAAATATAACTGGAGTACTAGGAGTGCAGAACGCAAGAGGAAGCGTAAATAGGTGTGAGACTCAGACCATCCGGCCCGACGCGCTAATGGCTGGCGTTTGCCGCAAGTTACATGTGGACAGGGGTAATTGATTTATTGGTCTAACTTCTAAGTAGAAGATGGAGTCATTTATGTGGATATAGAAGTGACTAATGGTTAGCTAATCATTTGAACTGCCTGTGAATTTCCACTCTTTTCAAAACGCCTTCAGATCACTTCAGTGAAGGATCTTGAAGTATTGGGCAGGGGTGGTGGGGGGGCAAGCAAATAAACGCATCGTTTGCCCTAGTTTTATTACTTCTATGCTGTTGATGGAATCCTGGTCTAATGAATAATACATCGTCTGTAACATGTGAATTGTTTTAAAATATCTACTAACACTTATTAAAGTAGGACATCTGGAAGAAAATTGCGTTGGGACCCCTTTTGCTCTTTAACCGCTATCGCTTATGCATAAGACTGCACTGTTGCCCAAATTAATCGCTCAGTCCAGCTTGATGAGGCGACTAGACGCTGTAACAGACGATCACGTGCGATGCAAATGGAAACGGCCTTTACCGTTTTAATTTAAACTAATGTTTAGCTAGTTTAGTTGAATTTACGGAGCGTGCTAGTGTTGGATGCGTTTCTAACTGCGTTGTTTATGCAAATATGCAATTGTTTGTTAGGTAATCAATTGATTTGGGCTTCTCTACTTGGTTTGGTCGTCGATGATCCATTCCTATCCAAATTGAAATGTCTTTTTCTCTGTATAAAACATAACTAACAACAAAATGTTCACTATAAGGGCCTTCTTTGTTATGAACTACGGTTGATTAATCATAAAATACATTAATGGAGTGAGACATAACATAAATAAAAGGAGAAAATTATCAGCACAATCGTCAGCCGACCATCCATTGCTGTATACGTTCACTAGTCGTCAATGAAAGTAGTAGTAATTCGTTAATGTACACAAATCACCATCGTATTAAAAGCAAAAAGCTATAAATAATTATCATGTTTAGAAAACAAACTGTTCCTTCCTTCATTCATTCACCAAGATTTTCCCCAAAAAGAAGGTAAAATCGTCAATACTTTTTTACTAAAGTACCAGGCGAACACGATTCGGCGGGAGATCGATAGAACACCTGTGCGTTGCCATAGCTACGCGGAGGGCGCCACCCGATACCGGCGCGTAATTTGAAATCCGAAACTCGGCGATAATGTCTGGGTTGCGCGCGTGCCACTATTTCGGACCAAATTACGAGTAATTTCGGATGGGGATGGGTGTCTTTTCGTATAATTAAGGGTGTATCCTGTCTGTTTTGGAAGTCGGTGGTAAAAGTAGACTGAATGATATAAAACATACTGCCGAACATTTTTCATTTGGAGTCGAAAATGTCTCATTAAACGACTGCTGTAACAATCTCGACTCTCTTGCATAGGTACTTTGTAAATGAATTGTGTTGAAGCAGACTCAAAATCAAAATTACCTAAGGAGGTCGGAATAGTAATCGTCTTTGGTTTCCTTTACATAGCCAATACCCGTAATTTACTGACATATTTAGGAGGGTACATCTCTAAAATTGGTTGCATTTATGGCTGATTATGATGTTTGTATCCCATTTCTGAGCTCCCAGTATCAACCAGTTGCGATGAGGTTTAGCTTCTGAATTGAGGCCACTACAATAAAGTCTCCTTCGTTTCTGGTATCCATAACAGCTTTAAACAATAACTATGAACAAGCAGTAACATCAGCCAAGCGGTCTGGTATCATATTATTCGGCTAACTGGCAGTCGTCGCACTATTAACCTAAACCGTGCAAATTAAACTCGCGCATGCGTTCTACATTACCAGCTGCAGATGCACATGCAGAACGAAATCCTACTTTCTCATGAAGTCCTAGTACTTTAGTCAACTTTCACATGTGTCACTGCACTCCAAGTCTTGGACAATCAAGATTGTAAGCTTGGCTTCAAATGAGTTTATGTTGAAGTATGCTTAAGCAGGAAAACACCCGATTATTACGGCTTATTCTCGTACGGAGGTAGGCAGAATAGAACGCCACCCTACGAATTTTACACGTCGGTTGCGAGGAAGTACTTGACCTGTTTGAAGAATATCACCAATCAGTTAGTTTACATCTTAGGGATATTTCTTATACTATCTCACAATTCAAATTCTGCATACCCCAGGCGTGAACATGTCCGCTATTGCTAATTTACAGCCAGACGAGAGGCATGTTAATAAAAATTAGCCCACTCATTTTGCGCACTAATTGATGCACTGTTGCAATGTAGCTGGCATTAATTCTCGCCACTATGATATATGACACGTAAAAATAGACATCTGTTAATTTGTCGAATGTGAGCTGTGACATGAATTATGGCTGTAGAGGTAATATGTGAACTGTGGTCCATACAGTACTGCATAGTTCTATTGGCGTGTGGTCATAGTTGGGACTAACGACGCCATTTTGTTTTCTCAATACAATTTCACAACATGACATCACGCCTGTAATCCCCGAAGGGTTAGGCAGAGGTGTACCTAATAGTACACCCACATTTCGCCAATTATATTTAAGTTCTACGTAATAGGGGGCGAGCCTATTGCCATCAACCGGGCACAAATCAAGTCTCCGTGGCTGCTACTGAGAAATTCCTGATGGAAAACCCAACAGCAATTTGCCCGACCCGGGAATCGAACCCAGAATCTCATGCCCAGCAGTTAGCTCCGCGCTTGCGACCACTAGACAAGGCACTCAAAAATATCACAAATTTTTACAAAAAAAGGCCCCTCCATGACACTGTCAAAAAGAATCACAAAGCACTTTAAAAATGTACCTAACACTCAATATTTTTTCAAGTCTTCCATTACATGAAATTAACCTAACATCACTTTATAAATCCCAGAAAGGTGTGACAGAGGTGTACTAATAATACGCTCATGTTTCGCCAGATATATTCCAGTCGCATGTACTAGGGGGTTTATCCAAATCCTGGCTTCGAGAAGCTGCTTTGAAATTCCTGAAGGAATAACCCAAAAACTTTGCCTGATCTGGGAATCAAAGCAAGACCTTATGCTTCGTAAATAGCAGTGCTTGCGACCAGTAGATCAACAAAGACGAAGGCTCCGAGTATTTCCGAACATTAACGAAGTTTACCGAGCCGCGCGGCAAGCGGCTCGACGCGCCGTCCCCGCCCTGCGCGCGAGATGCGCCCCTCGGTCGCCCTCACCGACATCACCAGTTCGCGCGAATCAACGTGTCGCATCGGTCTGCATGACCGACTTGCACCGCGCATCAGTGTTCAACTTGTAAGTTATACACTTCGTTAAATTAATAAACTTAGTTAAATTGTTAGAGCTGTGTTTATTTTGAAGAGTTCCCAAAACCTCGAATACACAATAGACTCTCCAAGGCAATCAATTGTATGGTGTCTACTGGTCAACGTAGACAATGTGAAGTTAGTTGGTTGATTTTGAGGTCGGCAACAAAATGTTGGCCAAAAATCACGATAACCATATTTGAAGTTCAGCACAGAGTCCATGTTGCTTACAGACTGTAGATTTTGTAATTCCTTAGAATTAAAACAATGGCAACAATGGAATCAATAGCAGACTAATAGACTGATGACAGTCGTTCTGTCAACGGAACGTCAATATCTGAAGTCAAAGTTCAGATATTTGTACCAAAGAAGAGAACATTACAAGCAGATAGGACACAGTTATCTAAAATTCTCTGACAGGCTACGCACAGCTAAAAGGTGTAGAATCATGATAAACTAGGGTTTTTTCTATGAAGACGAGAACTATAGTCGGATATTGAAAATACCCTAACCGGGTTAAATGAAGGATGAAGGGTGGCATGCTATTTTGTAACTTGTGACGTCAGAAGACTTGTCTTACACACATAACAAAACATCGCGCCTGTATTTCTACGAAGACACGGGCACGGGTATACTCTAGTAAAAACTATTATTCTCTAATAACAAAAAAAAACATTAGTGATAATGCCGTCTACATCGATCGCAGACATCAAATAATAAAGATTTCGGAATATCTTAAAGCAACTCGACAATGTAGGGTGGCATATAATAAAAACAATTTATTAAAACTAGGTTAGGCCAATTATAAACCTGATATCAACGTATCTACAACGTATCAACGCACTAGGCACATAAATAAAGATAATCTATCGGACGTATCTTGCTACAACTTAGTGATACGATACATGCCAAACATTGTGATAAGAATTTATTGATAGTTAATTAATATTAAACAGACAGGTCAACTATAATTACGGAGGTCAGCTTTGTAACGAAAAAAATGAAGCAATAATCAAAATCTGTAATAACATAGATTCAAAGACATCAAACACCTAACATCTTACATAGATAGAACATAAATGATTGAAATGATGTTTTTTTATGATTTAATTAACTAAAGTAACTAAATTAACAATATAAGAAAAATGGTGTTCAAATCTCCTCCTCATCGCTGGCAACTGGTAATGCCCCCAAGAGAGCCAGATGACATTCCATGGAAGATGGGCAGAAGCCCATCTTCCATGGAATGTCTAATTAAAAATGACCAAACTTACTGTCTCTCCGATACTCACAGAGTTATTGACAGTTAACCTGAAAAACGTATCAAGTAGATACAATCGCCAACCCTTCGATGTTTGTCACTGACGTAGTCATCTTGTGATGTAGGTACAAACACTGGGCGAAAAATATAAAGCTCATACGAACATCGCATCTGCACCTATCATTATGTAAATATTCTAATCTATGTCCCACGCCTTTGCCGATTAGGCCGCGATGCGAGTCTCGTCGAATTATTTTTGTAATAAAGTTATCAATATTAAAAACAGTTAGTGACTAACCGGAGAATATGTTTTAGTGGTATTTTTAATAGCCGTGTAAATGACCGTTAAGTTTCAGTGTGTTTTTAAAATATTGTGTGTGAAAAACTGCAGTTTCTGTGAAAAGGATTTTGTTTAGTAGGTAGGTATTTAAAACTAGTAATTGAGCTTGGATTCATTCTCCTGTCACATGACAAGTTTATCTTTATACTCAACTTTCCATACTCTTCATCTTCTGTCTAGCTCATTTCTGTTGCCGATCATAAAATAATTAACTATCAGTGCGTATGCGGCGTCTCTCTACAGACAATGGCACACCTTCCATCTTGCACCGCATGGCCCTATCACCTGCGCACTTGATAATCTGCTTACTGTATCAGCGAGCGGAGTTCGCGTGGCTGAGTTTTGAGCTAAACATAATATTTGAACTTATTTGCCATCGATACGCTAAGAATAAGAAGATCGAGTCATCGTATACTCATCATTACCTATAAACAAATTTTTCCATGGGACCATTCCTGAAATCGCGAAAGAATCAGCAGTCTATGTTCAAATAAATGTCTGTCGCACGAATCAGGGCCGTTTCAGGGACATAAAAGGGCAGTGACTTGAAGCTTCGCCAACACTGATAATTATATTGTGTTTTGCATAAAAGATCCACGCATAGTGTTTCAAGAATCACAGATATTCTTCATATGAAAATGCACTATTAACTAGAACTACCATCAAAATAATGTATATGTTATGGCTATGGCCTATTACACTATTAACTGCCAAATAAGTACAGTTTCATACGATTTTTTTACTCTCTACCTAACGTTAAACTGCATTTACTCAAAAGTAATAAAACGTTGGTTGGATCTTTTATGCTTAACAGGGTCATTTATCCCTGTTTATTATGTGGTACCCGGGTGACCGTGCTCTGCTCGGAAGGATTTAGAGAAAACGAACTTTCCCAGATGCGAGACGTAGCTAGATCGATTTTTAACCCCCCCTCAACCCCTATTGCAACTTTCATCGAAATCGTTAGACCTGTTTTTGAGCACGTGATTGCTATGCAAATACTGCTCATTAAATAATATTGCATAGATAAGTATAGACCTTAACTCGACAAAATGTAGGTAGGGCACGGCGGATTTTCTATTTTTCCAATTTCAGGGTTAATACTGTGATGTAAGTTCTCTAGTTAAATATTTGAATTACAACTTGTGTAGAAAGCATGTTGCACGAACGCCAACCCTAAATAAATGAGTATAGGAACAGGATAAATTGAGGAATAAGGTTGTGGTTGTGGTTTAAAAGGAGATGCAGTGACAAAAAATTTAAAAAGTATGGTTAGATGGTTTGGCAATGTTGAGAGGTTGAGTGGAAGGCGATCAACAAAAGGTTTCTGTCTACCCACATTGGATTAGGGTGATAAGACGTAAGCTTATGTAGCGTCGCCTCAGAGTGAAAACTTCGGGAATGCAATTTTGGCCATTTTTGGAAAGAAAACTGTGGTAATAAAATTTTAAAGGGCTCAGTATTTTCTTCCTCCTGAAAAGTTACCTTTTTCGCATATACGAGGTTTTCACTCTAAGGCGACGTATGTGCCGTAGCGAGCGGTCGTGGGATTGTTGAACCGTGGAGATTGATGCTAAGAAATAAGTTTTAATAATATTAAGCTGTGAGAATATTAAATAAGTTTTGAAGATAAACTGTGGTTATTTCTGAGATATCCTTCATAAGGCAGGAGAAAGATGAAGATAATGGTTGATATCCAATGGTAAACGTCTTCGAGAGTGATGTCTTGCATAAGTGTCAAAATGACCAATTCCCATGATTTTAAAGATGTATAGTTTTTAAACCTCTGCGAAGTTTTTTGGGTCAAGTTAGTTAAATTACACAACGAATAATGTAATATGTTAATTCATTGTTACGTTAAATATTCGGTTTTTCTATTGTTAGTACTTCCTATAATTAACATAATATAATTATCTATACTAATATTATAAAGCTGAAGAGTCTGTTTGTTGGTTTGGTTGAACACGCTAATCTCAGGAAGTACTGGTTCGAATTGAAAAATTCTTTTAGTGTTGGATAGCCCATTTATCGAGGGCCCATTTATAGGCTATAAAACACGCTGCGACCAATAGGAGCGGAGCATTAATCAAAAACCGGTCAAGTGCGAGTTGGACTCGCGCACCGAGGGTTCCGTACAAACCTGTGGGTATATAACTTTTTTTTATATGACGAAACTAAAAATTTACGGTTTTCGTAATTTTTCCTATATCTGTACTATAAGACGTAACTTCGTACAAAATTTCAAGATTCTAAGTTCACGGGAAGTACCCTGTAGGTTTTGATTCCCGTGCGAGTTTCGAAAATTTGCGGAAATTTGCGGCCTAAGTGGCTGTATCTTTTGATTGCGTTGACTTAGAAGGTTGATTTTTCTACAGCTTCCAGGGACAGTAGAACTAAGTATCATATAGAAATTTCAGTTTGATACCTCCACGCGTTCCTGAGAAAAACGGTCTTGACAGACGGACGGACGGACGGACAACAAAGTGATCTTATAAGGGTTCCGTTTTTTCCTTTTGAGGTACGGAACCCTAAAAATGTTACGCAGACGAAGTTGCGCGGGTCAGCACGTCAGTCGTACGTACTTATGTATATAACCATTATTGATTTCGTAAATTTGTTTTATTTTTTCTCAGAAACTTTTGGCAAGTGGTTGTGTTCAAGATGTTCGAATATAAGTATTTGACTGAGGAGCATTTAGCAGGATTTAATCAATATACGGTAAGTTTTCATTATTTCGATATTAATCGAGATTATGCACAAAGCCGGTTTTATAGACTTGGGTCATCGTGGTGAAAGGTTTGGCAGGTCAGGGTGGGGACTCGCTAACTCTCCAGGGTGCGCCGCGGGGGGGGGGGGGGGTACACCCCTTAAATATTAGTTTAAGTAAATCAAACTAATATTTAAATGCGAAAGTAACCCGGTCTGTTACCTTTTTAACCGACTTTAAAAAAAGGAGGAGGTTATCAATTCGGTTGTATTTTTTTTTGTGTTTGTTCCCTCATATCTGCGTCATTATTTTATGAACCGATTTGAAAAATTCTTCTTTTGTCTGAAAGGATACACTTTCCGATTGGTCCCATAGAAATTTTATCAAAATCGTTTTAGTACTTAGTTTGGTTTTTAAATCAAAATATCTGGTAAAAATACGTTTTCCAAGTAAAAGAAATTGTGAAATTGATAGTTGATAGTTATCGTATCACACCAAGGCTTTGTGTGTGAGGAAAAAGGGCAAAATCAAAACTTTTTTGCAATCTAAGCATACATAGGGACAGACAGCGGGAAGCGACTTTGTTTTATATTATGTAATGATAGTGAAGTGATAATGTAACATTAAGAGTTTTTTTTACGTGTTTTGTCTTATTTTCAGTACAGTGCTGTAGACACAAGCCCTCTAAGTAATTATGTGATGCATCCGACATGGAACACTATTGTCAAAGTAAGTATTACACACTAATCTTTTTCTTTTAAGAAATGAACTTAACGGGAGGACAGTGGAAATTGATTAGCACAGCGATATAGGTTCAATTCGACCCCTTATAATCAGCCGCTCGGATCAATCTTCAGGTTAAGCCGCGCTTGCCTAGGTTGGTCCATGGATGGGTAACCAGCCATAATATACTGAGTTTTCTCCGTGCCTCGGAAAGTACGTCAAGCCGTTGGTCCGGGCTGTCATTTGTAGATCTTGACAGACGTTAAGGTAGTCAGTGGCCCGAAAGTCTGACAACCAGTCTTACCAAGGGGTATCGTATTACCCAGTATTTACAGTGTTGTGGAGGTCAGATACGCAGTCGCTCCATGTAAAATTCTGATAATCAGCCGCATCCGTTTAGACTGGAAGTCGTCCGCAACATAGTTGGGAAAAGGCTAGGCAGATGACGATAACCAGTCAGTAAGGCTCTCACTGCTGGACGCAGACCTGGGCCATAAATCCCATAATCCACCGCGCGAGCTCAGTTCGCGGTGGTGGATTTCATAGCCCCTAAGATGACCCACTGACCCAGAATTTTATTACTTATATTCATTAGAATTCTTTATTCATTCTTTCTTCTTATTGTTCACATTTTTTAATATTTTTTACAAATCAAAAAGCATTTAAAAATATAAAAAATAGTAGCCCACCGGTATCGGGAACAGGGTCCAAGCTACCGGCGGTCAGGGCTCCAGAGAGAGGAACCTCCTAACAATACGAGCCGTGTAGAAGTACCGCTTTCTGAATCAAGCCCTTGATCCAACTGCCTAACGAGAGCCTCCTCAGGTATTGGTCGAGGCTCTTGGCAATTAAGCCATTGGCTGAAACGACTATCGGCATAATGATCGCCGTGTCCACTTCCCACATGTCGACAACCTCGCGAGCCAAGTCAAGATACTTGATTTGCTTATCTTTCTCGGCTTTCACGAGGTTCCCGTCATGTGGGACCGTTATGTCAACAATCATTGCGCGCCGCTCTGATCGATCCACCACCACTATATCAGGCTTGTTGGCCACAATAGTCCTGTCAGTGATGATGGATTGATCCCAGTACAGTGTGATATTGCCATTTTCCATTTTTTTTTTACTTATATTATTATTATTTTTTTGGTTCTAGAACCAAATAATCGCAAAAAAAGCCGGTATTCCACAATGTTTTCCTTCACCGCTTCGGGGGCACTACTGATGAAATAAATTACAAAGAGTGATATGCCTGCCTGGCTAGTTAGTTAGCTTGGACCAATACCACTGGGATACCACGACTCTCGCCAATTCACCTATACAACGTGTGAACGGACCCTTCACGTTGCCGTCAACCAAGCATTCTGTACATCAAACTAAGTAACCCTACGCAAAAATTATTGCTAAACGACTTTCGTTTGGGGTGAAATTTCACGTTTTACGATAAAACTCAACGTAACGTACTCAAATCACATTGTGCTGATGGATGCATTGAATACTAAAAGAGTCATGGAGATATTTAACAAAAAGTTATGACCATAAAAACTAGTACATCTCCGTAACTAGAAGGTTCCCAGGTGTAGTCCAGAACAAAACAAAAGATCGCACTGACGGGAAGAACAGTTCATTTCGGTTCCGTTAAGGATCTATTTACCCTTTATTTATGGCGAAATATAAATGCACCATAGACAAAAAGACATATTTGCTTCTCCTCGTCCCAAAAAAATACATGAGCTCATAATTTCAATGTTATTCCATTTTTCAGGTGATACCAAGATCAGTAGCCCCAAATACGATAACCTTTGCCGGTTTCCTCTGCATGGTGGTAGTTGTGCTGACCCTCACTGCGTATGATTACGACTTCTATGCCACTGGGGGCCGGCCAGGACGTGGTGGTTATGAATCTGAGATACCAAACTGGATATTCACGTTTTGTGCGGTTCTGATCTTTCTGGCTTATAATTTGGGTAAGTGATTACTATTAAGTACGAATGTAATATCACGCCTGTCTTTCACAGAGGGTTTAGGTATGGGTGTACCACATTACCCCCACAATTCACATTTCATCATCTGCCTAGCCTTTTCCCAACTATGTTGGGGTCGGCTTCCAGTCTAGCCGGATACAGCCGAATACCAGTATTTTACATGGAGCGACTGCCTATCTGACCTCCACAACCCAGTTAGTACTGAGTAATACGATACCCCTTGGCAAGACTGGTTGCCAGACTTTCGAGCCACTGACTACCTATAACGCCTGTCAAAGATCTACAAATGACAGCCGGGACCAACGGCTTAACGTGCTTTCCGAGGCACGGAGGAAACTCGGTATTTAAGGGGTGGTCACCCATCCACAGACTGACCTAGGCAGGCGCGGCTTAACCTGAAGATTTATGTTTAAATAATAGGAGGTGTAACTATTTGCCATCAATATTGCCTCTTTCATCATCATCTGCCTAGTCTTATCCCAATTATGTTGAGTAAGGCTGGTTGTCAGACTTTCGGGACAGTGGCCCGAAAGTCTGACACCCAGTCTTACCAAGTCGTATCGTATTACCCAGCACTAACCGGGTTGTGGAGGTCAGATAGACAGTCGCGTTATTCAGCTGCATCGAGATGATAGATAAAGTAAGTAAATAATGTTAATTTATTCGTGTTCAATGCATGATGTAGCAGAAACGTTTGTTTAATATTTGTATTAACATAATGTATTATTTATAGAGATTACAATGCACTTTATTGTTTAAATTATGTAAGTGTGAAGGTTTCCTTCAAGACTAGTTGGCGACAACTCTCTGTCTGATAAAAATTTTGACAGACATTGCAAATTGAAAAATGCATGTAATCGCCATTTTTACACGACTGCCCAAAAAAAGAATGTAGTGTTTTAAGGAGTCGTGAATGTATTTTTGTACGTCATTTAGATAAAAGTACCTGGGCGACCTGGGCTCGGGTGAAAATTGAGAAAACGAATTTTCTCATAATACGAGTATGAGACTTCGCTAGATAAATTTTCGCCCCCGTAAACCAGCATATTGCAACTTTCATTGAAATCGTTGGAGCCGTTTTCGGGAACGTAATTACAAAAATATACAAATATTGCTCATTTAATAGTAAAGGACAGGATATGGTTTCCCTAAGAATTCCCTCTCTATTGGCGATCAAATCGATCCTGAAATAATTTCATAACTAGAAGCTGTTAATCCATTAAATGCGATTAGGTAAACCTCGTAGAATCAGATCAGTCAATATACCGCGCCGTAGCAATTTTACTACTTACGAATATTTCTCTATGTAGGTCCTGGGTTCGATACTCAGTCGATCAGTGAGACACGAGAGGATACCAGCATGCCTGACAGATATTTCTCGACGGCGTGTAAAGTCAAGTCAGAGGCCCATGGGCGGCATAAAACTCTGACTCCAGGTTAGGCTCTACCACACGAAAAAGAAAGAAAGATTGAACTCTTCCTTCAGGCATATCTCAGTAGCATCCTGGAGTCAGCCTTGTACCCTCTTGATGGTAAAAGGCCGGTCCCTTATTACATGGGACTTGAACGTAACGGGCGAACTGTGAGTGTACTTACCAACTATGTATAAGTAAGTAAGTTAGTACACCTCTGCCGAACCCTAAAGAGATCAGCCGTTATCTTAATGTTATATTATGTCATGTAAGTTGATCTATTAAATTCGACTTAGCCTACCAAAAATCGCACATCAGTCAATTTGACCTACGTCATAATAATTTTGCTACGATTAGGTATTTCTTTATTCTATCATTACCTTTATTAGCCTTAGGAAGGTACGTGATACCAACATAGTAGGTAGCAACCAAAGGGCAACCAACCTGTAATCTATTCAAGTTTATGTTTCCAATTATAAATTATTATAAAAATTATAAATAATTATTATGTAATAATTATTATGTATTAATTATTATTATATATTATTTTTGTATTTTATTTTAATGTTACAGGACCAGTTTAGTAAGTTTTATTTTAATTTGTTCTTAAGTTTACTTTTTTTAAATCTTGTTTTTATTGTCAAGTTACCACTTTGTTTTGTCCAGTGCGAGACTAATAAACACTTTTTCATCCCACCATCTCGGAAAGAGTATTTTTAATCTTCAATATCTGAGTGGAAAAGCCGTTTTTATTCTCTAGAGGATAAAGTAAATTGAATTTAGAACATCGTGTGCACTAAGTTTGTGAATTAAAAAAAACATTAAACCTATTTACTGCTACCTCTATGGTGCCGAATATATCATACAACTTTTTTTTAATTTGTTAAAAACTCAGACTCGGAACCTTCTTGGTGTTCTTTTTTCAATTTGCTTTGTACGCGGTTCTTTACGCGGCATTTTTTCACGTCATTGGTTTAGTCATAATGTAGTAATTAATACCTAAACTGAAATAAAAGTGTACCTATCTTGTGATTGTAAACGTTTTTTTTTTTTGCATTTAGTCATTTCCTCGCTGAGGTGGAATGAAAAGTTACGTGTTGCACTCGAGTGCAAAGATTTTTCACCTCGTGCTCTTTTGATTCCCTCGCTAACGCTCAGGATTCTAATTTTGAATCACTCGCTGCGCTCGTGATTCAATTTTAGAATCCTTCGCTTGCTCGGTCATCAAAATTGAACACGCGGTTAAAAAGCAACTTTGCACTCTTGTATAACAAATAACTATTTCTTTTCTTTCTTTTCAATTGACGACATATCTAGTTAAGCGAATATCGATTTTATGCTGGCCGTAACTATAAGTTGATTAAAAAACAACAAATACTATTAAAAAAGTCTGTCGAACTACCCGAGCATCAGTTAGTATTTAGCCAAAAGCTCCACCACATACCACTGACGACCGTAAATGTTCACGGCGAATCAATAAAAACAAATTTTTATTTTTTATTTATAGGACAAAAAACGTGTGTGTACACGCGGCCTATTTCTTTGTAACAACAGATAATTTTCAGACGGCGTGGACGGCAAGCAAGCCCGTCGCATAGGCGTCTCCGGACCATTGGGCGAGCTGTTCGACCATGGCCTGGACTCGTACATCGTGTTCCTCATCCCGTTCTCACTCATCTCCGTTTATGGCAGGGAGCCCGTGTTCTCCGTGTCTTGTTTCAGGTACTTTATTATTTTTCTTTATTATAAGCCTGTTGTGGAGAGGAGCTCGTGGCTAACAGCCGCTCGGGGTCGATTTTCAGGTTAAGTCGCGCTTGCCTGGGTAGGTCCGTGGATGGGTGACCACCCATTACATACCGAGTTTCCTACGTGCCTCGGAAAGCACGTTAAACCGTTGGTCCCGGCTGTTAATTGTACATCTTTGACAGTCGTTGCAGGTAGTCAGTGGCCCGAAAGTCTGACAACCAGTCTTACCAAGGAGTATCGTATTACCCAGTATTAACTGGGTTGTGGAGGTCAGGCAGTCGCTCCATGTAAAATACTGGTGTTCAGCTGCATCCGGTTAGACTGGAAGCCGACTCCAACATAGTTGCTCTTCCTTTTATTTCCATTCTATTATCTCTAGAGCTATTTCAGGGACTCACTTAATGATTATTTAGTTCTACGTAAAATTGTATTTTAGATCACCATAGTTATCTTTTTAATTTAACTAAATATTCTTATTATGTCGATACTAATATTCTAAAGATGTGAAGTTTGTATGTTCGTAAATTTGGAGGTAATCTTCGGAACTACTGATACGATTCCGAAAACGCTTTTACTAATGGGATGCTACACATCCCCGATTATCATAGGCTGTATTTAAAACGGTCCGTACGATAATTTCCCACCATAAAGCGAGCGAAAAGCTAGTTTTTTAATAAAACTATGATAAAGATAAAGAGACTTGAACACCGCAGTATATTACAAGCCCTACCTTTTTTACAATAAAACTACAGCCTACCTAAATAAAGTAATAAGTCAGTTCAGCAGGCGACCAGGTACCAAATTTTCAATAGCTTATTAAGAAAATACATTCTCTAAATCATCTTCCAGCCTCTTTTACTAAAAGATACATATTTTCAGGGGTTACCTCATGGTACTGAGTGTATTGATAAATTTCTACGTGAGTCACTGTGAAAAGTACAACACGGGGACCTTGTTCCTACCATGGAGCTACGATCTCAGTATGTGGGTAAGTAGATGAGTCTGCAACTTCATTCGTTACTAACACTAGAGACACGATTCATTTACTAGACTGCCTCGATTGTCTAGTAGTCGCAAGCGCGATTGCTGAACAGGAGGTCCTGGTTTCGATTCCCAGGTCGGGCAAAGTGTTATTGGGTTTTTCGATCAGGAATTTCTCAGTAGCAGCTACGAAGTCTGGATTTGTGCACGGTCGATGGTAATAGGCTCGCCCCCTATTACTTGGGACTTAAACATAACTGGCGAAATGTGGGTGTACTTATGGGTTCACCTCTACCTAAAGTTTTGGGGCTCACAGCCGTGATGTTATGCTTAAAAAGTGATTAATTTACGTAACAATAATGACATCCAACGACGGATAGACTATGTGAAGGATGATATGGCAAGAAAGGAGGTGTCTGATGAGATGACGAGTAATAGAGAAGTATGGAAGAAGAAGACATGCTGCGCCGACCACAAATAGATTAGGATAAGGGCTGGAGACAGACGGACGGCGCCGCCAGGACCATACCAGAAAGAGGTGGTGAGATGATCTAGCGCGACTGACCGCGAGGGCTGGTTCGAGGAGACTCGGCAAAAGAGCAGTTCAGGCTAATGAAAAAAAAAGAGCAGGAGAATGATGATATTGACATCAAACTGTAAATCAAACAAAGAGAAGTCTTGTGTCCCAGTTATTTTATTAGACAACTCGTCACCTTGTTGTGAAGAGCGATTATCTATTATTTAGCAAGCTTTTTTTTTTGGGTGGGAAATCATCTAATGACCTCTCCCGCTCTGGGTGGAGCGGGAGGGCGTGTCAGACTCTTACTGACTAAAACCCACCCGTGTTCCTTCAGTTGCCTGTGCCAAGGGCCACGATAACTCTTTCGAACAAACCCGCAACCCTGGCAGGCATCGGTCCTAGTGGATCCCGTCAATTATTTTGCAAGCTTGCATTCAGCACGTCAGTTACATGTGGATGGTGCCTTTCTCCAATTGAACAGCTTCATTTCGGAACTTGTGGAGGGAGGCCTTTGGCCAGGATGGGGACAGCGCAGGCTAGGAAAAAAAAATCGGAACATAAAAATCGTTCCGGGATTTTACAAGGAGGTATTATCACACATAAACATTATATATCACAGTAAACTCTACCTGTTCCGATTATTGAGTTATTTGCCATGATCTACACTCACCCATTGAGTTCGAAAAAAAAAGTAAATAAATAATAATACCTAATGTTTTTTTAGCCACATGGGTGATTTTCCAATTTAACCGTTATTATTCGAAACAATCTGTTTCCCTCTTTTGTGTCAGAGGAACAGATTGTTTCGAATTCGACGCCAGAGACGAAAAAAACGTTTTTTTTTTTTTACATTCTAGATGGCGTCAGGTCTCTTCTTAGCAGCCGGCCTGTTTGGCCCAGAGTACTACAAGCATTACACATTTGGCCAAGTCACATTCGTCCAGGTCCTAGAAATCGTTATCCACAGTATAGGAATCATTACCACCTACCCTGTGGCAATTTATAATGTTTATCGGTAAGTAGTTGTGACAGACCAGCTGTTGCCCGCGACTTTGTTCGCGTGGACGAAGTTTCATGCAAACTTTCAACCCTTATTTTAACCCCTTAGGGGATGAATTTCCGAAAATCTCTTCTTAGTGCACACTTACGTTATTTAAGTAAGGTCTGCGCAAAATTTCATGCTTTTAGGCCCAGCGGTTTCAGCTGTGCGTTGATCAATCAGTCAGCCAGTCAGTTTCATCTATACTAATATTATAAATGCGAAAGTTTGGATGGATGTTTGTTACTCAATCACGCCAGAACGGCGGAACGGATCTGGATGAAATTTGACACAGAGATAGATTACAGTTTGGAATAGCACATAGGCTACTTTTCATCCCGGTAGGACGATCTCGTGGGTCGATTATCGAACTCCACGCGGGCGAAGCCGCTGACATAAGCTAGTACTTTATATATGGATAGATATGTGTTACTCTCAGATGCTTATAATTTCCATGGAGCAACTATCTTATCCCCATAACCCAGTTACTGGGTAATACGATATCTCTTGATAAGACTGGTTGTCAGATTTTACTGGCCTTTGACTACCCGTAACGAATGTCAAAGATCTACCAATGACAGGTGGGACCAACAACTTAACGTGATTTCTGAGGCACGGAGGGAACTCGGAATGTAATAGATGATCACCTATCTACGGGCTGACCTCGGTAAGCACTGCTTAACCTTGAATACCGGACCGTGCGGCTGTTATTATTTGTTAGTTTCCCATCTAATTAGAGCGCAAGTATGGTCATTTTGACGGCACCGCTGGCGCAGTGGCTGAGCGATTGGCTGCTGCCAGGGTTGGGCAGTATTCGAATTACTTGTAATTTAAATACGTAATTGAAATACAAAAACGTATTTTGTATTTGTATTTCAATTACTTGCTTAAAATGTAATTTTTAATTCGTATTTCAAATACCTCACGCCGAGGTATTTTGTAGTTTGTATTTCAAATACTTATGGCTTCAAAATACATTTTAACATAAATACATTTAACCAAAAAATGAAATAAAAATCAAATATCCAAATATAAAAAATATGTTCATACAATTTAATACAAGTTTGTGCTCATCAGGACCTGTAGAAAGATTGTCTTCTTTAGCAGGTTTTATTCATTCTCCAACAATAGGCTGTTTGTCTGACAGTACATTTAAAAATCTAGTGTTCATGAAAGGAAACTTTGGTTTTACTGATTATATTTCTTTTACTCTGCTTTTTAGCCCATGCTGGGCTGGATTACTTTTTATTCTTAAAAGTATTTTGTATTTCAAATAAAAATAGCTAAAATATTGTATTTTATATTTCAAATACATTACATAAAGATATTGTGTATTTCGTATTTTAAATACTTGCGAGATAGTATTTTGTATTTCAATTAAAGCAAAGCATGTATTTTGCCCAGCCCTGGCTGCTGCGCTGCGTTCGCGGGTTCGATCCTTGCACGGAACAAATATTTATATGGCCTACATGTACATAGTTGTTCCGGGTCTGGCTGTATGTGTATGTGAGTTTAAATGTTTGTAAACGCACCCGCTATACAAGAGAAATTCCTAGTGTGACTCAACCTTTTCTAAAAAAAGCATTATATTTTGATTTTATTTTTTAGTTCTCGCAAAAACGGCACCGGCAATAGATTACCAATCCCAGAAGCGGTCAGGCCGATTTGGTCGATGCTTGTAATGACAGCGGCTGTCACCTTCTGGGCTGTGAATTCTCCTAATGACATCCTTGAAGCGTATCCTAGAGCTTTCATCTTCTTGTATGGAACTCTGTTTAGTAATATTTCGGTAAGTAAGAGGAAATTAAATTATTTGTTCTGTTACGGCCAATGCTAGAAAAATAAGTAAAGTTAGGTTTATCCGGGTTACCCAAGATTTTTGGGCAAAGTCCGAATTATCGCTAAAATTAATTTAAATTTGCAGTTTTAGCATTTTTTTTACTGGCGATTTGACACAACCAACTTGGATGTAGCCACCAACGCGTTCGGTCACAGTTCAGCAATAAAAATAATTAACTTAGGTTTAATCAACTGCTACGGGCCGCATCTAGGATAGTCGGCTAGAATTAGGTGTTACCGTACTTCGGCTTCGGCCGTAACATAGGTAGGTAGTTATTTTTCAGACTTTACTCAACAAACTTGTATAACACCCGGGTAAACTTTGGTTAACTTCTTCTTGTCTAGAAATTGCCGGAACTACGATGAACCCGTTGTTCAATTCAGAAGGCCAGTTTGGTTGGTAGTTAACTAGTTTCAAAGCATACATTGAAGAAACTAGTTGAACAGATTTTGTATGTAAAATATGCATGTCCAATGTATGTGAACCAACAGTGCGTTCTTTTTAACAAAAAATATTGTTAAGAAGCACTGTTGGTTTGATTTTTGGGAATTAAAAACCTATTTATATATTTTTCTCTAATTATAAGTCTTTTATCACTCAAAGGGAAATTTAACAATAAAATGGCAGGTTCACTCAAAGATAGATGAGTCAGTTACAGAAATCGGAGACCGCTGTAAAATGCCAATGTCAGAATACATTCTGTTGGCTGTGTTACAAAAATGAGATATAAAACAAAAAGCGGTCTCATTTTCTAAAACTCTAGTCTTCTTTAAATAACCCTATCTATTTACAAGATATGACTTACTAAAAATAAATAGCAAAATACTCAAGCCCAAACCATCTTATTACTTAAATGTGGATATTAACGATAAACCTTTATATTATAACTATGGCTTAGGTTAGGCGATGTGTTTAAAAAGCAAACGTTATTTTTTGCGCACTATTCAATATTCTTCTTGTTCAAAGTAAATTGGGAAATAGAATTAAACTAGTCACTAACACCCGTATTTATAGTCAAGTTAAAGTAATTACTTGAGTTTAAGTAATTGCTTGTGCAGAATGTTTCATGATAGTTATTAAAAACCGTAAAAGAAAGCGAAGCTAAGAATACTAACTTTTTACAGTTCTAATTTTAAGCAATTACTAAACTAAATAATAAAAAACGTATCTTAAAGAATGACATTTACTCAAGTAAACACTTTGGCTTGTTTATAGATACGGGTGTAAGACTATCTTAAGAGTCTGTATAGTTAAACCTCTTAACTGTTACGAGATAGCACAGGAGAAGTGTACCTGGAAGGTTAGAGGCGAGGATTTTGCCTAGTACTGATACATATACTACTATAAAAAACGTTAAACCTCTTTTTTATTATTAAAATAATAATTTGAAATAACTAGAAATAGCCTGAAACCACCTTTTAGTTTTGGAAAACCCTTAAATAGCTAACTTAACTGACAGATTTGTTGCTAGGGAGTTTGTTGCTTCACTTCTTCTCAGCTAAAACACTAGGATACCAGAGAATGGTGGAAGGTCGGCGTTTTAAACGACTGCCTTATGCAAATTTGGCGTTTGAACGTGCTGACTCCTAGCTTAATTAGAATAAAATACTTTATTTTGATTGTAAATCAAAAAACTTTTGCTTCAGCAGTTAACATTAAGCTAATATACATACATAAATCTGACGACCTGACGTACAATAATTGTGAACAACTTGCTACTCCACGCGGAAAGTTTTTCTGTCAGCGTTTCGCGTAAAGATATCGGCTTTGTTTGACCCTTTATTATGGTGAAGTCTGTCTCTTCGAGTTTAAAGTTCAGATAGTTTCAAATTACATAACATATAACCTTTGGTTTAAGTTGGTACGAGGTAGAGTTTCGGCGCCATCTAGTACTAAACATCCACAAAAATATAAAACTGCTATAGGTATAAAATGTATACACAAATAATATAACAAGTCTTTCATAATTTATTAATGGCTACATAAATAAATAAATATCCTACAAGATTCAGTCAATCCAATTTATGACGAACGACGATGCAACATATGCCTAACATTTATTTTATAGCTTTCACCGAATAAATTGTTTGGCTAAATTATAATCTGTCTATCATTCACCCTGATAATTGACGATGATTGTCTTCAGAAAAAGAATTTAAGGTACAAAAAGAACAGTGTTATTACATAGATGTTCCAGAAAACTTGCCTTGTATACTCGTAATGTTTAATTAATTAACTATTTTTTAATTGTTTCATTATTATCATATATGGTGCTGATTCTTCACGGGATAGGTCCGAACATGCTTCCCTGGAGCACCCCAATGGATATTCTCTTGAATACCCAACATCTTAGAGATTTAAAAGAGGATATTTTTATGTAGTGTTGTTTTAGATATAAACATATTAATTTCTCCACAGTGTCGCCTAATTATCGCTGAGATGAGCCACAATAGATGTGAGCTACTGTCCTGGATGACTTGGCCACTTCTAGCAGGGATTTTTACATCTATGTTCCAGCCGAGATCAGAGGCTTTGATTCTCCACGCGTTGGTGATATTGTTTGTGCTTTCTCATGTGCACTATGGAATTTCTGTGGTAAGTTTATGAAGGTTTCGAAGAAGTAGGCTAGGACGTAGAGAAACAGGGAAATAACAAATTAGACATATTGTATTAGAAAATGTTGTTTTTTTTTATTTTCAATTTTGATTAAAACCGATATTAAGGTAATTCATAATGGCTCTGTTAATTTTTAATAAGCATTAGCTTTTTTTCACTTAATAAGGCGAAATAGAAAAGTTTTTGATGATTAAAGTTAGTTAATTTAAAAAAAAAGTTAGTTAATTTTACTATTTTTGTCCTAGGTCCGGCAGATCTGCAATCATCTTAAAATAAGCTGCTTTACAGTGCAAAAACCGAACAGTAGCTAAATAAGTGTTTATTTAGAAAATACACAAAATAAATAAGTGTTAATATTCCTATTTTTAGTCTTCATAAGAATAAAGTTTATTTTATTCCAAAAATTGTATGATTATAAGATAAGAAAGATTATACCAACCTGCCTCCCGATCCATCCTGTTAAAAGAGCACCAGGTACAGAGCAGAATATGACACCGCGACACAATCTAATTCACAAAATAATACGTAATTCAATACTGAATAGCAAAAAAAATGAGCAATCCGACATCATTGTGCGAAAAGCTGCGCAACCTTCGCCGTGTGTGAGAGAGAGACGCCAATACACAGTCGATCGTTCGCGGAGCTCCGTCTTTAAATTATACGTTCTCATAGCCTTGTAGCGCGCTTGGAGTTTCGTCAAATGTCGGATAGCCCGCTCCACGTTGCAGCATTTTCGTCTTTATGCCATGGAATGGTAAGTACATTTTGGATTGGATTAAGTTTAGAGTTGGGACATTTAAAATCCGATACGAAATTTAGTAATGGGGGGTGCGAGACATGGACACCGAAGTCAGGGTTTAGAATTTCAGTACAGCTTCGGATAGCCGCGAAGCGCTGCTTTGTTAGATCTCCAATTGTTTACAGATTCGATTTTTTTTTTAATATCCCCCGCGTCTACTATCGCTTATATGAAATATAGGAACCGGATTTATTAAAGAAGCGAGATTCATAGTTAGAAACTTTCACAAAAGCGCACTAAACGAAACAACAGTATAGTATTACAAAGAGTAAAAAACAAAAAAACTTGTGACTTGTGAACTTTTTAGTGTTTGAAGTGGGTGAAATAAATTAAAATTAAATATAACTGTGAAATGAACGAAGATATATAAAATTAATATTAGGTAAGTGTTGTGTTTGGTAAAGAGAAATTAACAGAATATAATAAAATCTTGTGGTGGTGTGGCAAATTGGCATGATATTTTTTTTTAATAAAAATAAAATAAAAACGCATGCTGGATGATGTTTTGAGTAAAGGAGATAGATTTTGAACAAAACTGAATGTTTTTTACGAAGGAGACATGTTGCAAATTGAAGAGGTAAATATTTTCTGGAAACTTTTTGCAAAGTCTTACTTTCCCTATGCGTAGTTACCCGATGTATTTATTTTTAACTCTCAAATGATATACTTAACTTTAACTAAGATAATAAAGATTATAATGAGTAACACTATATTTATTAGAAAACCGTAGTAAAATTAAACGTTTAGCTAGTTTTTCTCGAATAGTCCTTTACGTAAGAATTTGCAAAATTTTTGTTTTAGATGTCAATATGTTTTAGGTCACCATAATTTTGTCGGTAAATATCATTGTGTTTTAACTATAGTAAAAAATGATGGTATACTTCCCTATCTAAAACGAAATGAAAAAATATACAGTGCTATTTAAATGAACACCATGCATTGGGACAAAATTTTGAAGAAAATAGAGTTAAAATTTAAAAAAATGTGCCGTCGCCTCAGATGACATGAAACAGAAATGTGATCAAAACTTGAATTGGATATATTCCAGTTTAAGATAAGATCTAAATTGATTAGATCTACTTATTAAGTAAGAATATAATATTTGACGTCAAAGCAAAGAATTTGAATGATTTTAGATGAAGTTTAACATACGGAAGGAATTCCAAAAATCTCCTCTTTCGATGACGCGGAATTTTAGAATAAAATATTATTTTTTATTTGCATTGTTTTTGTAAAAACCGATGTGGAATGAAATGTGTTAGTACTTTAGAGTATGGACCTAAAGAAAATCCATAATTTTGCACTTTTTAAATCCCTTGGCCACAAAATTTTAGAATTAAACAAAATTGTGAACGAAGAGACATCAGTAACTAGAGGACATAATATTACATTTTCTTATAAGAATTTAATTACTTCAGTAAGTATCATAGATATTTCCAATTTAGTTTTCATAATGAGCCCGCTGTATGCCTCTGCAAGCTAAAGGCCTCCCTTCCGTCTTTCGATTTTTATTCTATCTGTAGCTATTTGGGCCCAATCCTATAAATTAGAGTCCAAATCATCCCGCCGGTTCCTGATCCTACCGCGTCGCCGGATTTTGTTGTTCGTAATCCAATCTGTAGCACCTTTCATCCAATTCAGAGGATTTCCTTGTTACCCATGTTGTCTAATTTTTATTATATCTTTCCCTACACTAGTTTGCCATTGCAAATACTCTCCACTTTGGTTTTGTTTTTACTATAATGGCTACTCTCACCGTTGCTAGTCGAATAACACTATTTATTTCAAGTTATGGATAAACAACGGTCCATCTGAAAATTCAGTTATTAAGTCGCTCCGACAATTGTGATTATTACTACGCATCAATTATTATTCGTATCGGCCCTTAGTAACCCACTGCTGGACTAATTCGTCCCCTTTCTCTTTCTAGTTCTCTCTATCTAGAGCTACTAAGGACCCAGCCTTTATCGAGGAGTTTATAATATTTGAATTCATCAATTAGATAACTTTACCCTATCGTAGTCCATTACTGGACATATGCCTCGCCCAAGGTACACCACAACACCATCCTCCACCATCCGCGTTCAGTCTTTTCCTTTTTAATCCATAATAAAACCTTATTAGGGATCTCCACGTTCTGTTATGACTTTCTCAGGAAGATACGCAGTTATTAAAACTTTAGATTCTTCTTTATTCATATCCGAATGGTCATCGTCGTCTTATCAGATGCAGTGATCTCTGAATCAAATGACATTTTTAAGCAAAAAGATTGTTATTGGGTTTAAAATCGTAAAAACAAATGCCTTAGGCTAGTTTTTTTTTCATGTTTTGGTTTTAACTGCATAATCGGCACAGCATTCTTTTGAGATTTATGAAGTGATTTCAAGTTGGTCGAATACATGTTCTTCGTCGTATTATTATTGGTTATTGATCAATTTTATTATTTAATTTGCCTATATACCTTCAATAAAATCCTTCTTACCCGTCCGTAGCCAATCTAACAAAAATTTATCCAACTGGATAAAATCTCACAAGAGCTCCCGTCATTAAGAAAAATATAACAGCCAGACGACAACCTTCAAACTAAGATATGCAATCACGCATCAAAAACATTGAACTCCTTGATTAAGGATGCGAAATTAATCTTGCAAAATTGGTACGAGATCTCGGTATTACGCGACCTCGGTCCATCGAGATCCCTTCCCAGCGTCGCGCGACGGGCAGTAGCCCACCGGTCGGAGGATCATCCTGTCTGACTGTCTGTCCTGACTCCTGTTCCTCATAACTCCATAAGGCCTGTGGAAGTCCAAAATGATGATGATGATGAAAACGACAAAATGAACGATTTGGTTAATATAATCAGTAACCACTAAGATAATGAAGTACGCTGGGTCCGTCGCGACGGATCTTTATTACTCACTTCCTTTGAGTCGTTATGATTGATGTTCGGATTAATATTTAGGGTTGGTGTACGCAGACGTGTTAATTTTATTGCTATTTGTCTTGTTGAGTTATGTTATGAGTGGGTACTGGTGGTGAAATGTTCGAAGAATGGTTGGATGTAAGAAATTTTATGGACAAGCGTAAGACGCAATCATGTTTTCTTCCGATGGTAACATTGTGCACGGGGAAATCATTGCGGTTGGACTATTGGTGGAGGAGTAAAAACGTTCTTCTTGAATAATTGATTCCATGATTATTGTAGTCATTTCTTAATAGGTACTAAAGATTAAGGATGTAATAAAGCAGCCTATCTCACCGTCTCACCTGTGTCGCATAATGTTCCACCAGTTATGTTATCTGCAAGTGTGCATCATTTTACTATATAATCTGTAACTTTAACGGAAAAATCATCGCAAACTCTATTCATTAGTTTAAATGCTACCCCGCGCATACATTCATTGATTTCTAATAAGAATAACAAACTACAACCTAAAACCAAAAACTAATATTTACACAAAGGTCCTAATTAAAAAAAAAATTGTTGATAATGCCAACAGTAATATTCCTGAAACCATTCATGTTAATTGCAATTACAATGACCATAGCAAAAAATATCTCATAAAATTGCCACGGCATATTATGTTTATGAAATACCAACGCATGTATTTTGGAAACCACTCGTAGTTAGTGTAAAAACTAAAGCAATCACAATTCATAAACATAACGTGTGTTCGTTCAGTTTATGTTCGGTACATTGGGAATTAGTTGGTGAAGTTAAACTTGAGTAAGAATTCAGTATTGTGTATCAAACTTTGGCTACAGAGTGAATGGTAGATTTTTAGCTTGAGGGTGAATGAATAAGTCATTATTATAAAGTATTTATTTTACACTTTGAGAACAGAAATTTACACAGGCAGACCTAATGCCGTAGGCATTTTCTGCCATCTTTGAATGATGTAGAGACAAACAGTCTATTTTTTTTAATTATAATAAATAGAAAATTGCACAAAATGTAGTTTTTTGAAACATCTATCGCAATATTATAATTGCAAGTACATTTGTTACTTTAGATAGGTCATGACCTAGGTTAGATAGGATCCAAATAGTCCGAAGTCCGGTTCGGTAGGTAAATTTTCGATATGCGTGTATAGAATATACTTTTTTGTACACCAAAATTGAAACACAACTGTTTTACAATATTGCCTATAATGAAGTCGAAACATTTCTGCTGACCCTGTACAAGCCTTCCGTGCAGGGACTGGTGACTGAGGGATTATTTCAGGTAGACTGATATGCAGATAACATTATGCCGATGATTGCTCTAAAGATTGCAGAGACACAGCTGCTATTTTTGAAATGCAGTACAAATAGTTACTGGTCAAATCAGTTAATATCAGAAGCATTAGCAGATGTTCTAAGCAGTGTGATGTGCAAGGCAGAGGGATTAATATTTATTTCCAATATTTATGCTCTACGCACAGCAAAAATCTTCGTTCCTCCAATAACCGTCTTTTGCGATGTCCTTCTCACCGCTCTGGTTTTCTTAAATCTTCTTTCTTAGTTCAGGCGGTCTTCCTCTGGAATGCGCTCCCTCTGAATATCAGGATGGCCACCAGTCGGTTCACATTTAAAGTAAGAGCTCGCGAACACTTACTGAAGAAGCTGGAAGCCTCTCTCAAAATTAAATTGTTGTTTGTTTTCCTCTCTCTTTACTTAGTTTTATTTTGTTTGTTTGTATGTATGTATTGTTAAATTTTGTTTATAAATGTTGTCTTGAAATTTTCTTTTATGCTGCATCTACTATGTTTTCTCTCTGCATCACCCTAAGGTAGACTGGTAGAAAATGCCCAAGGCATTAAGTCCGCCTTTGTACAGAGTTTTTATACTTGTGTATAAAGTTTTAATAAATAAAATAAAATAATTATTAATTGATTTACGAGATGGTCCTTTTGAAAGTTAAATAAACACGGATAACTAAGCTGTAGTTAATCGACTGAATAGGAAATCGCTGATAAGGATATCGATTATTTTCCTGCCCTTATCCCAATTTATTTGGGGTTGGCGCAGCCTGCATCCTCTACCACACTTCTCTATTAGTCGTCATCACAGCAGTCACTTCCTTTCTAGCCATATCATCCTTCACACAGTCCATCTATCGTTTCATAAATTCGGTACATAAATCGAGTAAAAGAATTAACGTGGTTCGTATCTTCTTGTTTTAACTGCGAAATTTCCTTTTGATGTTTAATCATTTCTAAATCAAAATGTACGGTCTCTTTTCGTAATATTAACTCGACATTTTAGATCTCCCAAACTTGCTCCTTTTATGCGTAAATTATTATATCATCAAATTATTTCCTTTGTTTATTTTTTCTTCTTATCTTTTGCATTTTTAAATATTTCTTAAAAAAAAAAACATAAAAACATTTAAAAATATAAAAAATAGTAGCCCACCGGCACCGGGAACAGGGTCCGAGCTATCGGTGGTCAGGGCTCTTGAGAGAGGAACCTCCTAACAATACGCGCCGTGTCCAGAAGTACTGCTTTTTGAATCAAGCCCTTGATCCAGCTGCCAAGCGAGAGCCTCCTCAGATGTTGGTCGAGGGTCTTGGCTATTAAACCATTGGCCGACACGACTATCGTCACAATGACTGCTGTACTCACGTCCCACATGTCGACAACCTCGCGAGCAAGATCTAGATACTTGAATTGCTTATCTTTCTCTGCTTTCACGAGGTTCTCGTCATGCGGGACCGTTATATCAACAATCATTGCGCGACGCTCCAATCGATCTATCACCACAATATCAGGCTTATTAGCAACAATAGTCCTGTCAGTGACGTTAGGTCGATCCCAATACAACGTGATATTACCAACATCGGGAACTGGGTCAGGCGCATACTTATAGTATGGCACTTCTGATTTCACAAAGTTGTACTTCAAAGGAAGTTGCTGGTCGATAATCCTGGCTACGAGGTTGTGTCTATGCAAGTACTCTCCGTTAGCCAGACGAGAACAAAGAAATAATGTGTCGGATCGATTCTCCCGGACGGTGGTATGTTATTATATCGGCGTGGTGAATTATTGCCAACTCCTCTCACGGAGAAGAAGCTGTGTCCTAAGAGTAGGAACCTTATAGGCTATTTAATACAAAATATCTTATTAACGTCTGCCTTGTTGGTTTAGTGGTAACGCGACTGCTGAGCATGATGAGTTCCTGGGTGCGATTTCATTTATTTATTTATTTAACAATTTATGTACACACTAAATACAGAAATCAAGAAAGAAACAGAAAAGAGAGTACAAAGGTAATGCTTATTTCTAATGAAATCTCTTCCAGCATACCTGCGAAAGGAGATACTAAAAAAAGAGATGTAGACAAAGTGTGTAAAAGAGGAAGAGAAAATGGAATACATAAAAATAAAGCGGATAACTATTTAAAATATAATATACAATATAAGAATATACTTACGTACGTATAAATACAAAGATACATACAACAATCCTATAAATACAATAAAATAAATAATAATAGATACTTATGCAACTATGACGAAATGGAAAGATCTTTCACTCTTCTTTCCTAGTTGTTGTTTTATTTTTCCTAGTTGTGCAAAACTCTTTTTTTTCTCTTGGGAATTTCTCAGTAGCAGCCCCGGAGTCTGAATTTAAACCCGGTTGATGACAAGAGGCTCACCCCCTATTACATGGGGCTTAAACATAACTGGCGAAATGTGGGTGTACCCACTGATGGGTATACCTCTGCCTAACCCTTCGGTAAATACAGGCGTGATGTTATGTTTTATATCTTAAACCGAAAAACGTTTAATTTCACAATTAATCCTATCTTTTTGCAAAGTGTGTGGCATAATACCCTTCAATTCATTGATTTTCAAACAATTAATATTAAAATTTTAAAAACAAAGGGTTACTAAGTGGTCCGGCGATGCGTGCCGGTGGCTGGGGTTCTGCGAATCCTATGGGTCTGGTTCAACCAAGTCGGGATTATTTAGCTTAGTCAAGCGTGGTTTAGGGATGGCGAATGGTGGTATCGATATGTGAGGTCGATAGTTGATTTGTTGAGGGAAATACTGATGGGTATCGATAGTTGTGATCTGTAGAGTTGAACAGTAAAAATTTGCCAGTAAACAGTTTATTAATGTTTTCTGAAACTTTGTTTAGGTTATTATGCAGACCGTTTAAAATCCAAACTAGATTCATGCCATAATTAAATTAATATTGAATTTCTGATTTTATGTTCAAGGAAGTTTTAAAGCGGACTTTTCTTGTGCCTATTATAATGGTTTATGTCATCAAGTCGGCGATGAATAATAAATACTAAAATAATTCATAACGTTTTATTTCGGTTCATCTTTAAAGTTTTATACGTTTTATGCCTACCGGTCTCCAAAAATATCGCTTTAATATTATTTAATATACACACGTATTTATCTAGTTAACAAGCGTAGAAATATATTTATAGGCAGAACAATAAATCAAGTTGTTAATGACAGACATTTTGTAAAATAAAAGAATAACCACGGTGTTAGTAACGCTTATAGTTAGAAATACGTATTAATTTCTTTACATTTTAACGATTACCGGACGACATCAAAATTATAACTAAAAGATTTTAGAGTCAAGTTCTCACATTTCTTATCTCACAACAAACAAACAATTTTACAATGACATTAAAATATTATTTTTGTATCTCTATCAAAGTGCTAACATAATTTCGAAACATATAATATCGACAATTTATATCGATAGTGTGTCTGTCTTTAACTTCACAACAAACAATTTTACGGTGACTTTTATAATGCCACCTACATATTATTTTTAAAATTTATCGACAAGACAACATTATCGATAGCTTGTCTCCTTCTCTTCGCCCATCACTAATGTCTCGTGCCGTAAAAAGAGGACAGTGCACACTTCATTAATAAAAGGTTAAATAATGTGGAGGACGTCGTTTTGGCGTGCACATCGCCTCGCCTGCTCGGAGGTGTTCGGTTACAGTCGGGGAGGATGGCCACTCCAGCTTGAGAGGCTGGAGGAGCTAATGCACGACAATTGTGAACGACACTCTTGCTTGATAGTATTGAAGGCAAAGGGGAATGGCACAAGTGCGCAAATACAGTCATTTCACGTTTGTTACGCCTCTGATTTTGTCTCCGTCGAAATCACGTTATGATAGAGTAGCTGTTGGGTGGTTGCTATTCGGGGTGGAGTGGCTGTAAAGAGACTGTAGCTTCATCTTAATGACTGACCAATTCTTCGATAATTCATTTGGAATACATGCTTTGAGTTTGTGTTGAAATTTCCTCAATAATATGTATTTCTGGCAATGAGAACCACGACTAAGTAATTTTCCGTTTTTTTTTTTAATTAAAACTCAATATGAATCGTATTTGCAGTCTCATTTCTAACCACCAGATTGAAACGGGAGCACCGAAAAAAATCCCTATCCACCAATCCAGATGAGTTTGGAAAAATCTTGTTAATTACCAGCTTCCGTCATCAGAATCTTTAGGAAATCAAAGATATCTTATCTAAGAGTAATTAACAAAATCTCTGACAGTTACTTTTTTTTAAATTTTAAATGGGCTTACTCTTGACCTCAATCTTGTCCTGAGAACAGGGATGAAGTCGACGATGGAACGAACTAACCCAAAAGAAGCCTATTAACTCGCGACTTAAATAGATTGAGGCCATATTGTGAGCGTTATCTATTAACTTTCTTCTACAACTACAAATGAAGCCAAGTATGCGCTCTTCCTAAAACTACGCTAATAGAATCATCACAACCCTAACCCAACAAGAAATAACCAACAGACCACTATCCAAACATTAGAAATTAAACCGAAAAGCGATTTAGCAAACGCTCGGCCGCGTTCGTTCCTTCACTTTTTTTTTAAAATTCGGAATTCGTGCTCACAACACCCGCATTGTATGCGCGTACGGCCCTGGCACTTCCAAGAATGATTTCGTTGAGAGAACGAGACACAGCTACAATAACAACACCGGCAAGAAAGAGACAGGATATATTAATTTTATTTTTCTTTTGGTTAATCTCCAGGCCACATGTGGCGATTGTTCTTGGACCTTATGGTCATTCTTTCTGATGGTCCGTCTCTTTTATTTTGTCGTACGTTAAAGGATATGGTTACTGAACTTTCTGGGGTGTTATTTTAATTAATATGTTGTACCTCACTTGTTTATGTTCTGGTTAGATGTGATTTGTCTCCGAATATTCTGATGGTGAAGATACGAGATGGTTTATGGGTGACATTTATGGTTTTTATTCCAACACCAACTATGGCATGTGAAGCAATTAGCTGCGGATTCGAGATGTCCCATTCATTGGAAATATTAACATGGCCTTAGCGCCTGTAGACGTGGTTTGAATTTCATAGTTCTGGGATCGTAGAACAATTTCTGTTGTTAGCTTTAAAAGCAGATCTAGCATAAATCGGGTTGTTGTATCAAAAGTTGATCCTACTCAACAGGTACCTGTAACGTACGCGTTAAAAATAAGAAGTCAAACCAGCTCTTCAAATTCCAGAGCAACTGATTACTTTCTTAAAATGTTAGAGATTGGTACATAATGAAAAATGGTCGTTGTTTAAAGTTTGTATTCACTCGTATGGTCCATCCATGTTGCCTAACTATGAGTGATTTCAGGCTAAAAGTTAAATGATGACGTTATTTTTAATTATTTCAAAATCAAGTTAAATAAATATCAAGTTTTAAAACTAAATATTTAAACTCCTTGTATGAACGCTCTGTCACTAACCGGCGCCGGCGGTTACCGCGTAACAGTTTAACTATGAATTATTACTCGGTTAAACTCAGCGGATGTTGTTTCGGTGTTCGGCATTTAACAACACTACGATTATTTTGTGATTAATCATTATTAAACGTTTTTATTAATTACTCAGTTCCGGTCTAGATTGGGACGATTCAAATTTTAAAATTCAAGGTCCTAGAATGTGCCTTGTAGAACCAACGTCGTTTTAGCTAAATTCAATCATCAGTACTTAGATTTTGAGATGTTTATTGCATGTCAAATTGAATCTGTCTACCCTTCAATACTGGTAGTCACTGTCAATCCTGAATCAATACAAAGGTATGATATTAGGTGAGGTAAGATATGGTATACTCGTAATATGGGAGAAGGTATACCTAATAGATTAGGTGATCGCTTCAAAAAGAATCTAATCGGGAAGAGAATAAGGTTAAGAATTAATACACGAAAAATTAGTTCTTATTGCTTTTATCACTTTGGCTAGCGAACATGTCAGAGTTTAAAAACTTATATTGCTTTTATCATTTCAAATAGCATACTATTAAAATCTTTACAGTACTTTCACAAGTTATTATGCCCCGTGACTGGGACTGTAGCTTAGTTTTTTTTTTGTGTTTTGACATTCAACAGAGCCTGTAATGGTCTAATTGAAATAAATGCTTTGAGTTTGAGTTTAGTTCGTTCAAAGTATTAAAAATGTCAAGAAAGCTTCCCTTTTTTCTTTTAACAACCAAGAAAGAGCCTTTAAATTCAATCAAATATCAATCATCCGTTTAACAACACAACATAAACTTTCTCAGTACACTACAAGCAATATTTATGATCCTCTCAAATCGCTATACAAAAACCATGTTTCTTTTTTTCTACCACCCATTTGTCCCATACATTCAACTATACAAATTATAAATTCATACAGTGTACTAGGCTCCCAAAAATGTGTAAGAGGTCGACTCTTCAACGGTGATAACGATCTGGGCCCCTTTCAACATGGCTAGTTATCGTCACATCTGATTCATAGTATGGAAACGTTTTTGTAGACATGCCTTTTATATCTTGATCTATTTTATAAGCAAGTTCGGATTAGATTTGGATTAGTGTTGAATTAGCTAGTTGTATTCAAAGTATTTTAGTAATATCATTTTGTCTGATGACAGTTTTATTGTCAGTTTCAAGACAGCCTTTGAAGTAGACCTCGAAATGCTCAATTGTTTGAGTACACAACAAAGATTTAAATTGGCTTGATTTAATGCAATCACAAATCACAATACCGTCTCACGTGGGTGGGTAGAAAATCATGCAATAGCTATGATTCAGAATAATTCAAGAATGTGATTGTTCTAAACTTGTGCGGATATTATTCAGGACCAGCATTGCTTCATTATGCGTGGGGACTCAAACTTCCTTAGATACTTTGGCTCACTAGATCAATTCAGTGGAAACCTAGTACCTACTTTACCCATTTCTGATCATTGGTGGCGTACAGTCGTCAACCTCACACGTTTTCATTTCTTTCAACCATACTGCTATAATTCTGTCAACCGTCCAAACGAGTTTTTTTCTCTTTACAGCAAAACAATAGTCACGTAGACCCATATATCAATGTAGGTATGAAACACTACCCAAAACATGGAGTCAGGGATCACGTATCATAGAAAGCCGCAATAACTTTGTGAGTCAAACCTCACAAATCATACTAGGTATTTACTTCGTTGCAAAATAGTGACATCATCACGATCAACGTTCGGCGACCACCAGGGAAGCATAAGCCGTAAGCGTTAGGTGTCTTGCTTGATATGGAATGTAATGTAAACATTTCGTGCAACGCCTAGCAGGTTGTGATTGCCTAGTACTTTGAGAGAGACGTGGTGCAACGAGTCGGCAAAAAATAAAAGAGTAAACAAGTTCTAAACGTGGACAATCGATTTGCGGGATAAGCACAGACGTCCAACTGGTTTGTACACACGAATTAATGTGTTGATATTCCAAATGCTACTGCAGAAGCTGTATTTACGGAAGCATTAACCTTCGCAGAGACAGGTCTTTAAAAGTCTCGTGATTGTGGTGTAAAGACACAAACGACGCTATAAGGTCTCCCTGCAATTGACCAAAATCCAATCTAGGTACAACTAAACGGCCCTTTTTAGTAGAGTCAAATACGTTACGAATTTTTAAACCTTCTTACCTCGCGACCTTTAAGATCGATAGCTAGGGTCACTGAAGAGGTCTAAGAATAGCTTTTACGGGAACAAACCTGGTTTAACTAGTTTTGAACACAGCAGATGAAATAGTTCCTGCTTACTTCACGCCTGCGAAGCCCAACGCAAAAGCTACAGTAATAAGTAAACACATAAACACAGAAACGGGTTGTCGACATAAACAAATAGATTCCAGCCTTATTCTAACATACTGCAATAATTTTAACAGTTTTGCATAAAGGAGAGTACTCACTGGGGGAGCGTTCGCGTGCAGTGTACTAATGCATAATTTTATTTATTGCAGCTGTAGTGCGCAAACGATTACCAAGAGCAACCAAAATAATGCTGTGGAGCATAATTTTGATAGTCGCTCGATATTGAGCATCATTATTGTCAGCCTATAGCACTCCATAGCTAAACATAGCCTATCCATCGATGCCATTCAGCTCGCTCTTTGTCTATTCTCATCCAACTGCTACCAACCACCATAGCCAGCCACCTCGTAGCATCGCTCCTTCTGCCTTGTGGCAAATATCTATATTTCCGCTATTCCTCAACACATCCGCTTCGACGGATTCCTGTTCAACAATTTGCTTATTCTGTAAGTTATGTTGAACACTGGTTGTGACTGATTATAATGCTGCAGTTTTTGAAGTTGTGACATTCCAATTCTATGTACTGTAATACCTACCTTCACTTAACGACTGAAGCTATTTTCTAACCAGAGTACTCCCAGTGAGTATTCTCCTTAGTTCAAATGCTCTCACCAGTTATTGTGAAGCAACTTGTTTAAGTTGCAAATCTGAATTTGAATTGAAGGCAAACTTAGATTAAGATGCAGATAACGACATTGTAGCGAAAATAAGTACGTACACGGCTGTAGAATTTTGAGATAAAATGTTTCTTTAATTTTATGTCTGCCGTGAATTCCTAATGTGCTAAATTCCGATTTCTGTAGTTAACTGAACACAAAATCGAGGTCTTGTTTGGATTCCGTCATAAAATTATATGCTACTATCTGTGAAACCGTTATCTATGAAAATCTGAAACAATTTGTTAGATCAGCATGTAACAGTTCATATCACAATCCAAGAACTAATTGGTGCCGTCTTATTTAAAGATTTAACGCCAGCGACCACCCGTTGCTGATTGTTGTCTCGAAATCCAATCTTTGTGCTAAAGTTTTACTTATATGGAAGGTTTTCTTTCTGTCTTGCAGACTATTCTTAAACTATTTAGCAGATCATTCCAGCAAACTTCACTGCTATCTCTTCCACATACTTGCCACTATCTACTTGCTTATTATTATTAGCCATTTGTGTCCCACTGCAGGGCAAAGGCCTCCCTTCCTTCCTTCCACTTATCCCTATACATTGCTGTTATTCCCAATCCTTATAAGATGTGCCGAGTTCTTTCCGTCATCTGCTTCTGGGCCTGCCGGTTTGCCGTTTGCTGCTGTTTCACCGCGCAGCTCCTCCGGCTTGCGACCTACTTGCTTACCTTTAACTATATTCTTTGGTACTATACCTAAAATCGCTGCAGAATCGCAGGATCACCCATTCACATCCATCTCGGTCACCGCCTTGAGCTCGCTTTGATGGTTCCTCTTCGCTGTCTCAAGGATTATTCGATCATTAATTTTGAACTTAGCTATGGTAAGAAATCTATCTACCCAGAGTGTATTGTTCTCTCTACCTTTACCACTGCTCCACATTACTGTTCATAGGGGTTCGAAATCTCTGTTGTATCTCTAAATGAACACCGAACATCCAAACCAAGAAATCTAATGATAAATCCCAGATCTTATACTCCCAACCCACAAACCATTGATGGCTATCCTCCATTTTGGGACAGGCCAGTCTTCTACAGAGTTGAATGGCATTTCTCTGCATTATTCAAACACAAATAAATACTGAATATCAATATCGATAAATCAATCAACTCCTTATTAGATTTAGTTCTATTGTTACGGTCTCAAATGACAGAAATTATTATGGAACAGTTCTGGCGCCGGCCGTGCCTGTTTTGTAACTAGCTGTGTTGCAAATATATGTAATGTGTTGCAAACTGTAACAGAGTGTGCAATCCTGTCATGATGATATTTATGATCCTTGGTATAAAAAAGTATTTATTAATTGTCAAAAGTCTCCTTGTAGATACAAGAACTTTAGAGTAGAAAATAAAATCTTATATAAACTTTTTGTTCCCGACATGATTAATTTGACAGATGTACCACATTCTTTTGATCATAATGACAGGATTGCACACTCTGTTACAGTTTGGCTCCTCGAGTTCATGTTTATGTAGTACAGTGTAAATCTTAGTTGATTTAGTTTGTTGGAAAATTCCTACAAGGCATTCAATGAGATTAAACGAACTTAGACGGTTGTATTGACGATTTTAATGAATATAGCAGCTTAATGCTCCCGAGATGCATGAAAAGGGAACATACTTCACAGAAATGGACGGAAATGATGAGCTAGATTTTGTAGAGAATCTGATGTCATAGCATTGTCAGCTTAATGTTCCCACTGTTGGAATAAAGGCCTCCTCTCTGTGGGCCGTAATCCACCACGTTGCAGTTGGCCCAGTGTGGGTTGGTGTCATTATTTTGTTGTCTTCTTTAGCGTTTTACGTAAGCGCATGAGGTGAAGCTCTTTCAGAAGTTAGGTAATTAGCAGAAACATATTCACCTAAGTCTACGGCAGCAGATAATGTATTTTTAACTTTTTGATTCAATTCTGCCCTCAAGCAAAAATGCCAAAAATAAGACTAAGTATTGGATTTGGTTTAAAGGAAAAAATCGATACATGCTTTTTTGAAAACATCTAATCCCCAATAGCGGTTGCTTATTTCTCACACAAAAATAAACTATGATATTTCGAAAAATAACAGTATTTTTTACCTACACATCACATCCAAGCCAAAAAAAATCCATACATGAAATACCCGGATACAATCACAGACATTTACATCCAGACAATACAAGGGAAACATACTCGACATACACCACAATTAAACGAGCGACCCACCGTCTACCCAAAAAGCATCCTATTGTCCTAGTACCAGCACGGAAGGGGCGTGTCCAGGGGGCGGGGCGACAGACCGAGACAGAAAGATGAGCCAGCTGCCAAAAGTTACGGGATATTAGTGGATTCAACAACGATAGAATAGGAGAGAGAGATACTTGTTTGTTCGCCTTGGAAAGAGGATTTTTGTGTTCGATGCCAATGTGTATTTTAGATTTATTTTATGTTCAGTTATTCATTTGTTTGGTATGTTATGTGCGTACAACATTATGCAATTAGTTATAAAATTGCGTGTAATTTTATCACCGACGGGATATTCTTAGTCCAGATTATGAGAAGGCATTCTTTTTAATATTTTTGGGATAAATTCTCGCCCACGTTATTCATCAAAATTTCCAATTTTAGGGAATGACGTATTTTGCCAAGTTTCGTAGCACCCGTAGCACTTTGGCGTAGACAAGCGTAGCGTCACCGTAGAGTGTCAACATCTCTCGGAATTTCGCAGTTACCTATGGGAGTTGGACAGCTACGATTGAGGGGCTTATTAACTAAATGGCTTAGATGGTTTGTAAAATTGTACTCTACAATATTACTCTGTGCCTCGTCACACAGTGGGACCAGGGAGATTTTTCTTCATTATTTGCAAAGTATATATGGCCTTATTGGCGTGGTTCTTCAGAAAGGTCAGGTGCGTAGTTCACGCAACTGACGTGCGTGTATGACCACATGTATGAACGTGGACGAGGTGATAGGAGTAGGTAAAGATCGTAGCAGAAAAAGGCGTGGACTTATGCATGTATAAATACTTATATAACTAGCCTAATAAATAGCCAAAACTCTTGTCAAGTCAGTACTCTAAACTAGTGTAATTTATCTATGACATAGGGGTACAACTTTTCAAGCCAGCGTCACATTCGCCCACGTGTTCCAATACCCAAGTAGTTTCATTAGCATAACTGGCATTTGACATATTGGTTAACATGTAATCTATCAAAGTTTAACCTAGCTTTATCTTCTTCGAGAACAATTATTCAATTAACAATCAACTCTTAAGCAGTAATAGCCTGATGGTGTGGTTGGACTGCCAAGTCATAGGTCTTGAATTCGAACCCAAGACACGCAGCTCTGATTTTTCGGAATCATATGCGTATTGTATTAATTATCACCATAATATGACCTAATTATAACCAAAAAACTAAAAGTGTATTGAAAAACGCTGTTTGATACACGTGGGCATTTGTTACAGCAGTTCTCGGCTCCATAACACCCTCGCCTGCGGCTCGTGTGTGTATTTCGCCTCGGCCGCAATAACAAACTTTCCCCACTTATATCAAAATGTACTAATAATCAACTTCGAAAGTAGTCCAGAGACAAGTAGCAATCATTTTTAAAGCGTTTCGTATTTCTACGATTCTCAACAGGATTGACATTTTTCAACTACATGTTTGACTTTTCCGTAATAGTTATCGGTGATAAAATGTCAATTCCTCTAGTCCCTCAGATCAAAAGATTGTAGATCTATGTAAATTCGAATAATATCACTGAACTTTGTGTTGATATAAAATGTTTTAATGTACATCAATAAATCGTCACGAATTCCATATTGAGGCCAACAGTAATACATAATAACTGAACTTTAGGTACCTATCATTCATACAAAAACAGCAATAAAGTATGTACTACGTGTGTAAGAACAACTACAAGTAAGTACACTATAGAAAGTACGTCACTACATTTCATTCAACAAAACCAAGACATGCTGACTAAGCAAATAAAAACCTCTTTGCTGTCATGCGACCTTGGTATTTGACTTTGACATTCGTATATCAGTAGCCGATCACCGGTCAATTTGATCAGAAAATTGACCACAACTGACCATAATCTATCTTCCCATGCGTGTTTATTTTGACCAAAATGTGACCGCAATTTAAATATTTAAAGTTTTATTCACACAAGGTATCGATGTCAGCCATCTTTGACAAAAAAGCCTAGACGATTTCGCACACTGATTGTAATAACTATAAAGTGTGATTTGATTAATTATAATTATTTGAAAATCAGGTTGAAAAAATATCCGTGGGAGCGACCTTGTGGGTAATCTTTTAAATTATATTTAGGCTTGAAATAGGCGATTTTTAACTTGCTAATTGGGTTGGCGATTGAATAAGGAACTTGATTTGCTAATGTCATAATGTTATCATGCTGTACCGTGAGAAAAGCCAGCTGCATTGACATTTGAACTTGTTACAGCGAGTAACAGAAATGAGTTCATCGTCCAAACATGGCTATGATTTAGGTAAACTGCGCTATTAGCTCAGCTAACTGAGAACTTTTAAATGTCAAGTTAACCTGTTGCCGAATATTATCAAAATCCTATTGGTGATTTGAGGGTAAAAATATATCAAACATGCAGTAATTAGGGGGATAGACAGACGACTTATTCCTTAATGTTTGGTAACTAACGCGTCAGCGACAACTCAGGTGTATTGTTTGTCTATGGGCGATAGTATTTTTTTTTCAAAGTTTTTAGCGCTCTTTTATTAAAAACTAGCTTCAATATTCATTATAAAAGTCAACTACAGCATAAAAACATTTATGGTACACGACAAAAGTGAGATAATTTTTATAATTTTACCTCGGTTTACAGACAAATTTAGATAACTATCTTATCTTGCATTAACTTCAATGCAATTAGTAGGCTACGCAAATGTTTGACCTAATTTTCACCAAAATATACCTATGTATATAGGTGCATTCAAACTCGTCACCAGACATAGGTACTTATACATATGTCGCGAATGCTGACTTGGCAAAGCTGTGATAGCTTATCAGGCTTCTTTAGAATACTGTAGCTGTATGCTTACTGGTTGCTGAATCAACGTCTACTAACGAAGAATGCCTACTTACCCGATAGGGATCGTACTCTCTATGGCGCCAAGAAATGCCTGCTAGGTCACAAAGATTAGATTTGGTAAAAACAAAACGGTAACGAATAGGCTATTCGCTACTAAGTTTGTTTTTATTTAGGTTAATGGTTCCTACAATAAATGCACAGTTAGATATGCAAGCGCTTAATTGAATTTCGAGGAAAATGAAAACAGTTTTGAATACGCGTTGAACATTGGGATGTAATTGGGGGTTTATAGAACTAATTAGCACCTATTCTTGCAATAATATCAATCTACAGAAACAAAATTAACTTATGGAGATAGGTATATAGGGCCCTATAATGAAAACAAGGTCAGAACACCTGGAAAAGTAGTTCAGGATGAGAGCTAGGGGTTCCGCCCTCAACTTATTTAAAGTTATTCGTGAAAAGACCTCAGATTTACTGGATGTTATCATGAAAGATCACAAGTAAAACGAGAACACATTTAAAGTCAGTTTGACCTTTTGCAGCCAATTTCAAGGAAATATGAGGTCAGTTTGACCCGCTTCCACTAACTAACCGACCCTTTACTTCGTCCAAAACATAATACCAACAACGAATGGTTATCAGTAGCCAAAACTTGATGTTATTGAAATAAAAAATAACAAGACGTATCCTTATTTCGTTAAACTGGCAATTTCACCTCAAAAATTACAATATGTAAATTAACTTTGTCAACTCCAAAAGCAATGTTGCCAATAAGCATATTGTTTGTTTATAATGATCATTGGCAACACTTATTAAACATGAGTAGAATCCAGAGGGTGATTAAATTTTTTCACTTATTAATTTTGAGAAATGCTCATGATATTATTGTTTTTAATGAAAAAAGTCTTCTTAAAACTTAAGTTGAAGATGGCATTTGAAAAATTAGTTTCGTATTTGATCCACTGTCTTTTAATTCGTTAAACAATGAGCTCATGATTTGTATTGCACACAATTTTCGATGTTTTTTCCTGAGGAAACCCCGAAGTATTGGTCTATTTTCTTTTTATCGAGGGATATGTACTATCTTAATAAATACGAGTACCCACTCGTGTTTCTTAGAGCATGGTTGTTAGACAAATATTTCGATATCGAATAATGATTTTGGTCTACCTTTGTATCCGTCTGTCTATATAGTCTTAAAAGAACACGATGAGTAATTTGCCGATAGTTTCATTACAGTTAAGTATTGGATTTTTTTGACGTCATCGTTTTTGTGATAAGAATCTAAACCATTTGCATGTTTACAATTTAAATATATCCAGACTGATTAATGTATCCTGGCACATATAGTTTGGAATATTTAACTTATACAACTGATTAACTGGGCTTATCACCTGATGATTGATTTATTTTTCTCTACTTCAAGGCCTCTCATGAAACATAACTCGTGACTGACACAAATATTTCCCGGTGGGTAAACTTTTTGACATTACTCCTCAAATACCAAAATCCTTTCGAGAATTTAATCAAAGAAGATCATTCAGACTCTCCAATCAATTAATTTTAACTGTTGACCTCAATAACAGAAAGCATCAAAATACCCAATTTGCATGTCTACACATATTAATTTTAAGTAGGTACCTTTCCTTGGAATAATTCGCGTTATACGAACGCACAATCGTTATTCCAAATTACTAAAAATCCCTTTCTCGATTCCCGATTATAATCGATAAATTTATGCCTAATATTCGAGTCGTTGATGTTATCGAGTGAAACCGGTTGGCGACCCGATCTTTAGGGCTCGGTTAGATGTCATGACATATACTCCATTATGTATGCTTGTTATATTAATGTTTACATGCTTCGAAACAACAATAACGACTGTTTTGGTATAAAAACGTCGTTTTAAAAGATAGCAAACTGTGTTTCGTACATTATTATTGGATAAATAATGCGGGTTGTTTTAAATATTTTAATATTTTCTTTTGGATCTACAAAAGTTCATTAATCTCACTCTCGATTAAATTATTCTAGATTCTCTTTGGAGATAGAGGCACGCTTTTAATATCTAATAATGGCTACTGGTTTTCAAACACCTACTATTTTCGTAAAAGCAAACTTCTGAAATCTATACAAACACTTTTATGCCGTGTATTGGAACTCGTTTATTTCTTAGAGTCAGTGAGCATAATTAGCTTAAAATGTCCCCACTGCTAAGTGAGAGGGAGAGGCCTGTAATCACAGATATAGATAGACCTAGATAACGCAAGTATCACGATCTATATGAAAACCAAGCGTGCCATTTTTTGACTACCTATTATGACGTCACGAGCACTATTTAGTGATGGGAAAACGTTTACTTTATTATTTGTACAGTTTTTACAATTTATAACAGCACAATTAACCATTTTAATATTTTTAACTGACGTCCGACTGGCGCTATACACCGATGCAGATGAGCGCGAAAGTGGCCACTTACGATTTTTGTACGTAAGCTAGGCACGCGAAGTAGTTGCTCTTGCGTTATCTAGGTCTATCTATATCTGTGCCTGTAATCAATAACGCAGGCCTAATTCGGGTTTATAGATGACAGATGTCCTTATTTATAGTCCATGTTCGATTTTTTGTTCCTATGTAATGCCGGTTTCCCTCACCGCTTTGAGAGCAGTACTTAATTAGTCATTGTTTCAACAAAATAATTTCCTATCCAACCCAAACCTGCACCTAAGCCTAACAAACAATCAAGACAAACCTCCATTGTTTAATAAAAGATTTAATCAGCCGATTCTCGATTAGAGCAAATCGATTCTAATCTCACTAAATCTGCCTAAACGGGACTTCATTCCGTGGTTGCGATACAAGCAATTGATTTTAATTCGATCGTAAACACCATCACATTATCGATTCGAGTGCTTCAACTGACAGAGCCCGCCCGTCAGTGTGTTCTTGCTTGCCCGTTTTATTTGATAAAATGAATATTCATAAAGTTTTTATAGTTGTATTCGATTTGAATATTCGAATAGACAATTGGGTGGATGTTGCTGCGATTGTTGTCGAATTATGTATGTGACTTCGTAATTTGAATTTGAACTGCGTTCTTATTGTGAATATTGTCTTTTAGGTACTGATTAGTAACATGGTCTATTTGCTGTTCATCTTTAATTCTTTACTTTTTATGTTATTTGTACATTGTATTTTAATTTCCTTTGCTACATAACAGCCACAGTGTTTCAGACATCCTTAACCATTTGCTTCATAATCACAATTAAAAAGTTGCATTATCCAGCCAGAATTTAACGAAAATACTGGAGCAAGAAATCATTGCTTGGTCTTTTTTTATTACCCAGAAGGAGCCTTTGACCTGCAGTTAAACGCTGATTTATATTATTCAATATTTTTATCATTTGTTATATTAATTTACGGTTCCAGCTACCGGTCCTCTATCCCACTGAGCTTATAGCGCGAAGGAATTGTCTATGCCTCCAATTAACCTCTTCTTGGGTCATAATGTCGATAATAAAAACTATTTTTATCGCCAATAAAAATATTCTCTTCCATCTTTAAATCCTTATAATTATTGGTAAAAACAAAACCTTTTCTACTACCTGTGAAAACGATTCTCATTCCGATTTCAACTTAAATCCATTTGAATAAAGAACGTTAAAATTTTTCTTAAATACCGAATTCAAAAATGTTACCAATATTACAAAAGCAGTTCGTTTACAAGATTTTCAACCTAATTAACTAGTAGTCAAATTAAAGTAGTACGCAAAGTATAACATGGTAGCAAATGGAAAAGCAGTTTGACGTTTCCGTGGAAGCGTTTACCCCCTGTTGTGAGGAGGCAAAGGCCATGATAGTGGGCTGACCACGTTGTCCATAAAATTTGGGACATTACGATTATTTCGGCCGTTATAACGTATTTAATCATCAATTAAATCAATAACATTAATATTAGAATGTAAATTATTGTGAGATCGCCTGTCAATTATGTTTTTGTCGTGTATCAATCTTTTCCGACGATCAAACGGGTTTCATTTGAAGGGAAAACTTTAATATGTAGTTTATTTAATACCAGAGTTTTAGACCATTTACTTAAATGTAGCTTCTTTTATACACGAATATGCCCCCAAAGAATATAGTCTTTATCGTAGTGTTAGCCCTTCGATACATTCGATTACAGCTATGTAGAGACTAGTAATATTCAAAATTAGAAGTTAACGAACGCTCTCTCCTCATTTTAGATGAATCTTTTGAGAAACTAATAAACTGCACAAGGTCTATAATGCACTAGCACGTACTTGTCTCATGTATTTATTCCTGGAATTTAATAATAAATTACTAAAATGGATGATTCTATTTCCGAAAATCCCAGAATCCTTAAAAATATCATTAAATTAAACGAGTAGGTAGATATTACCTCTGTTATTAATCTTTAGTTTCCAAAGCCTCCACTAATTACCACCAAAAACAAAACAGAAGCATTTCGAATTCGAATTTCAAATCTCCCAGGTATTCAGTCTGTACTTTATGATGACGTTGGCCACCCTGTCGTTTCGTTTCACGCAGTGAGGTTACGCTACTGTTCACCCCCTGTTGATAGGAACACACTTGGCTCATAATATTTTATTTTTACGCTAATGACCGCCCGCGACTCCGCCTGCGTTTAAACTGTTTACTTAATGTATTTATGTGTTTTTGATGAAAATGAGAGCTTTACTCACAAATTGGTAGTGGTAATTATGTTAAAACGAAGTTGTTGGTTGCTGAGACAGATTGTAATTTTTCTTTCAAGTGCTGAGGCATTTTTTATACAGCTTGACATGTAAAACTGGTCATGTTTATTATTAAAAGTTTTACATCATTTAGTTTCAAATTAATTAACTTTCAAAATCATTAATTTAGGAGTAAATGATGTAAATTCAGACTATACTTTAGGATTACAAGAAATTGGTATCTAAACAAGTCAACCAAGTTTAGGTAATATCTACTTTAAAGTTAAACTACTTCTTTTCTATTTGACTGCAAAGCAAAGAGACAGACAGACATCGTATATTTAATAATATTCAACAAAAAGGTTCCATATTCCAAATGTAGTAGCTTGGAATAGAACGTAAATTTGAAAAAAGATTCTTCTTTTTTCTGAGGGTTTGTTTATGGTTAGATTAAGCCAGCATCTTACGCATTATAGCTTTAGAGTAGCTGCACGGAACTACCATGTTTTAGTGATCACTTCATACAAAATCTAAGTAAATCTTTATTGTGCTGTTTCAAACTTTTGTTTTCCTGAAAATTTTTGAAATGTCCTTAAAAATAAAATTATCAGTTTCTTTTTATCAGAAGTAATACTTGCTTATTAGGTATTTTACCAATTCCTCGAGTAACACCGTAATACCAACGTTGGGCTATGACCGTCAATAGAAATTAAAGTGCGTCCATTAGACTGAAATTTAAGGGCATCCAGAAGACAAAGTAAGACAGCTAGCAACTTTGATAACTAGGAACCTGCCTCCTACTCCTAAATAAATCAAACAAAAACTATTGCAAGTAGGTAGGTACTCAAGTATCTATCCACATGACCAGAAGCCACAGATTATCAACGAATACAGATGAGGTTCTACAAAAAAGGCTCGTTCACAATTATGTCAAACTCAATTTGACAACTTGATGAACATGGCCGTTCAGCGTTTGACATAACTCCGTGGGTGGTCCGTCCGGCATGCGTGTAATTTTTTTTAATTTTGTTTCTAAATATATTTTTATTTCGACCACCGTAGGGCGATGACTAAGTGGCTTTCGATAACTAGCCACCGGCGAAGCGTTATAATTGGTTATGACTTTTTAGCGTGTGGCCTTGGGATATAATGATGAGGACTACCTTACGTTTTTTATGATATTCTGTCACATCAATACGATTAGTAGTTCACACAGCTTATGGGACAGAAGTAGACCACAAATTACTTAGGTCTCACGATGAGATTTCATACATTTGGAGTTGTTAGTTCTTGTAGGCTTTTTTTAAATCATTTTGTCTGAAATTTATTTCCATCTCTAGGTTATCCAAGCTATGGATTATGAAAAACTAATCAAAATCACACAGCCAACCAAAGACAAAGTGTACCGTTCAAAAACGAAACCGTAAGCGCAAAATGACAGCACAAAAACTATTTCCCGCCAAAAGAACTGTCAAAGTGACATTGTGTGTGACATTACCACGAGGGTAAATAATGGTGACCCTGATGCCGTGTAGCTACCTCGGAGGGGGTGCCTCCCCACGCTGCAGCTTGGACCACGCCGAGCCAAAGGTCAGATGCATTCTGATAAGCAAACGTACGAGCTGTGAGGATTTCCATTTTCGCATTGTAGATGGCGCCACTTTGACCTTAGGTCTTGATAATCGTTTGTGTCTATGGTTACGAACTTTCGAATAGAAAAAAAAGCAAATTCTAATTTGGAAATCCTCACTGTAAATAAATATTTCTGTAGAAAATGTAGTGCTTTAAATGTTGTATAATTAGTTTATAAATATTTAAACTCAGTTCAAGTGGTTCTTTCTAGTTCGTACGATTTAAAAATATTATGAATCACAAAATGCACTTTGTATAAATCCGCACAACAAATGCACTGCACCGAATTATAGTTTTAGCTTGTCTCTTATTTTATTTGTACTGTATGGCCTAAAACGATGCTTGCACGTTCCTTAGACCTTTTATTTGATTGCACTTTTGATCCTTATGAAATGTACCTATCCCACAATGAAGTTAAGTCTTTAGTAAGTAGATAAACGTTTAATAAAGTTTGTATCCCATTTGTCCCAAAGACAAGTCGAAAAATGATGCTGAAAAGAGATGTTCTATGAAATGACTTCTTTGCATGTTGGTAACAATTTTCAAAGATAAATCTCAAGATTGTGTCGAGAAGAGATTTACACTTTTCCAAAAACTATGTCACAACTAACTTAAAACAATCGAAGTGACAAGCCGAGCTTTATGGTACAAGCCGCCATGATTAATTCACGCGAAGCGTTATCTGTCCAGCGTAACTAAAACCAAATTTTATTGGTATCATTGTACAAAACTGTTTATGTTTCCAAGTGATATAGCATGGTGAGGCGTCAGATCTCATGTTACCCATTCATGGGGACCATTAAAAAGTCGTAACGTACCTACGGGACAGAGGATCGTTAGCCACCTGATACCAGGCTATCATAACTCCGAAGAGGTATTGGCTTACATGATGGTTGATCGTTTAATTTTGGTATGCGACGAAGATTAGCGCGTAACAATGCCTTATTGCGATGATGATTAGGCTACGGGTGAGTGGAATGTTTTCGCGGTAAAATAATTGTCTCTGGAGAGGTCTGGGCTATTGGTATTTCAGGTAGGTCGGTACCTATTGTGTAATCAGTAGCGTGACTTACCCACGTAAGAGGTGTGTGGTTTTAGAGATGAAGGATGTATTTTAACATGTCAGTCGGGCATTAAAATACTAATTTGTACAAAAACAACGATGCTTGAAAACAGCAATAACTCATCAACTTCAAATGGTCACAAAACAAACCCACGTCCATTGAACTTATAATAAAACCTAAAACAAATCACACGAAAAATAATAGAGATATTAATTAAATTCAATGGTCAATTTTTTTAACCTATCGCACGCACCTCACATAAAATACTATAACAAAGAAACAAAATGGAACGCAAAGGCAACGAAAACTAAAGCCACCCAGAGATAACACCAATAAAAACAAATTTGTCCAGCTTGATAGTCGAACACGGCGCGATTTATCGCCGAGATGTCTTTCTCGATACAACTTGTAAGTTCCCGCGCTTTAAATCGATTGGGCTTAACTCCATTTTGTTTATGTAATCGAAAACAGACTTATTACTTTGTAGACGCGCGAGAAATTCGTGGAATTTGGCGGGAATAAGGAAGATAGCGGTTTTAATTTTGATTTGTCTTTGGTTTTTGTTAAAATTTTATAAAACTTGAGTATTCTTTCGTTCTTACGTTCCTTTGATTGGCCAAGAATGGAAAAGTTAGATAACAGTGTCTTTTGGAACTTTAATTTAAGAAGGTACCAAGTAATTACATCGTGTATTTATGTAGAACAGTTTGCCCTAGAGCAGTTGTAAAAACTATTAATTCCACCTCTCACAGGTTTGATAAATTAAAGTTTCGTTAATCTATCTACATCTCTGAGAAATAATTACAGAACATGGCTTGTTCTCTATTCAATTAATGACATGCCAAAACAATCCCCATTTTCAATTCGAACCACAAACAAATGACAATCCCAAACAATAAACCAAAGACGACAAAAAATAAATCCCTATTAAAATTGACAGTTCACGCGACAAGTCGAAAAACTAACAGATCTTATTAATAATCGGCAATATCACATGTTATTATCAAAGATAAAACGTAAAATTGGTCGGTCGATAAATTTTATAATTTATACGTTACGACTCGGGTGCGGGACGATAGTGTGGGAAAGAGATGGAGCTGTACAGGACGTCTATGTCCATCTCTTTCCCACACTCAAGTGGTATTAAAGTAATACTGCTTTCGGGCCTGGTCGTAAATATGCAGTGAGATAAAACAATAAACGAATTACGTTTAAATAAAGAAGCGTTTTGTTCTGACGCTTGTTTAGAATATAGCGTGTTCTCGTTTTGCATGCGTTCTTTATCAAAGCGTCTAATTTTGGAGGTGTAGTTCTATCATTTTGAATTACCATGCATGTTTCTAATAGCGATTTTAGCGAAGTTAAGTGTGCTGAATGTAATGGTTAAATTCTCTTAAAAATAAGTGTTTAAAAAAATAACTATCGATTTAATATAGCATTCATAATCAGTTCCTTGTCTGACAAGAGTATCTTAGGTAGATATTAGTTGTTAACAACTTACAAGATATTTTATAGAGTTCTTAGGTCAACGTATAAATAAGAATTTACATAAATCAAGTTGGTGTTACTATCTCGAACATGATCTTATCGTAAGTACTTACTGATTTGATTGATGACAATTATGATAGTTAATTGCTGCACCTGCACTTTAATTGCACAACAATGGTATTTATTTGCCTATTCATAGAAAATCACAATGATATAATCTTAAAGTAGGTATCTATTAGATGAAAAAAGCTCGATTGACGTTGAAACACAAGTACAATATCATAACTATTATCTTCCTGCCTATGTTACTCGGGGTCGGCAGAACACCTTTTTTTTCTTCCATTCTTCCCCCGTAACTGAAAATAACGACCTAAAAAATAATGACCAAATGAAGCTTTAAGAAAACCTGAAAAGCGCAAATCCAAACAATGATTTATAAGAAACAACCTTTTTCATACCAAAACTTCATATAAATCAAAACCACACATAAAACAAAATAATTCAATATGACACAGCCTGTATTCAGCCGTCCGTTCAGGCGCGTTGTCGCCGCGTAAAACGTATAAATTAGCTCGACTTATCGCGAGATCAGGCGGCCTCACACCTCGAGAGGAATGCGCCCGCTGATTTACGCCCTTTCTCACACGATACCTCCTTGGCACCACTGTGGTCCTGGTAGCGAACTTGAAGGATCGCCCGGTCATTAGGAAATGTTTGTGGTTTAATCAGAGTAGAAAGTAAAAGTTGAGAAAATATTTCAGACGCTTTTCAAAGCAATAATTATAATCATATTTTTCAACTCTATTTGTAACATGCTCGTGGTTTGTTTATACCTTCAAGTCAAAAGGTGCGGATCGTCCTACTTCATGCTACTTATATGTAGGTATGTATGTATTGAAGTGATGTGAAAAGTGTGACAACAAAATCATTCTGCTATAACCGCAAATGCTATATGTTGAGGGTTTTCTATTTAGTCTATCTGTCTTTACTGAGCAATCGCGAACTTCACACCTCGAGAGGAATGTGCGATTACACAACTCTTTGAATAGTTTCTATCAAAATCTATAATTCAAAATCAAGAATCAAGTTTAAACTTTGTTGATATAGATTCTAAAAGCTTAATTCAGTTGGAGTATCCAGTCATTCTTTGAGCGCAAGATACCTTTCCTTTTTCCGTAGAATTTGATCAGCAACATCTTTCATTCAAGTTTGGGCATCGGGCTTTCATTTAAGTCTATCTGATTTTACCAAGAAATCATGATATAATCTGTCCAAAACAGGTATATCTCAAAATATTCAATAAACGAATAAGAACACCACTTAAAAATTCACTGTCAAAGGAACTTCCATCCGTTAATTACCCCAATTAAATGGTAAGATTTGTAAACTACCAGGCACTCATAAGATTGTAAGAGCAACGTGAAGGCACTTCAGTTGTCACCAACAAAAAGTTCGTATATCATTTAGACAATATGGCGCCCCGAGACTTGGGTAGGGTGACATCACCGATTATCTTCCGTGTTTATTAAGTCCCATGTAAGTATGTAGCTAACTGACTTAGCAAGTTTCAAGGAATGTTTTACTTGGTAATATTTGAATTCCAACACGGGTTAGTTAGTACGGTAATTCAAGCGATTTTATTGATTTAAAATTAGTTGATGGTCAAAAATTAAATACAGTGTTTATCCATTAGCTTCGGCACGCATAGGTACTCGTCCGTCTGAAATTCTTGTTTTAACATAAAGGATATCCAAACACTCTGCAACAGTGTAGCTTTCTAACAGTGAAAGAATTTGCGAAAACGGATGAGTCGTTTCGGGGATCACCACTTACATCCCAACTTTACCTCTTTAGCGTAGTTAAAAAAAACTGAAGCCCGTAAAATTTTAGGCAAATAACACTGCTACATATCCATGGGCACCAGCAAGATTATTACCAGGGGGAAACAGTTTTTTCGCGACAACGTCATTCAATAATAAAGCGGTTTTCGACTCAATGAGTTTTCGAACTGACGTACCAGTCGTAAAGTTTTTCGAAAGCGTGCGTCGCAATGACGCTATTGCAATCTCCCGTCTGAGCGAGCTCGAATAAATTAGATCTTTCATATATGTATTTTCTTTCCCGACAGGGGGGTGCAAGTGCACCCCCTTGCAGTTGCTGCCGGCGCCCACGTACAGATCTAGAATTCTTAACTTAGCATGTTAAATTAAGCACCAAAGTTAAAACAAAAACATAAAATATTTCGAAAAACAAACAACACTCCGATAATTGTTACTGTCACCCAAAATTCGGTTCAGTTTTTTATGAATGTTGTTAAGTTAATCTTGATCCAAGAGGTGACATTTAAGAGTTTTATTATTTATAACTTGAGTTTTATCTGTAATCTCGGTTAGTTAAACTAACCGTTAGGTTAACCATTTGATTGGTAGTTAGGGTTGAGTAATGGGGATACTGGCTTTCGGTTATTAGATATTGTGATTTGGACTGAAATTCGGTAATTGGTAAAAATAACTTTTTGGTGGACTAAGTGGCGTCAACTAAGTCTATTATGAACGAAAACATCGTAAAGGATGATCTACCAATCCGCTCTGTGCCCGCATGGTGGAATACAGCTTTTAAGCCCACTCCGTTTCATAGAGAACAGGCCGATGGATCCCAGCAGTGAGAAAATTAAAAGCTGATAATGTTAAGTGTACTAGGAACCTTAGGTTGGAAAGATGAATAAAGGAAGATATAATATAAAGTCTAGGTGGAAGAACAGAGTATAAGGAGTGAAAGGATCATCGATAGACAAACGAAAAATTTCTATGTAGGGTAGAGCTTTTTTTTTGATTACTGTGGAGCTCGTGGCTGAATAATAACGGCCACTCGGGTTGATCGTCAGGTTAAGCCGCGCTTGCATCGGTTGGTCCGTGGATGGGTGACCACCCATACATACCGAATTTCCTCCGTGCCTCGGAAAGCACGTTAAGCCGTTGGTCCCGGCTGTCAATTGTAGATCTTTGACAGTCGTTACAAGTAGTCACTGGCCCGAAAGTCTGACAACCAGTCTCACCAAGGGGTATCGTATTACCCAGTACTAACTGGGTTGTGGAGGTCAGATAGGCAGTCGCTCCAAGTAAAATATAGCTGCATACGGTTAGACTGGAAGCCGACTCCAATATAGTTGAGAAAAGGCTCGGCAGATGATGATGAATTACTGATGAGAACTGTCTATGTGGGGGTCCGGAATGATGTATGAAAACTTGGTAACCGTTTGTGCGTCGATGTCTCTTTCACCCCGTCGTTTCTACTTCGTATACTGTCTTTTCATATTACAATCACCCTGTATTAACACCCTGTATTTTAAAAACACAAATTCTCAATACAAAAATGCTGGTAACTTCATTTAACAGTAAACTCTAACAGCATGTAAATATTTCCAAATGACAACTACAAATTACATTAATCGACAAAATACTGGTCCTTACCTAGACAGTTTTCATTAAATAGTAATTAAGAGCCTCATAAAATCTACTATTGACTGTATCGTAAAAAACTTATCAGATATTTTGATAAAATAAACTGGCTAAAAGATAACACCTATAAAAGCAATTTTAAAAATAAACTGGTTAATTTTTACACGTGTTTGTAGGACTTTTAAAGAGATCTTATTTTACCATATTTTTCAAGGCTTGGCATTGTAACACCTGAACTGTAAACTTACCTACATTCTATGCAAATAAAGCATAACATTATATTCTATTCTTAATTAAGCAACCTTACTGAGCAAAACTGATTTCTTTTTTAAATAATTTTCTTATTAAGAAAGGGTGTTCCACTTACTTATTCGTCTTTTTAGCGTGTTGATGGTAATCTAAATTGAGTCGGCCCAAATTTCGACTACGAATTTAGCATCTTCAGTAGCCACCATCAGTTTTTTGTAATGTGCTGACAACATGACAAAGAAAATTAGATATTAAGTGTCCCATCATTTGTGGAAAAACATCACAAAACCATAGCGTAAGCGTATTGTAATATTGTTAGTTTGATGTTACATTTAAAAACAAACATAACTCAACACACATTTGCAATCCAAATTTAAAAAAACGGTCCAAGAGCCAAGGTCTACCTACACTCGTCAATGCCTACATTTAATTACTATCGTTTTTATCGCTCCATTGTGAGGAAACACAACAACAGATGTTATCATTATCAGACAAAATATCAATGTCAGATGTTAAGATTTTGATGATAAGGAACTAGAATGCATATAATTGCTGATGTTTTGACTAGGTCAGGTTTTATTAACATATTTATACACTGCACTGGCTATAAAACAATTTAATTATTTGGATGTCAATAGATGAGGTATTAGGGTAGGTTTGAGAGACGAATTTTTGTGGCCTTTTTAGTGGTAAATATGGGACACATCTTATACTACTGTCCTATGTTCTTCATTATATTTTGTGCCTCTAGAATGAGCGGAATACTTGAGATAGGACTTCATGATAAATACCAGATACCTACAGCAAATGGATCAAAGCAACCACGAATTTAAATAAAGGAGGTTTTTTTAAAAAAAAGAAAAGCTCCATAGATACTATTATATACTAATCCATTTTATATTTTGGAGTCGATAATATTAGAAATTAAAATTAAATGCACGACTTATTCTTCCGTAGTACGTCATACAAATAATAAATAAATCAATAGTTTCTTAATGATCTGATGGCCTAGTCTCGGCCGAATATTCACGATCTCACGTCATTAAAAACAAATACTTTTATGATATTATGCCTAATTTGTTGCTCGAATCTCATTAAACAAGACTATCTGATTACTAGATCCTTATCTCTCATCTAAATCGATGTTCTTCCTTATCGATTATAATCAAAAAATGTAGTAACCTCCTTCGCTGGTTGCTATCTGGCAGTAAATTAGATCATAAACGACTTTTTATTTTGATATTTTGTTTTTAAATATTTTTGAGTCAATGATAGGTATCATTTAATTAAGTTCAAATATTAAATCAAAGAACAACAAATAACTTTAGTTTAACAATAACAATAATTAATCTAGCGGTCCCAATTCCAGAGACTCCCGCCAATTTTAGTGACACCTGTCAGTGTGACATAACTTTCTTTTAATTAAAATGTTAGTCTGCGCATGGAATTTCTAACAGCCAATGGTAACATTTAATTTTACTCAGTGTAGTCTTCTACTACGGCAAACTTTAAAAAATAATTAGCTCTCATAAAATGCATCATCATCAATTCATGAATAAGTATGTTATTTAAAAAAATGGTCGTTTAAAATTAGTTCAACGTCCCTGTGGCAGACATTCAACAATAGTGGCCATTCTTCATTCCGTTTACGCAAATCACAATGTATAGTTCCGAGAAGGGCGCAAGATGTTTGTGAAAAATGTCGCAAAATACAATCGTAATGGCCGATAATATTCTAAGGTAACTCACGATTATTTTTTCTTTATTTGGTGTGTTACCATTCGGTACAGTCCAATAGTACGGATAGCTTGAGGAGTGCCTGGGGACACCGGACTTGGCCAGATACTTCAGCACATTATCATCAACGACTGACTGAATTGATGCAATAAAAAACCAGTCTAAAATAAAAATAAAAATTGTGCAAAATAAAATCAAAAAGCACTGTTTCTAGGGTAGATGCTTATCTCTACATAAAATTAGTGATCTGAGCCGAGATAAGTAAAAAGAATTTATGGAAATTGAAGTTATAAATAGAAAATCTGATACGAAAATCTCTAAAATTCTTACTACTTACATACGAAATTTTGGATAGATGGATGTTTGTTACTCAATCACGCCAGAATGGCTGAACGGATCTGTATGAAATTTTGCACAAAGATAGATATAATAGCACATAGGCTTTTTATCCCGGAACTACGATCCTGTGGGAAATTCTCGAACTCTACACTAGTGAAGTCGCGGGCTTAAGCTAGTAAAACATAATATGTATGAGTTTTACGATGTTCCCAATAAAAGGAAAAGTGGAATTCTCGTAAACGACAAAGATGATCTACGAGAAAATAATTTCTTTCAGAACAATTACTTCGAAAGTAATATCCTTAGCCACTTTACATAATTAGATATAAGTATCAAGCTTTCAGATGCACCGTGGAACTAACACCAACTAGCACTAGTTTATATCTTAACAACCCGGCCCGGCTTCGCACTGGTGCAATGTAGATACTAATGTTTTCTCTACTATAATATGCATGTATTATACATATAAACCTTCCTCTTGAATCACTCTATCTATTAAAAAAAAACCGCATCAAAATCCGTTGCGTAGTATTAAAGATCTAAGCATACCTACATAGGGACAGACAGCGGGAAGCGACTTTGTTTTATACTATGTGGTGATAAATAAATAAATAAAATAAATAAATATCGCTAGACATTACACACAGCGCCATCTAGTGCCACACTAAGCAACGAGGCTTGTGTCGTGGACACTAGATAGTTGATATACTACATAGATACTTTTTGTTTGTAAATACATACTTATTATACATATAAACATCCATGACTCGGTAACAAATGTCCATGCTTAATCACACAAACACTTGCCCCTACCGGGATAATCTGGGTGATAATCCAGAAATGTCAAAATTATTTCCCTCAACCTTCATTTTCTGCTCCTTACTCTTCTTAATTTATCGTGGGCATAACCTGGTGTCAGAATCATTATAGCCATGGGCCTCTGACTCGGCTTTACATGCCGCCGAGAATTATGTATCTCTCAGGCATGCTGGTTTCCTCACGATGTTTTCCTTCACCGACGCAAGTGATAGGTAATTATACAGTACGCACATTAATCCGAAACATCAGAGGTTATCCACACTACCTACACTACACCCGAAGTCCATCTTCTGGGTGCGCTTGTTTGTCGCAACGTGATGTTTTATAGCCTATAGCCTTCCTCGATAAATGGGCTATCCAACACTAAAATATTTTTTCAATTCGAACCAGTAGTTCCTCAGCTTAGCGCGTTCAACCAACAAACAAACTATCAGCTTTATAATATTAGTATAGATTTAGATTAACTTTTAATATTTCAGTCTCATTAATCGAAACTCCCTTCTGTTGAGGACATACTCGTATTATGATAGTACCTTTTGTGTACCTAGATCTTCTACAGTGTTGCCTCTTGCACCTAGCATGTCACTTTCGCTTACTCTGGGTTCTGCACAACATTCTGTATCCTGATTTAATTCTGTTTTGTTACAGGCAAAAAGGCCAAGACCTGACACAGGCACCGATGTATCAGATCGGTAAGTAACCTTCGTTTTATTATGATACCAGTAGTTTTATTATGATGCAAGGTGTAGTTTTGCAACCTCGTCAAAATTCAGGAGGTTGTCATAGAAGACGTAAATAATCAATGGAAATTACGGTATCTAGTCAATAATAATATACGTTGCTTTTTTTGTTGTTTTAATTTGACACTATTTCATGAACGAAGCCTTTCTCAAAAGAGGATAATCACCCGTTTATGGAATAAACGTCTGCGTTTGTTTGTGTGTGTGAAAGCGCGGTTATAGGGTTAGTATTAGACGGGCCGCGTTTTAATTCGGGTGGTGTACCTAAACTTACCGATTTCCGAAATAGGAAAAAATATTTAAAAAATTACCTACCCATTTTATTATTGATTCGGGTCAAGAATCATTAGCATAGTTAACTCTTTGAATTTCACGAGAATGCAAAACTACTTGTATAATGGCTTTAAAAATACCCATCTATTTGTTCTGAAATATACCTGGGAACCTTCTTCTTACGGAGATATTGGGGGTCAAAGTTCAAACTATTTCAAGAGTTTTTTTTTCTTAATACCAGTTTTTATTGTTATAATTTAACTTTAAATACCTCCTTGACCCCCGTACTACTCAATGCATCCATCAGTACAATGTTTTGAGTGAGATACATTGAGTCCTAGGTACCGTAAAACGTTATTTTTCACCCCAAAAAAAGTCAATTCCCGGCACTAATTTTTGCGTACAGTTACTTAATTTGATGTACAGAATGCTTGGTTGACGGCTTCGTGAAGGGTCCGTTTACACCTTGTATTTAATTTAACAATTTTGAATACTGTAAAACAAAAGGAGTTTAACCGTTTAAGGATCGTAACTCATGCAGTTCTATACTAATCCACGAGAAAATCCCTTCAGTTTATGTTTACTTGCGCAGATAATACTCATAAACGGACTATTGAGCTATAAACTATCAAAAATATACAGGGTGTTATGAGTATTTTCAAATTATTTTTAGTATTCTCGTTCGCCCCCTAAATGCAACACGTCATTGGAAATTGGTAGGTTAATAATAATCTCCGCCTCTACTTAATCTATCGGGGTTTGGATGGTGATATTATATTCACCAATTCCATTTTTTTTTTTGGAAATTCTCCTGCACAAATGTCGTCAACTTTTGATGTTATATGTCTTCGATTGCCATTCTGCTATCCCTTCTTATTCCATTTTTAGGGTCGTTTTACTTTTTCTAGGATAGGGTAAAAGGCAAAAATGATTCAATGAATAAATATTTAAAAAAAAATCTTTGCTCTTTATTTGACTCAGGGACGTATGTTTAAAAAAAAGCTTCCAGAACGAACCTATTCAAGATTCTTCCATATTAAAAAAAAAATCATCATCTACAGCCTCATACGTTGGCAGCCTTCTAAACAAATCTGTATCTTTTCTATCATCAAGAAGCTAAAATCTTTCCGCTGGACATACCTACCCACGCTCTTCATTTCCCTCCCAAAATATCATCCCCATATCCTTTTAATCAAACAAATACCCCCAAATCTCAACAGACACTCAACGTTTCCACTCATCTGGCTCCAAATTGGAGTTTACACCAAAATAAGGCTCACACCCATCCATGGTCCTCTAAACACAATACCAAGGGCTCTTAATCCTCTCTAATCCCCGTATTGTAAGTACACAATTGCCGTGAAAAGAGCTACTTAATAAAACTACGAACACACCCCCATTTCATATTATCACGCGATGATCAAAGGAGATGGGGCACACAATAAGGTTTTATGTTACGCGACGATTTTGGTACTTCAATAGATTTCGAGAGCCGTTTTTGCAATCTCACTGTTTGATCTCTTGATCTGATTTTTTGGGAGGTGCAGGTTTTTTGGCTGTTATATTTTTTGGTGTAGAGGTAGTGTTCGTTTTTTTTTACGAAAATATATGGCGATGTAATGGATTTTTTCCCACCTAGTGGTCCATTTTTAGAGCAATTTTTCAGTCATATCTTATGCTACTACTGTTTCTTCTGCAGAATTAGTTGTCTTTGCTTTTGTGCCTGAATTTTCACTATTCGGAATGTTTTATTTATTTTTTTCCAAGATTGAGCCCAAGTCCTTAGTTCTCTTGCCCTTATCTCAATTGATTTGGCGTCGGCGCAGCATTTTTCCATACTTCTCTATTACTTGTCAAATCATCAGACACCTCCATTCATGCCATCTCCTATTGAACCCAAGTACTTGTTGAACGGAAAAAAATCAACAACTAATAAAAAAGCACATCATTAGTCTTCCAAGTTGTCGACATGTTGGACATGACAGGTTTTCTGCTTTCACAAAAAAAGAACATGGCCAGCGTTTACGCAAATTAATTCTGATAATAGAAGCAATAAATTTTATAAAACCAGCGCCTACTGTTTATTTACATTTTCCAAACATTTTTTTCCATTCACACCATAATATTAATCATCATTCCAAAAACACGAAATACTGCGTTTCATAAATTCCTTTGCCTCGCGAACAAAATGTAAAAAATAACCGCGTTTTGGCATTCGACGGCCGCATTCCGTTTTAGGCAGCATATTAGTTAGGTTAATTAGTAGTTAACATGACATTCCCCGACTTTTTAAACGTTGTCGAACATTTTTCGAAGCTGAAATAATGAATGGGCGAAACTGAAGTATGTTTTGAGCGATATAAATCAATTTTTTGACGCTATTCCGTTCCGTTATACGTTATATTTTTTACTTACGTCAAGCAGGATCTGGAGTATCGTATGTCTTGACTGCCAGTCTGTTGATGTTTTGTTGTTATTTTTTTATTTATATCCTCCCGTGCACGTAGGTTAAAATATGAATGGAACTCATTCTATTTCTTCAAATGTTTTTAAAACGCAAGTGGCTTTTTTCGTTTCAAATTTTTGTCTCTGGTTTTCCTTTTTGAATTCCGACTTGTCTTATTTTAGAATCTTGATTAACTGTAGCATTTTACTTATTTTAGAATTATAAACCAGAATCAGATGGTATAACTAGGTTTCTTATTAGATTTGGAACTGCCAACTCCAATTCCTTTCCACAGAATAAACTACATATTTCAATCATTTAAGAACGCTCTGTACAATCCAATTCATCACAAATCCAATATAAAATCATCTTAACGAAATCCGATAAACTTCAAAAATACATTTCTGCAAAAAGATTAATTTCATCACTTTTCAAAGCGAAAATCATCAATCCATCTATTTGAAACATCATACTAAATGAACACGAGTACTTAATCTATTCCAAAACCTGATTTCTAGTGGTATAATAAATTAGAAGTTTATTTTTAACCCTTACATTACTCATTCGAGACATCTGTTGGCTTTTTTATGAACGAAAAAATTTGGCAGATGACAAAAAATGCAATTAATAGATTTTAACGCTAAGTTACGACACGTGGGGGCCAAATGGCGGGAAGGACCACCGATTTTGGGATCCTTATTCTTCGGAGAATTGTTTTGTCATCAATTAATGGTTAATAAGCATATACTTATTAAGTGAGCGCTATGTTGTTATTGTGGATGCGCAATGGTGTGTATTCTGCGATATTATCGATAAGTGCTGGACAGGGCTGGATGGAGTTTTCATGTTAAACTTCAGTTATTTCCGTAAGCAACTATTCGGGTGACATCACAATTTTTGTGTTTGTGTAGTGGCATAGTGATACCTACATCAGCCAAAGTGGTAAATACTACCATCGACAGCAAATCAAATAACTTATTCCAATTCGATGCCACAATTAAACCCAAAAAAATATTCTTTCTCCAAAAACAAATTCTCAACACCCATCTGCTTGATCTGCCTGGCCTTTTTCCTAAATTTATTGGGGTCGTCTAAAAAATCAAATTCTCAACACAAAAAAAACTGCGCATTGAAACATTGCACCGTGCAAATCCCCGATACCACAGTACACAGTGAACCACAGTCCTCTTATTTACACCAACTTGTCACAATCAACTCGCTACGTACGGAACCCTCTCACAGAACAAAGAGGTCGTTCAAGACGTGTGCCGTATATTGTCCCTGTCAAAGGGCACTGGGACTTTATTGTTTCGCTCTTAAAGACCAAGTTTATACTCTGTACTGCGGCATTAGTTCTTGCAGTAAATAAACACGTGCCGCGATTGTGTTGAGGAGTTTTTAAGCACAACGGGCTTTTATTCAGATTTGAATTATTTGGAAGCCTAATTGTGAATGAGCACGAACTGCACGAAGGTTGATGCTCAGATGGTTATTTTAAAATTGGTAGTGAATGAGGATGAATATAGATTGAGAAATTGTTGAAATCTGAAGAACAGACGTAGCTAGTTATATTCCCAATTACCTAGCTGTAGGCAAAATGGTTGAACACGATGAAAATACCTAACAGTACCTATGTAGTGGATTTTATGTTTAGAAGAGCCCAATAACTTAATTATTCGCAAGTGATCGCCTGCCAACGATGTCTAAGTTAGGGTGGAATTATGAAATAGGATCGGGGAAGCGACAGAAAACCCCAATTCAGAAGAAATAGAAAGACACACAAAGACCAAAGCTCCAGAGACATGACAACAACTTAAAACCAGAAACGCTGCAGTTCGTAGCTTAGCGGGAAGTAGGCCGAAAAATTAATGGAAAAAAAATACATAAATGATATATCTTTCCTTTTTAATCATCACATACTTCAAATATTAAGATATCAAACCGCTACTTTCTCTTCCTCTCCCAAAATCAGCATGGAAACCATCAACAAATCAAAAAGAACATCTTAATCGCCGAGGCCGCATATTTCAAACGCCAATTCACCCGGAACATAAAACTAAAAATGTGACAACCAACTTCGCGCCATATGGAATGTCAAGCATGGCCGCCTATTAAACTGTTTGAAGTCTTTTGTTAGACGAAATTAACGACATTTTACGATGACTACCGCGAGTAAAAAGTCAAAAGATTCCATTGAAAAAGAGCCGAAAACATTAAAAAAGCTTTCAATTAAAAATATAGTGACAATGCCAGCATTAACTGTAGAATTCCGGCGTTTGATATATGATAGTGTTGTTCCAATGGCCGAAGTGAAGCAAAGTGACACTTGAAAACGGCGCGAACTAATATAAACAAGGGCCATTTTTTCTAGACAAAGGCACCGGTGTTCAGCCTCTTGATTTGTTAATTGCATTATTTACGTTAGCTGTTCATTAGTTTGCGTTTATTTATGATTTAGATATAAATCAGATTGATAGAAACTTTGATGTAACCGAATATGTTTGGGCTTTGTAGATTAGTTAAAAAGTTAAGTTTTCATTCCACAAATCATAATTTATTCTGTTAAAAATATAAAAGAGAATTACTTAACACATATAAATATCAAATCGGAAGCAAATCGCACAGCCAAGTTCCTTTACCTGATTAACGTATAAAATAATAACCAAGCGCTCATTAAAAATATTCCCCACACTTACATAAAAGTATAATTAATGCTTGGTATTAATTAAAACGATATTTAATTGCATGCATATCACTATAAACACCGCTAAAAGTCTGGTGTATGGCAAGCGTAGAATTCGCACCAATTAAAAGGCTATTTTTATTTTTTATATGGCAAAGAAAGAGCACGAACTATGGCAGACAGATTGCTTTCTTTTGAATGTTGGTCCCCCGTTGATCTACACCAACTTATAAGCAAAAACTTTTATCTTTGATCATGAATGCCAAATTAATATCACAAATGAATGAATCATAGACATAATTAGAATTTTAAATGCAAATATTCATATAGAAATTAAACAGGTGTTATGCTAAAATGTACTATTAACATAGATTTGACTATATTAAGTATTTTATAGCGTAAAATTATTGTTAAGGGTGTGGCTATAGTGCTTTGACTCGCTGTTGTTTTATCGTGTATTAATAAATTGGTAGTGATGAATGATTAATTAGTGCGTTTTGTATTGAAGGCCTGGTGAGAAGGTGTATTGAGCGATCGGTGTTTTTTCAGCTACAACTAAAGTTATCTATCAGATGGACGTATTGATATGCGGCAATAATAGTTATTTACTACTGTTTAATCATTTTGTTTGCATTGAAAGTAATACACGACCAAGTCAGTCCATAATTTGTTTTATTTATAACAGCCTCGTTGGTATGGAGCATGAGCTCTTGGGTTCGATTATCCGGTCGGGCAAGGTGACACCTATTCGATATTTCCATCAGGAATTTCTCATCAGGGGTCTGGATGCGTCCTGGTTGATGGTAATAGGCTCGCCCTCTGTTACGAGGGACTTAAACATAGCTGCCGAAATATGGGTGTAGTAAAGGTACACCTTTGCTCAACCCTTCGAGGATAACAGGTGAAAATTATAATTATTATAATAAAATAATAATTCCTAATAAGGTATTAACATTTTCTTTATGTTAGTAACAGTAAAATTATAATTCGTGCCTTTTCCGATGACAAGTTCTTTTATTTTAATAGAGATTTATGATCTACATAAAATTTAATTTATTTAATTATTCATATTTATAATAAGTTGGTCATATACCTAATAAAATAAACTAGCCTTTACAAATGTTGGAAACAATATAATTTAATTAAAAATACACATTTTACATTTTATTGAATTAGAGATGTCTTGTCTGGTTTTGCCGCGAAAAAAGAAATAAATAAAAAGTCAAAAGTTCGGCGTTAAGAAACAACGAATCAAGCGACAGTTTTATAAAATTAGAAAATGAGCCTTAAAGTTATTCAATTAACATTCAAAGCTCCATCTTTTAGGTTTTGTCACTTGATTCGCCCGATACGGCGTCCATTTGACATTTGACGTCACGGCTGTCACGTCGACAGCGCGGGAATTGATTAAATAATGGCAGACGGAAGGGCTGCGTTCACGAGCGGTGATAAGGGACTTAATTAATCGTAACACGTGTAAACATTTTATTTGATAATTCCATCGTCCCGAGAGATAGGGGCCCGAGTCTGTGGCATCTGTTATACGATTCTGGTGATTTGTTTTAATGACACTAATTTAGTATAAACAGCGTGTGATTTCATTTGTTTAACACGCTCTTAATTGGGGCAATATGTTCTGGTTTATTAATGTGTCATGTTATGATTATTTTGTTCGCTGTCAAGCGATGATAGGGAAATGTAGGTTATAAAAATTACAAATCGTTTGGAGATGCATGCCAAACATTAGTTCAATTTTTATTCATTATGTTTAGGGAATCGTGTGGGTGTTACAGAATATTATGATGAACAATAAAAGCGGCCAAGTGCAAGTCCGACTCGCCCATGAAGGGTTCCGTAGCAGCAAGTAAACGCCTTCATTATTAAAAAAAACTGCTTACTAGATCTCGTTCAAACCAATTTTCGGTGGAAGTTTGCATGGTAATGTACATCATATTTTTTTTAGTTTTATCATTCTCTTATTTTAGAAGTTACAGGGGGGGGGACTATTCAGTTTAGAAAAAAATGATTTGCCATTTGTCTACGGAACCCTAAAAAACTGGACTATCCGATCCTATCCTAAACTAAATGGATTATCCTGCCCTATAAAAGTCCTTCACATTTCGTAAGATAATAATGATAATGGCTTCTGATTTCAAGAACTGTGATAAAATGAAGCTTAAATCTTTTAAACGAAAATGCACCCACTTCACAAGTCGTACCAAGAAGCCTGACCACGAAAAACAACTTAAATAAAACATTTGATGTCCACCAACATAACCACGGGACTCTGTGATATGCGAGCTCTAAAAGTGGAGTCATCCAAAGACAATAAAGTTTTTCGTCTGAATTAATCTGTTCTTTGGAAGCCAGTTAGGGTTTACCATTATACGTATCTTGTAGTATCTTATTCGTTGTAAAAGTTCAAACCCTATTAATACATTAGGCAATACAGGTTAGGTGAAGAAAGGTGTCAAAAAATTTTCAAGCTCAGTAAAAGTAACACCTTCATTGGAATTGGTCATCAAGACACAGAGGTCTCCATTAGTAAGCTTTGCTTGAATAGTTCTCATGCGTGGATTCGGTTTCTTTATCTTTCAGGAAACTAATAGAACATAATTATTTAGATCTACTAGGAATTTGCATTACTATTTATCGGGACAGCTTCTAGGCATCTATGTAGCTACTTATTAGGTTTTTAAAACAGAGAGCCCTCTAATAATAATTGGATGCTATTAAAGAATACTTGCGGAAATACATCCAATAGGAACCAATTAAAAATTTATGATAGGAATCACAGCAAACTCATCAAATTGATTGCATCTTTATCGTCCTCAAATTAAGACATCACAACTGTTTACAAAAGCGGAAAGGAAGGAGTTTTAATTACTCTTTACGGGTTTTTTTTGAACAAATGTTGTGATAACCGCCGGCTGTTTTGTTAGACCCGTTTAAGAAGCTGTTATCTTGTAAACAACCGAGTTTTTTCAGTCAGCTTTACTGTTTCATTGATTTAATATAAACAAACTTACGGAGTAGAGGTTTGGGATGTTTCGCATTTTTGGTTCCGTTTTTCTTAGTCAGCCGTTAGAAGTAATGAGAGCGGCAGCTGCGTTTTTGAGAAGCGTTTTCTTGAACCCCCATATTTCTCAGCTTACAGCCGTTGTAGTGTGGGCTGGCAGAAGGTCATAATGCGACATACACGAGTATATCAGACGTAATAGAAGAACAATGTAAAGTCTAGCCTAGACAACGATACAAAATCCATAATGCCTTTTTACTCAGCTTCTTGTAAAATGTGCGAGTGTCTGCTAAACGATATTTTCTTTCTTCCAGACTATCAGGTGAAATCAACACCTCCCCGTGCGAATCAGAATCAACATCAAACTCCCCACCGTCGCTTCTCCAGGATGCGACGTTGCCAGCTCTCCTAGTTTCCGGCGCGTCCACGCTGTTCCAGAACACAACCACGACCACCAACACAGCGCTGAGTTTGTCAGCTGTTGACAGCTTATGTTTGCCTGGTACCTCGGAGGTGGAGAGCTGTAGTTTAGCGAACGGATGTTCGACGAGTTCGTCGCTTGGGTTGGCACTGCCGTTGACGTCGACCGGAGGACTTTGTTCGACCTCCTCGTCGGCTGCGGTCGCCTGGTTGATGAATGAGGATAGTGCGGGTAGGTTAATGCTATCGGGACGATATTTTAGTTACTTGCTATTGATGCTGAGGATCAATGGTCGCCTGTTAAGAGCGTTACGGGTGTTTGATGTGCCCATCCTACTTGGGCTGGTTTAGTTGACTACAAATCGCAACTCTTAGACCGTCTGTCTGACAACAATGGCATCGGGACTTGTGTAGAAGAGAAACACTACACAGCTCGGCTGCAGTCTGTACCAGGCTGACCAGTGGTTCAATTTCTTACTGCTGTCCCCACATTTCTATAATATTATCCTGTTTAACCTAGCCTCATTTTCCATCAGGTGGTGTAAAGAGCGAGGTCCGTAGCCCGGGCCTGTGCGAGGCCGACGTGGCGCTGTACGGCGAGACGTTGCCGTACGACCAGTCTGCGCTGCCCTACCAGTATTATAATAGGTAAGATAAGATAGCACTTTTACTGTAGTGTAGTAATCAAGGCTTTGGAAGGAATGGGGGAAGGCCTCTCACTCCTGGGCAGAGTTCATTCGTTCAGTTCAGTATATCAAAGAAAAATGAAGGGATCAGACATTTCCCAATTTCCGCCTATCTGCATAGCAGGTGAAAACAAACCAATGGACCTCTCCGCAATGCAAGTGCAGTATTGTGGTGTTGTATTGTTGTTGTTGTATGTATAATCACAGAATAATCTAAGGTTAAACATGATTTCAATACTTATGTCTCTAAAAAGGTACCTACAGATTTTCCTTTACTCATAAACAGAAGGGTGCAGTTTTACATGTTTTTGAATCAGAAATGTGGGGTAAGACGTTTCAGCGAGTTTCTGGGACATTAAGACCGCTTTAACCATTGTTATTTTTAAGCGGAGGCACACCTAACCTAAACTCCCTATAATCGGTCACAATGACGTCATCGTCTAAGTACGTCAAAACACCCCCAACATCTAATAATAGGTCGAACTCTGAAGGATTTTGTGAAGCTCCAAAAGTGCCTGAAATTCATAAAGTTCTCACGTAACCGTACGTTGGCGCTCCATCGTGCGTAGTAAATCTTTAATCTTGTTTTATTAATCAACTCGATATGTAAGATATGTTTACGCCAAAGTAATAGGTTAAATTTATCGTGTACATAAATAAGTAAACAATGCTTAAACTTATTACGATTTAGAATGCGATAATTACCTATCTGGTTAATCTCGCCTTCGAATCTCACGATTGGATATTCTCATCTCTTGGCATTTGAGAAACTCTCCCCAGGCCGGTAACGAGACTTTAGTCTCAAAAAACGTTCGTTTTCATCCTTACATAGCAACATTTTTCTTTATTCCAAAAAGCCGTGTTGTCATCCCAAAAATAACATGTTACGCCATCTGTTGGGGAGTAGTGGTACTAATAACATCTGTCATTCATTAGTTCTACTACCAACCGATAGAAGCGTTCAAGCGCTGGCCATTATGGCCTGATGCAAAATAAAACGTCGATGGTGGAACTTTTTGATTTAGCTGCTAGATGACGCCACTTCTCTGTTTGAATTTGTATTTACTTCCATGTTTTGAATAATTTGCACGCTTAACACACCTAAACCTACGGCCCTTTGCATGCTGACTGGTAGGTGACGGCCTTATTTGAGAATATTTTTTTTTACAAATTTCGGTTTGTAGAGCGTTTCAGCCCCCGTATTAATAACGGTTCGATTCGATTTCGATTTCGGAAAGTCGTATGTCTATCTTTTTTTTGGCATTACGAAAACGAGTGAGATAGACATTCGATTTTCCGTAATCGAAATCGAATCGAAGCGTTGTGAATACGGGGGCTGGAAAGGATTGATGTCGGCAGAATAGCACCGCGATGTTTTTGCAGCAGTCTATGTTTAGTTTCTTAACATAGCAATTTCTCTCACACAGCATGCAGCAGTATGGTAGCGGCAGCGCGGCTTCGTCGTACGTCAGCTCTTCGCTGTACAACCAGCCGTACGGCGCGTACCCGCCACAGCATAACACTACAAACAGGTAAGCTTATACAAAAAAAATAAACATCCAACATAGATTTAAATCTATTTTCTTAACTTCATTTGCATTTCATAATGTTTGAAGATCCTACAATGGCTTAAAGCTAAAGTACAAGTACGTACCCTTAAGGTCTATTAGATATAGATTTCTAGCTATGCATGTAGCCTACATGAAATCTTCGTATGGTGTGAGAACCTTAGTGCCCATGCCAAGAGAGTCACACAAAAAACTTATCTGTGCTGGCGAGAAAACACAGAACTAAAATAAATGTACCAAGTTTGACATATCGATGCGTTTTTCTAGACAAGCACCGCCACCTTGAACTTTAAACTTAAAGTGGCCATACTGTACGCTAGAGATGTGCTGAAGTGTGTCAGTTGATCAGGTAGGTAATGATAAGGCCACGGACAAGAATAGCAGCCAATGCATCGATGAAGAAGCCGGAGATGGCCCCTCAACTTTACTTTCTAATCTAAAATAACCGAGGGATGTGTTCCTCTACCTCCATTATATTCTTTTTTTCACTCAAAAGGTCGTCATGCAAAGCGACGCCAACGTACCTCTCTGCGTACGGTGTGAGCGGTGTGAGTGGAGTCCCCAGCACCGGCTTCGGGACGCAACCCTCGCCTTACGCCTACTCTTCGTATAACGGAGGGCTGGCGCAATCCTTCCCTACTGCACAACAGGTAAACTAGACAATGAATGTTCATAAATTACACAAAACAGTATTTGATTTATAAGATCAATAGGTTCGGTTGTTTGAAAAACGGTAGTAAAATTGCGCAAATACTCGATTCATGTAGTTCAAGGGTCACAAATTTGGTAGGTATTATAAATATCGGAAAAGCTAAGATTTTAGTTCGAGTTAATTCTACCTGTAACAGTCATCAATCATACATTTCAATCTTTAGGACTACAGCAGCTATGCAGCAGGGTACGCGGACCACAACGTGGCGGCTCAATACAGCGGATATTACGCTACACCTAGTTATTCCCCCTATGTCAGCTCGCCGAGCAGCAGCGGCAGTGCTGGACATACTTCATATCATTTAGGAGGCGCATTATCAGGTAATTTAAGAGAAGAGAGTTATTTAGTTTGGCAATATAATAAACTTTTATTTTTATTTATGAATGCATCCAAAATGATTAATCAATTTGCAATGAGAACAAACCACCATCACTGTCAGTGTGACAATGAAAACGTATTGAAGTAAAGTGTTGCCAAGTTATAATAATACCTTGACTTTTTATACATATTTTGTTATATAAACTAATGGTTATACTCGTGTACTTATTATGGATTCCCCGACTATTTCCTTTCTACCTACGTATTTCTGAGTTGAATATGACGCCTCCTAAGTCATAATTAACACTGTTTTAAGCTTTGTCACTGAGCTCCCGATATTTCACAAACACAATAATCACGGAAGATATCTCGTAAGTGACAGTGTATGTTTAGTCATAATACGGGGTAGAAAGGACACCGAACGCGAAAACGGAAATCACATACTCAGCACAATCATTATTCTGAACTTCACCCCACATGGAAAATTTTCGCCGGTTATTAAAAAACAAATCTGCTGTTCCATTCATTTTGACCGTGTAGGTATTTCACTTTTGTTGGAAACAGCAGTTTTTTTTTATAAAAATGTGGGGGGGTTCAAAATGATGTACTGAGTATGTGGTTTCCGTTTCCGCGTCGGTGTCCCTTCCACCCTGTATAGTTAAATGATAACATCATTGCATTTAGTACGGGAAGCCTTTCCAAAATATTAATTGCTATAAAATTACGTATTCATCATTGTTTCGGAAACAGCGGAAAATATCCCGATGTTATTGTACTTTTGAATTCAAGTGCTGGCAACCCAGCTCGACAACGTCAAAATGAGTTGGACGTTTTAAATAATTAGTGAAACTTGTTGCCTCTGTTGTAGTGTTTACAAAGTAGTGTTTTTAAAACAAATGCCTTAATTTACAACAAAGTAGAATAAACAATCTCGTGTGTTCGTATCAATCCGTCGATGTAAAAGACTGAAACTCCATTCCGTAAACAAGTAATAAATAAGATTTTTAGTGCTCAAACAATGAATAAAGAAAACGAAAGTTTTAACCACAATAAGCGAAGGAAACTGGATGAAGATGCCATAGAATCTCATTATGATGATTCAGATTACTGGCCGGACACAGACAGCGACGATGGTAGGCAGTTTTGAACTTTTAAACTAAGAATGCGTTCTTTCGTAAGAAGTTTTGAATCTAGTTTACCAAGTAAGCTTATTAATTTCGTACATCCTTTGCCGTGAGTCCGTGACATTGGGTATTATTTAACACTGTACAGCCAAAACGTGATAAATTGCTGTGATGTTAGTCATAATCTGTTTCTATGTGCTAAATTGGTATGTGTACATAAAATACATGACATACATAAATGTGTACATACATACAAAATACATCAAATTAACATAATCATCATCTTATCTCACTTGTAACTTATAATAGCATATTAGGAGTATCTAACTGATAAGAATAGTAAACAAAGTGTACGACATTTTAAATGATTAATGAAAATAATCTTGTCTTGAAGAAAAAGGGTCCCTAGAATACTGGTCTCCATTGTGAAGAAAAAAAGCGTAAACCTAAAAACCAACAAAAATGATAAATAATATTTATTTATTTATTTTATGATAGGTAGCTTCACAGCTGACAGTACATAAACATAAAATGATTATACAAAACATTACGCCAATTACGAAGTACACAGAAAAATAATAAGATAATAAAATATATTTTTTAAATCTTACATAAGTATTACTATTTTAAAAGCAAAAGTTTTTGAGGATGAATGTTTCTTACTCTTTCACACTAAAACTGTTGAATGGATTTGGATGAAATTTTGCACACAGATAGCTTATAAACTGGATTAACACATGATGCTGTTTATCCTGGTAGTATGATTCTGTGGGACAGTTACTCAACTCCATGCGGGCGAAGCCGCCGCCATAAGCTATTTCTTAATATTGCTTAAACATATTGACTATCTATAGCATTTATTTACATTTTGCAATATCTCCCATAACATTATAATGTAACAGACATCTGAAGTCTTATGTACAGCAATGGAAGCTAACAATTTAAAATACTGAATGTTGATGTTCACAATTTTTTTTTTTTTTCTAGCCTGCCCTTTCCCATCTCTTGGGCAAAGGCCCCCCACCACTCTTTCCATCTCTCGCGAACACGCTTTAGCCCCAAGATTGGTTACAGAAAAGAAATCCTAAGAATACATATGTATTCAGCCTGAACAATAATTACTAGAGTGCTCTTATAATAAAACTACTTTCAAGTATCTCTATTATCTATGAAGTCCGATTAACTTAGAAACAAGATTTACTCTGGAGCACAGATGCATATAATGAACAAAGAAGATCCTAACAAACTTCCTTTGATTACAGAATCTCCATCCTCAATGTTGCCATCAATAAATGACACAAGTCCACTGTCTCCCATCAAAACAGAAGTACATCCAGCCAGTCGGAGATGTAGAGAGAACTCAGGGTGAGGATACATTTACTTTAAGTGCATTTTTAAGCCCTGAGAATTGTTTGTTACTAATAAGAATTCTTATTGTATTCAAACAACAGTTTTTATTAATTTTAAAATAAAAACATAAATTATTATGATGTATAGATAGTAAGAATTTTAGAAACATCCTGTTGCGAGCGCGGTCCGTATTTATTTTTCTTTGTGCCTATTATCTTAATAAAAAATAAAACGCGCCTAGAGGTATTTTAAGTTGGATACATTGAAAGGACCACCTTAGTAAGACGATTAAAAAGTCATGTTGTAGTATTGAAACAACCATTTTTTAATAGTTTAAACCATCAACTCTAGAGTAAAGTTAGTAATAAATTACTAGTGTAGACCGTTTCTTAACTGTGGTTTTCAATAAACTTAATGAATTACAAAGGTATTGTTATGATATGAAGTAAATTAATAATTAAACTTTGTTTTGTTTAGTCTAGATAACGGTCTATTATATAAATAGCAGTATAAAATGTTCAAATAAAATCAACGGAGGCCTCAAAACTAACTTTAGCTCCTACAAAACTGCAAGGTTGTCTTGAGAAGTTTTAGCGCTAAGACTGCCAATTGTGTCATCCTCTGTAAAATGTCTTCTTTTTTTCAAACCAGTAATTTGTATGACTGCCTTATTGGTCGAGTGATTGCAAGCGCGACTGCTGAGCTTGCGGTTCTGGGTTCGACTCCCGGGTCGGGCAAAGTGCTATTGGGTTTTTCCATCAGGAATTTCTCGGTAGCAGCCATTGAGTCTAGATTTGAGCTTAGTTGATGGCAATAGGCTCGCCCCCTATTACATGGTACTTAAACATAAGGCAAAATGTGTGTGTACTATTATGTGCACCTCTGCCTAATACTACGCGGATTACAGGCGTGATGTTATATAATTTGTATGGTGTACATAATAAAGAGTATTCTATGTATCTTACTCTGCAACTAATAATAACTTCACTATCTCCAGTGAAAGCACAGCCTCCCGTTCGCGCGGCCGAGGTCGACGCAACACATCGTCATCTCCTGCCCAGCACGTGCCTGAACCAGCCACAGACCGCGTGTTCATCTGGGACCTGGATGAGACAATAATCATCTTCCACTCGCTGCTCACCGGCACATATGCTACCAAGTACAATAAGGTAAGGAACTGCCTCGTTGATATAGCAAGCGCGACTGGTAAGCATGAGGTGCTGGGTTCATTTCCCGGGCTGGACAAAGTGCTATTGGGTTTTTCCATCAGGAATTTCTCATTAACAGACGTGGATTTGTGCCCGGTTGATGGCAATAGACTAGCCCCTATTACATGGGAGTTAAACGTAAATGGTGAAATGTGGGTGTACTATTAGGTAAACCTCTGCTAACCCTTTGGGGTTTACAGGCGTGATGTTATGTTATGTACAATAAGGTAGGAAGCTTCTTTTGTTCTATGATTTAAAAGAGAGTTTCTTGCCCATTTCTTCTCCATAGAGATCTACGCTTTCGAATGGGCAACTACAGTACTTTCACAAGTTTTTATGCCCTGTGACTGGGACTGTAGCTTCGTTTATTTTTTGTGTTTTGACATTCAAAAGTGCCTGTAATGGTCTAATTGAAATAAATGCTTTAAGTTTGAGTTTGAGTTTATGAATGGGGCAATACATCATCATACTCTGGACATCTGTGCTGTGTGTTATTTTGTTTTTATGACATGGAAGGATTGGCCAGACAGATAAATAAGAATTAATTCTTTGCACAGCACAAAAACTATAACCACACTAGTGTAATTTTGGATTGACTGACTGGAAAAACTATTTTCAATCCTCAATTATTGTCTATTGCATTCCACAATGTAGGCTTATGAGGTAAACATTTGCCAAAAGAAACAATTGTGGACCCTGTCAGGCACAGCAAAAGAAAGATAATATTATGTGGAGATGAGGAATTATCATTTAAGTATTTTATATTCTAACTTATAAAAAAAAAACTCTTTTGTTTATTTATAATTATGAGTTTTTAGGTTTTATCATTTAAATATTTGTGGACACTTTAATAAAATTTGCTCATTTAATTTGTTCCTGAATAGATGGCGTTTTCTTTGTCGTTTCTTATTGATTTGGTAAAATGTTGTATATTTTTATAGACGTAACCAGTTTTATATACCATAAACCTAGTGTAAATGATGATTTCTAAATGCAAAGTAAGGCTCATTTCTTTTATGAAGTCTGTGTAATATAACTGACATGCAAATTCTTTCATTTCTAGGATACACAGCAAATAGTTCAATTGGGTTTTAGGATGGAAGAGATGATATTCAGTTTAGCGGACACAAATTTCTTCTTCAATGATGTTGAGGTAAGACATTGATTGATTATTACGATATTTTGTACCCTTTCTAATTAAATAATTACTTTGATGAAAATACTTAAGCCGAAAAATAGTTCGACTTCAATAAATTAAAATGTTTCTAATCAAATAAAATGAAAATTTGCTCGACTGCTGAGCATGACGTCCTGGGTTCGATTCCCGGGTCGGGTGAATTGTTATTGGGTATTTCCATTAGGAATTTCTCAATAGCAGTCATGGACTCTGGATTTGTGGCCAGTTGATGGCAATAGGCTCGCCGCCTATTACATGGAACTTCAACATAACTGGCGAAATGTGGGTGTACTATTAGATACACCTCTTGATGTTATGTTAAGTTAAAGTAAAAATTGGATTGCATTAGCTAATGAAACAAGATCATACAGAGCACTGAGATCCTGTTGATTTCAATAATTTCACAAAAAACATTTATTAAATACTTCAAAAAACTCAAAAATCACCTCCTCACTCGTCAGGATTGTGACCAGGAGCACATAGACGCGGTGGCGGCCGACGACAACGGACAAGACCTCTCCGCTTACAACTTCGCGGCGGACGGCTTCCACGCGGGCGCGGCACCTAACACCGGCTTATGCGCGCCTGGTGTCAGGGGCGGCGTCGACTGGATGCGGAAGCTGGCTTTCAGATACCGGAAGATCAAGGATACGTATAATAATTATAGGAATAGGTGAGTTAATTCATCAAATTCTTAATTCACTTGGTTTAAATAAATAAAAAAATGCCGTCTCTTTCCGCTATGTGAGAGTCCAGTCGAACTAAATGCAGCTGATTACCAGTATTTTATGGAGCAACTGCCTATCACTGAATTGACTACCTTCACGTTGTCAGACTTTCCGGCTTCTCATAGTACCATAAATAAATCTCCAAAAATTGGTGAAGCACAGGCCTTTCAGTAATCTAATAATGGTCATCCATTCTCCTGCCCTTATTCCAATTTATTAGAGGTAATTGGTTGATATTTAGAAGAAGATAATAATACGCTATCTTCTACCATCCTTCTCTATTCACCTACTTTCTTAGCTATAATAATAATACCACCTTTTTTCTTTTTATTAAGAAATATTTAAAAATGTAAAATAATATGTATAGGAAATAAATAAAGTATAACATATCATCTTTCACACAATCCATCAATCGTTTCTTGGGTCAACTATTATTATTATAGTATAGAATTATCTTTATTCAAGTATCATGACCCAAAAATGATTAGTAAGATTTACAACTATATTAGTTAAACCTGACACTTCACAAAAAAAAACAATAACATACAAATAGTAGTAGATCACCGATGTGGCAACCCATGTGAAATGGCGCAACAGCTACCCATGAAAACACAGTCTAGGCGACTTGAAATAATGATTAGGATGCTGTTGGAGCTACTCCACACCCTGCGCACCACAGGAGCTCATCTTTTGCGCATGGTTGTGTAGAAACAATCTACATGCTCATCCGCGAACATCCCCGACGCACTACAGAAGTGGGGTAGCCCCACCAGCATCCCAAAACGCGTTATTATAGCTACTGAACGCGGAGAGTGTTGTACGATCTTTGCGTATATCTAAGCCACAGGCTGCTCGTGTAAAAAGATGTACAGTAGGCTCGAAAGAGCGTTATCTTAACAGGAAGTGAGCATTCGCTCTAACCGACAACGCTCTCCGCTCCCGTTCAATGTCGTGTTATTTATTGTTCTGAACTATAAACTTAGTTATATTTTCTTTCTACAGTGTCGGTGGTCTACTCGGTCCAGCCAAAAGAGAACAGTGGTTACAACTGAGAGCAGAGCTTGAACAAGCGACAGACAACTGGCTTACATTGGCCTGCAAGTGTCTTAACATGATCAACTCCAGGTTTGTATGTTTATATGATTCTACTTCAGTATCAAAATATCATAATTTCTTGTGACAATTAAGAGCTAAGAACAAAACGGGCAAAAATATAAAGAATTTTTCTTCACTGGGGTCCTTCTATACATCCTGTCCAATCAAATTCAACTTACCTATGACACCTTAAATGAAAAATAAAATCCCATCAAAAACATAAAGGGGAGCCAAGTTCAAATCTATACTAATATTATAAAGCTAAAGGCTGGTTCGAAATGAAAAATTATTTTAGTGTTGGATTACTCATTTAGCGAGGAAGGCTATAGGCTATAAAACATCACGCTGCGACCAATAAGAGCGGAGCATTCATCAAAAATGTCACGCTAGTTAATAATATGCATGGTTGTTGACTCCACCGAACAACGACGCCAAATTTCAAATTTCTAGGTCAACTTGAAGTAGGTTAGGTTTTTAATCTATGTATATGTTAGTCAGTCAGTTTATATAACTTGACAGATAGATAACCTGGTACTTTATTCTTTTTCATTATGGATATCTACATTAAAAAAAAACGAAGTACACGCAGACGAAGCAGCGGGTGCTAATATAATTTGAATGTAAACTAGACCTCATAAATGTATTATATTTCCAGAGAGAACTGCGTGAACGTACTAGTAACGACAACGCAGCTGGTGCCCGCGCTGGCCAAGGTGTTGCTGTTCGGACTGGGGGGAGTCTTCCCCATAGAGAACATATACTCCGCCACCAAGACTGGTTAGTATTAACTCTCTTACTTGAAGCTGACCTAGCCACCCAGCTCGAAATTATAAATGATGCTTAATTTTTATGGTTGTAAAAACTCATCCCCTGCATCGCTTTTTATTTAAACTACAAAGAAACCAAAATTGACGATCAAGAGTTAGATAATGTTGATCGAGTAATCTATTGTTAGATGAAACTTAACATGGCTGTACAGGAGAATATCCATATATATATTATTATATAAAACACAAAAATTGTTTCTACCTCCGTTTCTGTCCGTTGTAGACTTTGGAAGCCATCTAACCGATGTGCCCCAAACCCGTTTCATTAGAAAGACAATATTGCGAAGATTGTTTTAGACCACTAAAACAATGCTTTAGGCACTATAGCGTAGTAGCGCACGCCGGGTATCCGCTAGTATCCAATAAAGAAGAAATGACTGCTCAAAGATCGTTTAAATTTCGTGGACTACCCTACATCTCATTCATTGAATAAACGTTACTAAATAAATACTTATTCTTCTACTAAATAACTCCTTAAATTTTCACAGGCAAAGAAACCTGCTTCGAGAAAATAAAGCAGCGCTTCGGCGAACGCTGCACATATGTCGTCATCGGTGACGGACAAGACGAAGAAGCGGCCGCCAAAGCGAAGAACTATCCCTTCTGGAGAATATCCAGCCATTCAGACATCGCAGCCCTGTACAACGCGCTAGACATGGGCTTCTTATGATCTACTGGTATCCTAGTACTTGATCTATAGAAAGCAAACGTTTTATGTAGAAAAAAGAACTATCAATTCTATAGGGTTCCAGCCATTCAGATATTGTTGCCCTGTGCAAGGTGCTGGGCATGAGCTTCTAATGATCTACTGGTATCCCAGTACTCGATTAATGTAAAAACAAGATGGCTGGTTTTATTGAGAGGTTTTCATAGCGTTCTTATAGAAAAGACATTGTTCAGCATTGTGAGTCTCTATGATCTGCTGGTATCCTAGTACTTGACATTACTGATTCATAGCGTTTCATAAATGGGAAAGACAGTAAGGAGATATAAAAGAGCTTTTTTTATCTTTTGGGTAATAAAATAAATAAGAAATCGGAAATGTAATAAAATAGATTTTATCTTGATAAAGATTCAGTACCTACTTGATTTCATGAGCTTCCTAACCAAAGCCAAAATTTTTGATACTCTTGCTTACATGGAAATTCGTTTCCAAATTCTTTATCAAACTCATGATCGAATGATATTATGTGATGGTCATAGGAAAAAGACGGATTTTATAAAATCTGATGTCCTGGTTCAAGTTATGGAGAATGATGACTTTTGAACAAAGAGTCTTGTACGTAAAATACAGTAGTTAGAAGAATTAACATAGCTTATATAAAACGAACTATTTTTATTTATTATACAGGTTGATAATATTATTTTTTAGCTCAGTACATTATTACGTTTGGACTCGAGTTCAATGATAAACACTAAGGTCGAATTTCAACCGCCTTCAAGAGCTGTCACAATTATTACGAAATATTGATACTGACAGCTCTTGAACGCGGTTTAGACGTGCTGATCGCGTTTCAATGGTGGAATAGGCCCCAAAATGGTCTTCTGAAATTGTAAACCTGTCGTATCATACCCATTCACAGAAACAGATCAGGCGCCTAATTTCGTGTGCTTTATGGTGTCGCTACGCCTAAATGTGATACCTACATTTTATTATAATTGCACTGTTGGTTTTTCATCAAAGCTTGGCTCCGCGCCGAGAGATAAAAATCTAACGTTGCAAAATACATACAAGGTGTAAACGGACCCTTCACGAAGCCCTCAACCAAGCATTCTATACTTCAAACTAGTAACTAGGAACTTCGCAAAATTATTGCTGGGAAACTATTTTTTTTTTTGGGGTGAATAATAACGTTTTGTGGAAGGACTCAATGTAACGCACTGAAACACTGAACAGATGGATGCATTGAATAGTACAAGGGTCATGGAGGTATTTAAACTAAAGTTATAACATTGAAAACTTGTTTTTAAAAAAACACTTTAAAAAAAAATCTCGCAATGACGGGGAGAACGTCGAGTGTCTTTCGGCTTCGCTAAGGGTATTTTTACACCCATTATTTTGGCAATACGTCCGGATGTCTGCTGTTAGTGAAAGCTTGACATAAGGCGCTGTTCGACGTAAGTGCGAAAATCGAATCATATTGTTTTATCTTGGCCTAATATAATTAATATTGTTCTCGAGTCCTAGTTCTAAAGACTACGATATTGTCGCGATTGTTCAAAGGAATGTTTTATAAAAATAAACTGGCACTCCACTTACGTACGTACGAGCAAGGAACAGAAATATTTTCAATAAAATATCGAATCGGCGACGGTGGAAATTTGTAATGCCCTTAGTGCGATGTTGAATCTGCAACATTGGACTCAGCGCCGAAGGTTGAAAATTCAACAGCACGCCCAATACGACATTACATGGTCGATATTCCATCAAACACGACTCCTCGAATATATCGCATACATAAATTAGTCCTTATTCTCTTCTCGGCTCCATAAAAGTACATTTTTCATACAAACATTAGTTTCGGAGCCACAGCTATTTAAATATATTAATTATTTTAGTTTATAAAAGCTCAAAGTCAGCTCAAAAACGAATGAAACTAAAAGAAATAATATGTTTTTGTAAATATTTACTGAAAATAGTAGAGACATGTTTTGTAAGTCCATTCCTACGATAAGTTTTATATAATCTTTACTATGTGCAGAATTGAAGTAACTTTTAGGACAATGTATAGCAAATATTTGTTCATTTTCATTTCTGTATCGGTTTGTTTTTCAGTCAGTTTCATTCAGTTTTTTTTTCTCAAGATCGTCCATCTTGAGAAAAAAAAACTTATTTTCCATTGATTTTGTTCTCAAATGATTGTGTAAATTAAAGCAAATAAGCTGTCTGTACTTTATTTCGAGGAAAGACGTCCTTTTTCACACTATTGTCAAACAAAAATTGTTCCTGTATCTCTAAGCACAACTATATTTTTATATCTTGGAAGATATGACCATTTCTTTGTATGTAAATCTTTCTGTAAACTATGTACAACTGTACGCGAAGACTTTTCATTTTACGAAACGTAGCAATATTTTTAAATGTTATTAAAAAAATAGACGAAATTGTAAATAAAAATCTAAATTTTAGATTAGACATAGCTTATTATTCTAGTTCGAAAGTTATTATTATTCGATTTGTAAATAAAATTATATTATTTGACAATTTAATGTATTGTTTTACTTGGCCGAGAAGTTATCCATGGTCTTTGTAGCAACGAGCCAACAGACCTAAAACTGTAACCTTCTTAGCACCCATAATTATTATGTATGAAATTGATACTTAAAACTTCAAAAAGATAACATGCTTAGAGTAAAAAAATAAAATAAAACAATCTTTTAAATGTATGGACCATTTTACCATAATAGGCGATGACAAAACCTAAACATACATAATTAATACAAAGACATGCAGTCGAATTCCCCCTTCTTCTAAACTCGGTTAAACAAGTATTTCCCTCACACAAAATAGTTCTTCATTACTAAAAACACAAATTTATTTTATGGCAACCCTATCACCGAATTGTCATGTCTCTCCGTTGCTAAGCAACAGTCCACAGGAGTTTTGTAAACAAAACAGAGCATACGAATAGTCAGCAAAAACAAAGTTTTTAACAAAATGAAGGCTGTAGATACGATATTATTCGACGTGTCCAAGAATGAGCTGTTTAAGATTAACGAGAATTATAAGATGCTGCATAGGAAGCTGAAGACTACGTGGAAAGTTATGATGTAGGTTTGTCGCCCTTATATTTTAGTCAACTCATGTTATTCTGACCATTGTAGAAGTGTAGGATTTCTAAGATCAAATATGAAAATTATCTACATAGTCATCAGGTTTGACAGAGGCATTGGCGATCGCAGTTATAAATTAGGTAACAGATAACAAATAGTGCAGATACAAACGTGGTGCCGCCTCTGAATGTCGTCCTTTGTCTTCTACAACGCACTTGACAAAACTATTGCAGCTACATGATCTTCCTTCACTGTGTTTTTGGAAACGAAAACCTAGTGATCAGTACTAAGGCGACCGCGTGAGCGAGTGGTGTCGTGTGAAAACCGCCTCATTACCTGGGTATCTAATTATTTTCCACACTTTTACACAGGGTTGTATCTTTTCAACAGTAATAGGTAGACACTTTCAAATTTTCACTGATTGTGTATTTCCTACTGTGGCAGCTATAACAACAAATAATCATCATTTGCCTAGCCTTTTCCCCGACTATGTTGGGGTCGGCTTCCAGTCTAATCAGATGCAGATGAATTACCAGTATTTTACATGGAGCGACTGCATATCTGGCCTCCACAACCCAATTAGTATTGGGTAATATGATACCTTTTGGTAAGAGTGGTTATCAGACTTTCGGGCCACTGACTACCTGTAACGACTGTGTATGATAAAAAGTTAAAAATATAAACGGGGTCCCCCCTTTTTGATTTTACTAATGGTGGAACGGAACCCTTTAATGTGCGAGTCCGTCTCGGACTTTAAAAAAAAATAGCAATTAAAATATGTAATGTCACTGAATCACCACCGGGATTGCAGAAACCGCGAGGAGCTATCAACAAATGTACTAGAAGACGTGAAGATCCTGATAGTGGCAGGTCCTCAGAACGCGTTCACTGACGATGAGCTGTCCTCTCTCAAACATATGGTAGAACGAGGCGATTCCGTGCTGGTTGCCATGTCGGATGGCGGAGAAGAACGGACCAATACTAATATCAACTTCTTTTTGGAGGAGTTTGGGATTGTTGTCAATAATGGTAAGAGTTCATTATACGATGACACTCCGACTTTGCCAGTTACTTTAACTTCCTTGCAAAGAAAGAAGAAAGGCAGAACCGATTGCTATCCATTGGATGCAAATCCATACTCCGAGCTGCTATTGAGATGTCACTCATGAAAAATCCCATAAACGCTTTGGGGATCGCAACCCAGGATCTGTACGTAGTTGTGCTTCTGATTTCTAGACGAACGAGGCAGTGAAAAGACCAGCGGCGTATATTTTGTAGCGGTTTCTCGGTTGTGCTCGGGCATCTTTTGAATTGATTAGACACGAGGTCATTTATCTATTCCTAAGTGCTATAATAACTCGAAAGATCTTATCCAGGAAGCGACATCATGTCTTTATAGGTAACTTGGAACATGTTTACAGATTGCGTTGTTCGGGCAAAATACCACAAATTCTACCACCCCAAAGAGTGCCACGTGTCCAACGGTATACTGAACCGCGCCGTCACCAAGTATCTGATGAAGATGCCCAACTATAGCAGCGAGTCTGATGATTTTCTGTGAGGCTCTATTATATTTTCTGTCATTGACTACTTGGGCTCATAATCTAAAAGTGTAGTAACTTTAAGTCAGATTGCAAGGGTCGCACCCAATGCATCAATTTCGAAAAACATATGTCCAGCAGTTGACTGCTGTTGGCTGATGACAGTTATATCAACTTGCTGGCCACTACATAACCCAAAGTTAGCTGATCAACCGAACTGTCGTTCTATTATCGTTTGAACATACTTAGATTTTTTTATTCAGTGTAGCGTTTTTATAATATCTTTTCATTATTTCGTTAATAATGCGACCGGTGCAAAATAACCAGGGCAGTTACGCCTATAACGATAACTGTTTCTATTACCTACAGAGAAGAGCCAGCAACTCCAAACTTTGTCTATCCATACGGAGCCACAATGACAGTGAAAAAACCGGCAGCTGCTATTCTATCCAGCAGTGATGTATGCTACCCTGTTAAAAGACCCGTCGCCGCTTTATACACGTCGGAGAAAAGTGGAGGTACGTAATAATGGTTTCCATCCCCATATCTGGGCTTACTATTGGAGCTACAAACACATAGGTCAGGTAGCAATGCATTTGAAGAGAGCCGCAAAGTTGACCACACTCGATTGCGGCGTTCCCTAGGTCTTCAACCCGCTTCTATTTTTGATGCCTGGATTGTTACTTCACCATGTTACTAGTTCCTGTTGTCGAGGGTCCTTGGCGACATACCCAGCTGGCGTTCTTTTTTATTGAAAGTCTGGATCTTCCATCAAATACATTTGTTCAGTTTACAAACCAATAATGTAATTTTATTACTCTCATTCCCAGGTAAACTCTTCGTCATAGGCTCAGGCCACTTCTTCGGAGACCAGTACCTCGAGAGCGAGTGCAACGACCTGATCAGGGAGATGATATTCAACTACCTCGGAGGAATGACCGACCTGCACCTCAACCCAGTGGATGTTGAGGATCCAGATGTAAGAGATACCACCATTATAGTGATCAGCTTTACACCATCACTAGTTTTTGCCTCAAGTTCTTCTTAAAGTGGTCATGGATTGTAAAACGAAATATCTTTCTATTTTTAGCCGTCTTCCAAAAAATGAGGAGGTTATGTATTCGGCGATATATTTTTTTTAATGTACATATGTACACCAATTTTTCGGTTATTACTGCAGAATGCTTTGCTACGGAACTCATCTTCTTGGCTTTCCAGATCAACGAGTACAGAACTCTTGGCGACATGATGTGGCTCAGCAGCATCCCACTGCCGGAGCCCGCCACTGCACCTCCTCCACGTCTCACCCCCCTCCACCCACACGCGTTGTTCACGTGGCGCCTGTTCTCTCTGAATCTGGCTCAGTGTGAGTATTTGAGTTACATAATCATCCAAAGCCCTTTGACAGTCGTTACGGGTAGTCAGAAGCCTGAAAAATGAACTAGTCTTATGAAGGGGTATCGTGGTACCTAGCAATACAAGCCATGTGCCACCTTTCTCCACCGCATTCCGGAACTAAGCTTAAATTCCGGACTTGTCCGAAAAAAATTGGACATATGGCAACCCTAAATGAAGGGGGATGAATTTTCAAAAACCAGTAACACCATTGCTTAGTGCTCATCATTGTTATTGATAGCCCTCTTGTGCAAAATGTTATGCTTCTAGAGCCGAGAGGATTTATTTAGGTTGTGCGTTGTCTATCGATGAAAGAATGTTTCCATTAATATTTTTATGAAGTGGACTTTCTCCACCGTTTTACGACAGGAACTGATTAAAAAGAAAATGTATGAAGTGGGTCGATCTCCAGAGGCATTTTTTTTCGTGTCGGGCTGGATAAACCCATTTTAAAATCGAAAAACGTTTTCAAAATATTTTTTTATAGACAGTTCGGTGTCTAATCTACGTGATACAAGGCTAACATTATGAATAAGTTTATTATAAATATTTAAAAAAAAATCTTAAACCCTAAAATCCTGATCGCTCTGGGTTGACCCAACTCCCGATTGAATGAAAAAATATTCTTTAACTTTTTTAATGACAACGATCATATGAAACAACTTATTTAGATTACATAACAAATAGTTAATCTTCATAGTAATAAAATATTTTTAGTTATATTAACAATACTTTTGCCACAATTTGAATTTAAAATCGTGACCGGGCATTTTATCTCATCGCTCTGCGCTGAGGTAAAACATCGCGCTCATCCCTAGTTACGCGTTATAGACACTCTATTCCCCTCCCGCGGGGCAACGCCAGCAGTGGTCTAACCGCCGAGGAGGATACCTGTGTTCCACGTGCCCGCGTTCCAACATTACGAAGGTAAGTTTATGATTGCTCTGGATTTGGTTCTCGAATTTTATGATTGCTATGGCACTTTATTTAAATTCAATAGTAAGCTTTTGAATGTGTTTGTTATGTGAATTAAGTGATCGTTATGATGTTGTTTATGAGACGTAATCACAACTTTCTACTGCTTTTAAATTCGGCTATATTTATGATTTTGTGACTTTTTCTGATCGCTATGGCTCTGATTGCTCTGTCCAAAAAGACCAGAGCGATGATATTTTGCATTAATTGTACGTTATAATTCTATTTTAAATAGCAGTACCGGACTGTAACAATGACAAACGATGAACTATGCATATAACCTTTAATTTATAGCCTTTCCTGGGTTTCTTCGGATAACCTAAACCCATAAACAGATTTTGACGTATTTTACCTTGATGATACCTTGCATTTAGCTACCACAACTGTAACCCTTTCTTCTCTAAAATTTAATGGCATCTATTGTTGCAGATTGAAATCATGCCTCGAAATAAATTATCTATTGACGAAAAACGTCTTAGGAAGAAATTGGCTGAGCGTCGTAGAATGGCCAAGATAAAAAATGATCCAGATCTATACGCACCATGGCTTGTAAAGTCAAGAGAGAGTTACCAAAGGAAAAAAGCTCGGGGCACAGTACAGTTAGCATTAAGATTACAAATAGTTAAGTTTATAATTGTTTTATTTTTAAGAATTTTATCATACTCTTTATAAACGTTAGTTTTCTTCAATTACTTTTAAAAAACTAATATTTAATGAGTCTAAGTCATTTGATAACTATAAGAGACTGTATTAATAGTTGATTTCAAAAGGTTTTTAATTTTGTCTCATTTACCTAGAAGGGATTTAATTAAGTCCAAAGAAATGAAACTAAGCCAAAATTTGATTTTTATAATTTTGATAATTAGTTATTTTAGCGATTATTTTATATAAAAGATTCCGTATTTTTGATATGTATGACTGATAATATGCCTTGACCTTTTTCTAAAATAATACATTTCTCTTAGATATATATAATCTTGTACACATACACTGAATATGATTGAAAACAGCTAAATAAATAATATTTTATCAATATTAGTTTTTTTGTTTCACTGCTTTCACCATTTATGATCGCTCTGGCACCAATTATGACTGCTCTGGTCACGAAATTTTTTGAACTTAAATATTTCCATAACTGTTTGTGTAAATTGAAGGCCAATTGTAAAAATATACCATTTGAATATCATTCTTTTTAATGAGATACATAAATATCATAAAATATCAATATCTGAAAAGCACCAGAGCGATCACACGAATACGCCCGTTTTGGAGATTAACCCAAGTTTACAACTGCATGCTTGCGTAGAAGTAGTTTTTATGAAAACGATAACGGTGTTAATTTTCTCATTTCAGTGCCAGAAGTACTAGGACTGTATGACGCATTAGGAGTTAAACACGAACCTCTTCGGTTGATCGCACCACAGTTTGAGACACCATTCCCCCCGCTGCAGTTAGCAGTAAGTGGTGGTAGCTTTTTAGTTTCTATAACACTACTAGGACATTTTTAAAACCACTACATCGTGTCATAAATCTGGTTTTAGATAGTCGTTTGACGTTGGTCTCCTGCAAAACGGCATCCATTTCCTTCACATATGTGTTTCCAGTCCTACCAAGAGGTATCGTATTACCCTGTAGTAACTGGATTGTGGAGGTCAGATAGGCAGTCGCTCCATGTAATATACTGGTATTCAGCTGCATCCAGTTTGACTGGAAGCCAACCCCGACATAGTTGGGACAAGGCTAGGCAGATCATGATCCATTTCCTTCAAATCAGAACAGTATGATATACATACGTATAAGTGGCTACTTACTCGTATCTGGGATTCCAATGGAAGGTTTATCTACTACACTGACGACCTCATGTGCAAATATATAAGTTGTGAACAACCTCAGGCAAAGTTTAGACCTCAATGCCCCTTGTTCAAGGTTTTCGCTCCAACATTTAGAGAGCCGCCTCCACCTCCTTTGGAACTGTTCGACCTGGACGAAGCGTTCAGTTCTGAAAGGTCACAACTCGCCAGGCTTGCTAACAAATGTCTGCAACCGCCGTCTTCTAGACTCGGACAAGGTGAGCAACGCTCTATAATTATGCTTAACCATATTAAGTAAGGTTTTTTTTTACAAAACTCTTTGGATTACAGTACCAATATTCAAAATTATGGACACTTGGTTATTGAACCTGACACCGAAAAACCTATAAATTCAACGAAAGTGAAAAAAAATTCAGTCATAAGGGAAACTTCATGATTATTATTTTTCCTAAGGAAAATTAAATTTAAAGCTACATTGTGAAAAAAAAAATTTTTTGAAACTTTGGTAAATTACTTCGGAATATAGCGTTCTTATCGATTCTTACACACGTCTCAAAAATGGGAAATTTAAAAATATGAGAATTCCTCTGGCATTTTTTTAAGCCCCTAGTCAGCCTGTTTATTAATATTTTGTATTATTTGGACAAGCGGCCGTGACGAGAATGCGTCTCATACAGTTTACTGCTCAAGGTCATCAGTGTATGTTAAAGCCTAAAAGCAAAACTGGCAACCTAGGGTTTTGAAAAGATTATCCTGACCGGACTATAGGCGATTACGAAACAATCTCGCATTCCTAATGGTGTTCATCAATTCAACAATATTCATTGCGATTTTCAAGAGTTCAAAAAAAAAACAACTCGAAAAATAATAGAAATAACATTTGAATGCGATAAAAAGTTTGTTAAGTAATTTGAGTTCTTTATTGGTCTTTGGATCTTAAATCTTTTAGTAGACAATATTTAATAACCTCTTTCCATTTATTTAGGTGACGGCCGCCAACTTGAGAACGAACTGGAATACTTTGTCCGCGAATGTGGCAGAGTGGTCAGACTGTCTAAAGCTATACCCACCGACGAAGGACCAGCTGGCAAGCTCATACTACACCAACTAGCCGTTCAACTCGCTACTTATAAGAAAATAGCTCCGAGGGACTAGCCAACTAAGAGCGAATTTTAGTAATGAAATTAAACGCGACAGCATATTTAAACTGCGTTCTAGAGCTGTCAGTGTAGCATAGATATGACATTTCGTGAACGCAGATTAACTGTGCTGCCCACGTTCAGTTACGCTCGTAAAAAATCAACCATTGGATTAAATTGGACTTGACGACCTCTATTTTGATCAGCTATTCTAATCCATGAAGAGTAAAAGATACCCGAATCCGGGCTTAAATATAACACGCTAGCATTTGCCCGCGGCTTCGTCTGCGTGGAGGTCGAAAATTCCTATCCTATATCCTAACCCAGGTCATGGGCTCTCTATATCCTAATTCCATCCAAATTCATTTAGCCTTGAAAATAATTATTATAAAAAGATAACAGACAGACACACTCAATAAATCGATTAAGCTTAAGCAGCAAAGCTTTACAAAACCGAGCTTTACTTATATTCGATGAGCGCGCCTCGATGGTCTAGTGATTGCAAGCACGACTGCTGAGCATGAGGTTCTAAATTAGATTCCTGAGTCGGGCAAAATGTCATTGGGTTCTCCATTAGGAATTTCTCAGTAGCCGTCACGAAGTCTGGATTTTAGCCCGGTTGATGGCAATAGGCTCGCACCTACTACATGGGATTTAAAACATAACTGGCGAAATGTGGGTGTACTATTAGGTACACCTCCGCCTAACCCTTAGAGGATTACAGGTGTAATGTTATATATTTGTCGATGTGCGCGCTTGTAACTGCCGTTAAACGTAGTCCTTGGTCCGAATCCGCAGGCTAGGTAAGGTAGTACGAGTATTATGTTTCAGGTAGGAAATTCTCCTTAGTATTCCAAAGGTCGGTTTGTATTTTAATAAACTTGCCCTTACAACTGTTTGAATGCGAACGTAACATGGTTGTCGAGGTCAGATAGGCAGACGTTCCTTGTATAAATACTGGTATTCAGCTGCATTCGGTTAGACTGAAAGCCGACCCCAACATAGTCCGTCATGCTTCACACCTTCATTTACAAACGCGTAAATATGCTTTTGTCTGGTTTCCAACACGGTTGTCGACCGGATCGCTCCGTAAATTCGAATTTATTGATTCATGTAGACTACATACCCAGTAGCTTGGACATCGGGAGGCAGGTCGACGTTCGATATTTTGATTTCTGAAAAGCCTTCGACAGAGTTGACAACGATGTGTTCGTGACATAGCTGGAGGCCATAAGTTTCTTATCCCAACTTGTCAGCTTATTTTCCGACTACCTGCGGGATCGCAAGCAGTTTGTCAGACATGGTTGCTTTGAGTCTAACCCTTAAAACACCCGCCCGGGCGTGAGCCAGGGATTCGTGTTGGGGCCGCTTCTGTTCCTGATCATGATTAATGACTTGATCACAAGGGTTATGTTAGCCAGCAACCTGAAACTTGTTGCACAAATCAGAACAAACGAGGATTGCAAACTCCTACGAAGTGATATTGATGCCATTTAAGAGTGGAGCATTGTGTATAAGCTGCCTTTCAATACAAGCAAGGCCCACGTCATGATTTACGGTAGAGGGTTGCGACCGATCCATTAAAATTAAAGATTGGGTGGTGAAGTAATTTTTCGAGTCATCAATGTAAAGGAGGGTGATTTGGGAGTGACTTTCAATCACTGTCTGACATTTAAAGACTACATTTCTACCCTCGCGAAGGAATCTTTCAAGCGCTTTGGCTTTGTTATGCGAAATGCTCGTGACTTCCGCAATCCCAATGTTATTCGATTACTGTACACCACTCTGGTTCAAAGCAAACTTGAGTCTAGTGCCTGTGTCTGGCCAGCACCCCTACACCGCTACCCCAACACTGATGCTCGAAAAGGTGCAGAAAACCTTCCTGAGCTGCTTTTTCCGCAGATTATACTACTTTTTTCCCTTAATTATCCTACCAAATATCTGCTAGGAATGTTAGGCTTTAACTGTTTGGAAATGAGAAGAGGCTCTGATCAGCTCACGGAAAACTGTAAAACCCTACGGGGACTAATGGAGAGCCGCCAGCACATTTGTGTGCACACTGTTCGCCCCACCGTCAACAAAAACTGTCGCCAAGGCTGAATCTCATGTGTTTCGTGCTCTTAGAACGCTCAGCGCCCTTCTGACTGCCAACCCTGAATATGATGTGTTTGCGGATGAACGGAGTAAATTAATACGTATATGTCTAGTGTTCCGTGAGAGAAAGTGTGCAAGAGTGTCCATTGTTCCGTGTTAGTTTTAATTTAATTTAAACCAATGAATGTTGTCAACTGGATGATTTACTTTTGTTTTGCTTTCTGTTTATATGTTAACTATTGTAATTGATGTTTTACCGTTTGGATTAACTATAATTAATAAATGGTTTGTAAAAGGCTAGGCAGATAAGATGAAAATGAGACTGCACCTCTGCTACGATGAATCAGAACTAGTAGTACATGTGCAACCTAAGCAGGCGTTAGCCATTTGAATTGTTTTAATTAAAAAAGTCATAAAATTAACGTTATACGAAATAGTGTTTGCCAGATTGGAGTGGTCCTTTAAAAAAATAAGATTCAAACAAGGGGGGAGAGGTCAGAAAAAAATCAATGCGTGACGTGTAAAATATTTTTTACCAATAACGAATTGAACTGAATTGTGCGACCACGTAAAAAGCCTAACGAGCGAACTTGTGTTTAAAAACCTTTTTTATTTTATTTAAACTGATTCTAATACTATCTCATCTTTTCAATAATAATACGTTAATTTTCAAAATATACGTTATTTTGGGAGGGCGGGTTATAAAAGTGGCCTTAAAAACTGAACGTGAATAAAGCACGACTCCATTTTGGTAAAGTTATGCTAATATTTGGTATTTATTCATTTACAATTTTGTGTGATCGAATGTGGAGCCTTACTGTTAAACACTAGAAATAAGTTTTATGTTAATAAATAATAATAAAAATTCAAAACATTTCATTTATTTCTCATGTAAATAAATCAAAATAATCTCCAAATAGGTAAGCATTTCAGTACCTATCAAATAACAATAACTCAAAAACAGAACTAGTATTTTTATAATCAATAAAAATAACAATCGATATTTTTAAATGCAATTTCACAACACCAACCGGAAAGCAATAAAAACGTCATAAAACATACTAACAGTGATTGCTTTCACGTCGGCGTCAAGCCTTAGACATGAAGGCACTGCTGGTAATATTCACTATTTGTATAAGTGACACTCTATGCCAGGGGGTCAAAAATAGTGAGAAGGTCTACCCCAAGAAATTCAAGACTTACAGCGGAAAGATTTTAATAAACCCCGGAAAATATGAGAACGTTAAGAATTCTCCGTCAACAGTGCCATCAGCGTCTAGATGGTACACCGCGTTCCAAGTTATGGGGTCCAACCCACAGATGATCCAGGAGGGTGTTCCCGATAGCCCGTACTTCCCTATCCAAGCCAACCACGAAAAGTCCAGTGTGAAGAAAGAATTACCTGAAAAACCTTGGTCATTAAGAAATAAAAGATCTGCTGACGTATTGATCGTACCTCCAGCTGAAAAAGATGAAAAGAAGATAGAACCAAAAGCAGCAGAAGTACAGAAAGAAACTACACTGGTACCGATGGCAGCGGCGACAGATAATAAAGAAGAAGCGACTGTGACACCGTCAAGTTCACCTAAAGAACTTAAAGAAGAATCTAAAAGCACTGCAAAAATTTATACCACGTCAGAAAAGTCTGCTGGTAGAAAAGACGCTGAGCGATCGGGCACAAAAACGCCAAAGAAGAAAGTAACGGCACCGGCACGTAAAGGACAGCTTAAATCCAATGCAGCACTGAAAAAGAACAGCAAACCAAAAGGAAAGAATGCAGCTGCCAGAGCAAAACCGAAAGGCAAACGCGCAAAATCAGCTAAAAATCTCAAAATAAATCAACCATCGAAGAAAAATAAGAAGAAAGGCAAAGGAAAATCGCAAATTGGCAAGAATCAGAAAGCCAAGCCAAAGAACGCACGCGCAGGGAAGGCTCCAAAAGGTAAACAAGCTCAGCCAACCAAACAGAAAAATAACCCAAAATAATAATCAATAACGAATAAAGTGTTGAATGATATTTTCGTTTTTATTTTGACTTATTCCCTTCCTTCCTTCTTAGAGACGCGCCGGCTGACGGGCGCGAGAGAGGCAATGATAGAAGACTACCCTTACGTGGTTTCAATACAGAAGGATGAACGGCACTGGTGTTCCGGGGCACTGCTGAGCCCACGCATGGTAATAACCACGGCCAATTGTCTTTGGAAGTGAGTAACTGTATACACATCTCAAGAAAACAACTTCTGCTCGCAAAGCAACCCTAGATTTTGCAACTGGTCAAACAACTAAGGGCCAGTTATATAACGCTCTTCGTCAGCAATCTTTAGGCTTAATTGGCAATCTAGCGTTATGTTATGCTATAAGTCGGGTAAATCATATGTGCCGACTCAAAAAAGCGTAAGCTATCTAACTCGCATGTATTCACTCACGTTCTTTTACGGTTTGTAGTAACTTCTCTGCCTAAGTAATATTTTTGCACACAGAAGTCGAACAGTCGGTCAGTGTTGGCCTAGAGAAGATGACCGCAATTGCCAGTTGCTTCGTAGGTTCGAACCTAAGCAGGCACTTTGCTTTGTGTAAAATGATTTCATCACTGCAATAGGAATGGTGAAGGAAAACATAGTAAGGACACCGGTCCTAGAACCGAACATTCGAAAACATCTGACATTCACAAGCCTGCACTGGCCCCATGTTCTGGAATACGGTCTACACTCTTTCTTGGTGAGACCTGTGTCCCAGCGGTGGGACAATGATACGTTGATTGTGACATAAGTAGAACAGGTCGCATCAAACGCCCCACGCTGTTCAGAAAAAGGAATCATCATCACTATCACTCATCCACTGCTGAGTATTGGCCTCCTCCCTGCCATCCTTCCCTGGTCTTTACGAGTCTCAACTCGCTCCTAAAAAAAGGAATAGTTCTTACAAATCATCTGTGATGTCTGATCATCCTCTAGAGCCAACCGCATCTCTCGAATGGAAGTCAGGGCGGGTTCCCGTCACACGGACCGCGGGGGTCAGGTGGCAGGCATACAAGAGGTCGTGAAGCACCCCGACTGGAATCTGCGCAAGAACCCTGACAACGACGTCGCGCTCCTACTACTTAACAGAAATATCAGGTAAGTCAAGTACGAAAGAAAATCGACGGTCGGTCATAATCGTTACGAATGCCGCCATCTTGTTCTTTAATGCATCATTTAGTGTGCGTTACATTGAGTATTTTCACCCCAAAAAATAAAGTCATTTACCAGCAATAAATTTTGCGTAGGGTTACTTAGTTTGATGTACAGAATGCTTGTTTGACGGCTTCGTGAAGGGTCCGTTTTTGCCTTGTATTTGGGTTCCATGGTCTGAACTAAGACTCTCATTTGGTTCGTTGTGTGTGTTGGGTCCTAGCTAACATAGTCAGCCTAACTCCGTCCAGAAGCAACTTGATGAGTTATTTGAAAGCCTAGGAGAACAACATAATAGTGTTCGGATTAAGGAACGTCCCTAATGGTCAGACTAATACCTACTTAAAAATTTCGGATATCCAGGTTTTCAGATTCAGTCCATGGTGTAGATCTCCCGAACAGAGTGATGCTACCACCGTTCGATGATGCTTGGATCACCAGCTGGGGAGCCGAGAGAGTATGTTCTATGCTTCTTCTTCTTTTCGAATGCCTCGACTGCCACGTTGGGCTTGTGGTCGCAAGCGCGACGGCTAAAGCATGAAGTCTTGGGTTCGATTCCCAGGTCGGGTAAAGTGTTATTGGATTTTTCCATCAGAAATTACTCAGTAGCAGCCACGGAGTCTGGATTTGTGCCCGGTTGATCGCAATAGGCTCGCCCTCTATTTTATAGGACTTAAACACAACTGGCGAAATGTGGGTGTACTATTAGGTAAACCTCTGCATAACGCTCGATAACTAGAATAATTTATCCCGGTGGATCGCCTAGTAACTTTATTTAATAGTTACTTTATTACAATTGTCTTGTTACTAGACGATGGCCCACTAGACTCTAGTATGTGTGCTATGTGACCTAAATTTCCATCGAAGCCAACATTTAATTGGCACAATAAATACAAAAAAGAAGGCTTTGTTTGTTTAAATATTCTTTGTGAAGAAGCTCGTCTGGGGAAGTATTTACTTCAGACATTTCTTTTTCTTTGGAATGAGGATGCATGGCCGATGCACTGCAGATTTCCAGTAACTAGTTCAACAGTCTTCGTTGAATTCTTTACAGCAGATTGAAAGATGCTGTTTCGAGAGCTCCAAAAATTTTGTAATTCCTCTGTAACTACAGAGGAACTGAAGCTTCTGGTCAAGACCTATCACTGTAAAAATAAAGCTAAAATATACTAAAGTAAAGACTGTCTTTCTTTAACAGCGTGATGGCATTTACGACATTAATGACCCGACGACGCTACAAGTATACCACGCTCGGCTGATAGACCGGGAGAAATGCAACAACGTCACAATGAGGTTCAGCGTCGTCGTCTCAGATAACTTTATCTGTCTCGCACAGAGCGGCCGGCAAGCTCCTTGCACTGTTAGTATCCTGGTACTTAACTTGAAACGTATGGATAACATTGCTGGAATATTGATATGAAATGTTTGAATACGAAAGGCGGAAACTGCATAAGTTGTATGCACGCCCAACGAGGCCTAACGAAAAGATGGAAACACGGACAAGGAACCATTTTATTGTCTCCAATCATTATTCCTTAATTGTGTATACGTAAAAAAATGTAGTATTTAAAGCTACAAAATAAAGCACACAATTCATTTCACCAAAATCTCCTACACAGGCAGGATACATATTCTAAACACCTTGTGTCCAAAACAGGATATTATAGCAGATCAACGTTACATATAATGTTTTTTAGTCTCCCGTAGAACAGCTACTACAACTGTTTTTGCGAATAGCTGAGCTGAATAAGTTGAACTAGTAGTATCGTTGAGGAACACACCATGGTCACATAGGATTTTAGAAGACCCGCGTAAAGATTAGGGAGAGAGTCGAGTCTTTTTAGTATCCAGGTCATCGGACGTGGGCTTGCGGCAGAAAAAAAACGGTGATTTCAGATGATAATGATTTTTAAAAAACCATGGGCATTAAACATTTTTACGATTCCAGCGGGATACTGGGGCCCCAGCAGTGAGTGACGGTGTTCTGTGGGGCCTCGCATCATGGGGAATTAGGAAACTGTAAGTAATCTTTCACGATTTATTGAACACCGATGAATACTTAGGAGTACAACGCCCAATATTTCATCAACCATACTACTTATATGAAAATGTTTTGGAATACCGTTATTCAGCTGGTTCCAGGGCTTAATTCAGAAAGCGGTACTTCTGGACATGGATCGTATTGTTAGGTTCCTCTCACTGGAGCCCTGACCGTAGCTTGGTCCATGTTCCCGTTACCGGTGGGCTACTATTTTTTTATATTTTTAAACTGACTTTATATAGGAATACTTAAAAAACGTAAAAAGTAAGTGAGAAAAATAAATCTATATATAATAAAATTGTAACAGGCCGATATCTGTACATTGAAGATAACGAAAAAAAATATGAGGGGTCTTTATTAGAGCAACAAAAGCCAAAACAACAGTTTTTAAAAATTTTGTTTATCTGTCGCTCTGTCTTTCTGTCTGTGTGTTTGTACGCGCATCACGCAAAAACTACTGAATGGATTTGAAGGCAGTTTTCACCGTTCTACTGCTAGATGCCTAACTTAAAATATAGGTTACATTTTACCACAGGAAATGATATTTTTTTTATTCTAAGTTCCACGCGTACGAAGTCGCTGGCAAAAGGATAAAAATGAATAACCACCTTCAATATGTCCCTTGTTTAACATAACGCATCGGTTTGCTTTATTTCAGATGCGGCACAGAACGCTACCCTGCAATGTTCTCCTATCTAGCGTCCCACTCGAACATGGACTTTATGATGAACGCAACAAGACACCTAATGTCCGACAAGAGAGAGTATCCCTTCGCAGACCGATATCCTGGCAGTGTGATGGAAAAAGGGAAAAAATAAATTTATTTTATTTGTTTCATTCGTGTCATTTATGCTGTCCTGGTAGCTTGACGGAAGTGAAATAAAAAGTATTGTTTTACTTAGGATTTCTCGAATCATTTAGCATCGTCATTGGTAACCTTGTTCCACTCACTGCTGATTATAAACCTTGTCTACATATATTGTAACATGCTAAAAGTTCGTTGGTAAATCAGATTTTCAGGGCTAATATGAACGGAGAAACAGCCGATCAATGTTAGACAAAGTTTCTTGAAATTTAAAAAAAATAGCATAACTATTTGTTACCATCATTTAAGTATGTTAATTATGTTGATCGTTCATCAGAATCAACGTCTTGGAACCTATGAAGGTTTTAGGCTGCGAATATCTTGTAGCGCTTGGGGAGTGTCGGAACTTCTTCGTAGTTGTTGTCATATTCGGGGTCCAAGGACACGTCCTCCTCATGCACCTTTAGTGAAGGGGGAGGTCAGTGGGTTCCTCACATTCTCATCATCAGTGTCGAATTCCTCGGTGTCAGCCTGAGGGGAGTTTTCGATCAGAGATAAGATATCCACAGAGGTCAGGGGTCATAGGTTTTCCAAGACGTTGATACTGATGAGTTATCAACCTTATTAAAATAGAAATTATGGTAACAAATAATTATGCTATTTTTTACATTTTAAGAAACTTTGTCTAACTTTGACCGGCTGTATCTCCGTTAATATTGTACCTTAATAATTGGTTCTCCAAAGAAATTTTAGAAAATTTAATGTTCTTCAACTTTGTCATGCACTCATGAAAATGTGCTTAGTTTAAGAGATATAATTATGTATGCGAAAAATTTAAAAAACAGAAAAATTCGAGGTTTTTGTTAGATTCCTAGTGTACCTGGGGGAACAGTAGAAATTATCAGGAACACAGGGAGGTGTTGAATAAAAATCGATCGGTAAGTTTTGATGAAATAAAACAAATTGTTCAGTATATGAGCATATTTAATATTTTCTTTTTCAAAATTGTAAAACTCACATTTTGAAATTGCAAAATTATAACTAAATTCTCATATCGTTAATAGTAACAATCGCCATTTTGTAGTTTTTTTTTCACCATTTTGTATTTCTCTCAAACTAATAGATAATAATAATTGTAAACCATTTATACATCTCTAATAATAATATATTTTAATGTCTAACAAATTCATTTTCTCAACGTATTACCACCATTTTCGTTTTTTATCGTTATCCCAACATCAACTTTCACGTATTTCTAATCAACTTTTTTTTATAATTCTAAACGTACTTTTTACATTTTTTTCCCATATACAATGACTACAGCTTTTCTTCGTCGCACCGAGTGTACCATTTTAGAAAAATATTGGAATGACTTTTTCGAAAACAAAAATAAACTAACCCTAAAATTATACTTAATTTCAAAAATATTATAATTATAATAAGTAAAATTAATCTGCAATTCCACGTACCATACATAGTTCAATTACGAAAAATCAATTCGTTTCTTTGGCAATTTTTGTATTCAAAAGTGAATTTACAATTTTATTTTAAACTGGCGTTAAGCTTTAACACTATTGAGAAAAACTGGCAAAGTTGAGAAAATATTATACATTATTTGCAGAATTCAAACAGTTTCCACCATTGTAGTGAAACAAAATTCTCTTTTTAAAATGTTGAACGGTGACATCAGGTAATTCTGGCTCACTATTGGTCAAGCAGACCGTCAAAGAACGTTCCACAATGGTCGAAACATTTGATATTATGAAATCAGTAGCAACGTAATAAGCGTGTATGTGACTTGAATTATTCTATTGTAATTATCTTGTTTAATCTTATTAATTAACGAAATTACATTAAGATTACCAAAATCGAATAAAACTGGCCAAAATGTAAAACTAAACTATAGTAAAGTTAACAACAGAAATAACATTTCGAGGTATTACCCAAATCCACTTTTTGCTCAACGAAATTATTTTAGGCCAAAATAGAAACTTCAATGGTTGAAAAATAGGTTATAATTTGAATAGTTTTTGTTTTTCTTGTAGAAATGGAATATTTTGTACACCGTAAGCAAGTAACTTATATTACACCTTACCTACAGTACTTGCCGTACAAGTACATCTATGGTAACAAACAGATACAGTAAATCGTTCCATTGGACTGAGCAAAGCGAAAAATTAATAAAAACTAAAAACTATTTAGAAGAAAAAACTTAGCAAAAACATTTTGGATGGAGCCGATTACGATATATAAAGAGCTTAGATAGAATCTTTTTTTAAATAAAGAAATGTTTAAAATTATAAATATATTAATCATTGTAAGGCTAGAGCGCTATTTTACAAAACAACAAATAAATTCGTGCCTCTTAATACTAAAATGCCATTTCAACCTAAATTATTTAACTTTGGGTTGACTTCGTAGCTGCGACAAACGAAAAAGTTCTTCAACATAGGGCTAAGAACCCTCAAGTCTCTTTTTAAAAACCACTTTTTTATTTCAAGTTACAAAATAATAATCTTACGTTATGTTAGCAAAATCTCGAATAGATGGCAGCAGTTTATTTATGTAATAATGAACCTTATAACCGAGGAAAAAGAGAATTTCATCGAAATGTCGACTACGTTTCCAAGTCACCCGAACAAGAAAAGTTGTATTTCGTACTCCAAATATTTTTAATAGCCGCCTTTTTCAAGCAATTTCGATGAGATAATCGATATACTATTCTATTAATCGCACCAGGCAAGAAATCGTTTTTTTTTATTAACCTAACGCTAGAGACTCCCTGATTTTTTTCTCTTATAATCTAAATATACACAAAAATAATTTTGTACTCTCCCAACGAGTTTCAAATGGCAACATTTAGATTTTTTACAATAATTATGGCAGCTTTGTACGATCGCCGAAATAGACTTCTAAGTTGGCAACTCCCTCGATATTAACAAAATAGTTCTCAATTTTTAATTATTCATTTTGTGAATGTCGATGGAGTTGTCTAAGAATGCGCACACGCTTGGCAACTCACTCACAAGTGTGTAGGCGCACCAAGAAACAGATAAATAATGTAAACAACCAGGTTGACGCCCACTGTCGCAAGTGTGTGCACATTCTTAGATACATGTATTATCAGTGAATAGACTCGTAATTCTACTTAATAATTTGGACAAATGTGATATGTTGGCAACACTAAAAATCAGTATAACAAGCACCGTATTATGCGATCAATAATGTTGCCAGCACACAAATGTTTTGTAACGTAAACTATGCTTGTAATTATTGTGTATTCTACTTATTTCGGGTATATTGTAATGTAAGCGATGTGTGAAATCTCTATTGAAAAAATTGAATTAATCTATGGTGAGATGAAATGCCCAATTACTGGTCAAAGATAATTTTCCAAGTTTGGAGATCCATGAACACCAATGACTGGCCACCTCAACGCAGTTACTGTAACTATTGACAAAAATTCCGGATACCTATTTAAGTGTAACATGTAGAAACAATTAAAAACCGTCGTCAGTAAAATTGGCATGATTCAGTCACAAAATTTTAAATTTGAGTGTTTGCAATTCGCAAACCGTTTCACGAAGTCCATTTCGAAAATTCCGAAAGATTCCGAATTTTTATTATCTGTGCATTATTATTAATTTATTAATCCATACAATAATTTGACATCAATTTAACCCCGAAACACTCAGAAAGCCACTCAATTTAATCCAAAATCACTTTTTTCACGAGCACAGATTAAAAATATCCAAATTTAAACCCGAATACGTCAGTTAAGGGTTTGGCCGTATCCTAGGGTTGGTTTAGGAGTAAAGCTTCGAGTTCATCGGCGGAACGGAGCAGAAAGGCTGCGGACTCACGGTAGCCGGTGATGAGCTGTCGAACGGCTCCTACTTCGGCTCCTGACAGCTTGTGAGAGAGCAGCTGCGGCTTGCTCTGACTGGAGGCCGTGGAGGCAGCAAGCGCTGACGGTGTAGATGAGTGGAGCGACGTCGGTGTTGAGCTCTTTAGTGATAGATCTGTAGGCGCGGCTGGAATCGAATAAAATTTATGAATTATTGACAAGACAATTAATAAGGAAATACATATTGGGACAGGTAACAAAACCATTTTTTACTATATATATACATATTTGGCAAAAGAGCAGCATGTCTTCTTCTTTCATACTTCTCTATTACACATCATCACAGTAGTCATCAGTCGCTCCATAGTTACAAAGCTCTGCCATACTGTAGCTTACTTATCAAGCGCTACAATAATGGTTTTGGAACATTCGAAATGTCCTGAGTACCAGGCATGCATAGTTATGGCTAAGTAAATAGATACTACTAACCTGAAACGCTCGTTGGGAACGTGTGCGTATGAGCAGCCATAGCTGACAGCAGCGCGCTCTGATAGGCCGCCATTGCTGCGTTCACGCCTGCTCCTAGAGGAAGACATTAGTGTAGATACGGTTTTTAAAACAATAAGAAAAATGATCGTGGAAGAAGAATTTGAATCGAGAATGTTAAAATAGTAGAATATGGTGAACGAAGTTTGTCGACTTTGTTTTGTTTTTAATTCTGACATTACTTAATTCCTTAATTTAATTCATTGTCATATTTAATTTTGTCGAATCCTTGTATCTAGACATAATCAGCCTTTAATGTTCCACTGTTGCAACACATGCGTCTTATCTGTGACATGGAATGGGGCGCAATACGTCGAGGATCTGTCGTTATCATGGAATTCTCCGTCATCTTGGACTCTATGAAATGCCCGTTTCCTCACGATGTTTTTTTTTTTCACTATTTCGCACACCTTCGCAGACCAGTCAATCAATCAATTTTATCTAGGTACCGAGTTAAAACTATGGAACTCAGTTTTCTAGATTTTGCGTACCTAGTCTTTCTTATGAATTTAAGTGGTTGAACTCACCGGTAGGAGGCAGCGCAGTCAGCGTAGACAATAAAGCGCTACTGGTCAGCGCTGATGATGCTGGGTTCGGGTTGGAACTGAAACGTAAAAATAGTCCACGTCAGATGTGTTCTCACATTATTTGGAACTAATAGAAGACATAATTATGGAAATCAATCCCGATGATAGTGACATAATCTGACAGAGCATAGCAAGGTCCAAGGTATGACTTACTTCTGTCGCCCGAAAGTCTGCGGAGTTCCAAACGTATTTGGGAATGACGGTCTGAACAGCGGAGCCGGCGATGATGCTGGGCTGAAAATTAAAATAGAAATCAGTTAGCCCAAGTCAAATAGTATAGCTTTTAGACACTTTAAGTACCAGGGCACTATAACTCACCTAGCAGTCTTACTGCCAGCATTTCCATTAGCGTTATCTAGCTTCAAGTTATTATTGTTCAGCAGCGGATTGTCCATTGTGGGGCTCGCTGATGGCCTGGTAGTGTCTGCAGCAGCCTTGCTGTGGCCAGCAGTGGCCAATGATGTGGTCGACGTGGTAGTGGCTGGTGTAGAAGCCGGGCTGCTGATAGCACCACTGTACAGGCTCAGGAAAGAAGACGCTACTGCTGAAGTGGCTGTGGTATCAATGGCCTGTGGAAGATTGTATTAAGAATAATCAACTGGAGGAAGAGAAGCCAAAAATATAGCTTTGAACGTGAACTTCCCTAGTAGGAAAAGAAGAAAGTATATTTACAGAAGAAACCATACATCAGATGGAACTTAAGCAACAAGTTACAAAAAGTAACCGATAATTTACACATTAAAGGAAGGAAACTTCTCAGACATCTTTAATACTTCCATTTTGTCCATTCTGATTTCAGCTGATTTTGCACTATAAGCTGGCCAGAGGCTACAAAGTTTTAAGAACGAGAGACATTAAGGCGTTATTTTGCTGATTTCTACAAACTGGGTTGCAATGGTGCTCTGTGCTTCGAAGAGCACCTATGCTGTTGACCCTGTATTATATGAAAAGCTTTCTCCCGTTCTTGAACTCACTATGCATCGATGACGCTCTTGGCAATGAATCATATAACCCACCGATTTTCAAAAAATCGTATCCCTTATTACGAGTACTTCAGAGAGAACATTAGGTCGCAAAGCTCGGTTTTGCGCTACTGCCATCAGTTACTGCTACCTATTATTTAGTTCTAGAAATGCACAACACACTGATGACTCTCTTGCCAAGGCATTAAATCGCTGGTTTTCAAAAATCTGGGTCGCTTAGTACTTCGAAGAGCACATTGGATCTCGAATCCTAGCATTATACCTAAAGTTTCGGCACCATTTGCGTCTGCAGTCTATTCTTTGGTTTTAGACAAGAGATTTAAAGACTCGTAATATTTGAATGACTTTGGTTTTAAAACTCACCATGGGAGTCGGCACGGTCGGCATAGGCTGGCTCACGGGGTCGAGACCGAGACGCATGCGCTTAGCGTTCAAGCTCTCATTCTCGCACGCTTGAGCCAGAATATGCTCTGCCTGCACTGATGTCAAATGCGCTGGTGTGGGCCGCACCTGAACAAAGAGGTAGAAATTAGCCGTTGATAATATTGGAGGCAAAAAAGGGTGCTGAATCTGAATCCATATTGCCAAGTAGGTTAAGACTCAGGAAATATTTTTACTAATGCAGGTATATTTAGAATTCCTGTACAGTTTGAGAACCGTTAATAGCTTTTATTGGACCCAGCTGAGCTTAAACATAGAGTTCAATGATGTTAAGATTTGTAAATTAAGGACCAAAAAGAGAAAGTAAGAAAATAGTCCCACTGTATAAAATAAACGGACGGAACAGTTAGGTACCATTACTTATCATGAACTCATTGCTAAAAGTAAATTTTTACCTTAACTTGCACTAAGTTTAGAATACCAAGATAACATGAACAAAAAGGAGATCGGACCCTCACCGCAGTGTCCCAGGCGTTGCCAGACCCCGGTGTACTCCCTCCATTGCCAGAAGTCGGAATCTCTCCTCGGACCTTCTTGTTTCGTCGGCAACTCTTCAAATAAGTCCGAATCCTCTTTCGGGCGCGCTCGGCAAACTCCGGAAACTGTCGTGTGCAGGAATCGATGATAGCCTGGATCTTCTCTTTAGGCTGCTTGGATATAGGGACTATCCTGTCCAAGTTTTCATCTACGAAGAGGCGGACGAACATCTGTGAAAGAATTGTTTGATATTTTTATAGAAGAGTTAAATATTAAACGGTAGCTGATATTATTATCGAAGCTGCGTGGTCAAAACCTTTAACTGCGTTTTTTTTATCAAGTTCGGACGGTACCGACGAGGTAGCAGAGTTCTGGTCGAAGCTAATTTGACTCCAATAGAGGAGAAAGTCGACAAGACAAAGAAGAAGAAGAAAGAATTTTGAGGCTTGGTCTGAAAATCTGTCTTATCAAAGGGTATCGTATTCCCCAGTTACTGGGCTGTGGAGCTGTAGTGTATTTTTCACCTGCATCTGGTTAGCCTGGTAGCCGATCCCAAAATTGTTGAAAAAAGTCTAGGTAGATGTCTATCTACCTGCACTTTTTTTCAACAATTTTGAACCCAAAATTCAAAAGCTAGGCCGGTGGTCATCCACCGTTCTAGCTTTTGACTTTTGGGGTCAGTTTCCAACCTAACAAGCTAAGAGCGAAGTACGAGTATTTCACACTGAGGCCCGGGTGACCGCCGCAATCCAATTACGACTGGATAACGATAGCCGATAGTTAGTCCGTCGCTAATTCGCTTTGCTTTTGGATTATAAAATAGCAGAAGAGAAATGTTATTTTTATAACAAGTTCTATTTTTTATGAAAGCTAATGATGGAATTAGTTTTCTAAAAATAGCTCAACAGCAAATATTGAAGAGCTCATTAAAAAACTAGCGATTAACCAAGATAATGTGTCTATAACATCATCATCATCATTGGCAGCGTTGTTCCACCTGCTGCTGAGTCTATAGTTAGTAAAAAAAGGTGTGTTATGTGCCTGCAATTTCACTAATAACCAATATATCCAATATAATTGGTCTGACTGATAAATTACATACTCTACCGTTACGGTGACCTGCACCTTCCAGAATTTAACACTTTCGGTGCTAAGCACCCAGCATAAGGGTCGAACAATAATTCGTTCGTGAGCCCACAACCCGCCTCCCGAGTCGTCGTTATACGTAGCTATTATGACTTGTGCATACAAGTAAAAATGAATTATTCGAACTTAGCAGCGTGTGTACCAATGATATAGATGTGGCTTCATACGTATCGGACAGAAGTTGATGGAAATCAACACTTAAAGGTAAAAACGTAACTGAACCATTACGACGACTTGTAGGGACTTCACGCACTACGCAACCACGACCACGACTTTTGGCCGCTGAAGCTCCGACCAGGAAGAAAGGTTAGTCGCACAACCGGTCGTCCGACCTGTTTTGTTCAAGATAGCGGCCGGTCATGGGTCCCTTAGCCAAGTGGAATAAGCCCAAACATACAAGTAAAAATAGGAGCAGTACTCACGTTAAAAGCCTTCAGCCGCTCCGGATCATGGTGCTGCGGATCCACCCTGTCATCAGAGTCATCGTCCGAAGCCCCGCCGTCGTCGTCATCCTTGGTCCGGTCTGATGATGAGGTCTCATCGTGGGTGGATGCTGGTTCCACGCCTGGTGTCACTGAGCCCACGTGAATTGGACTCTGTGAGGGGCACAAGTGTGGTTAGTTTATGATTGGAGGTAATGAGGTCCTAAGGTACGAAACCTCAGAATACACCCAAGTTTAGAATTGTAATAGGAAATTAGCTTTTGTTTAGTGCGAATTTCACCAATGAAAGTGAGGAGCGCTCAGCACATCGATATAGAACTGCGCTCAAGAGTTGTCAGTCAACATTGTTGTGAAATATTGACATTGACAGCACTTTAGATGTGCTGATCGCGTTCAATTTCACTGGTGATATTAATGGATCTTGTAAGCAAGATATTCGAAGGTGTATTGAACTTTTTTTAAAAGATCCATATAGCCTTTGATTACAAAATTGATGTTGTAGATAGAAGTAACATGAATATAGTTATAGATAGGTAGATGAAACGCTGCTCAACCTTAAAACTCACCGAGTGGCCAGTGGCCAATGGCGTAGTTGGCTTCGGAGGCTTGCTGCCCAGACCCAAAGCGCTATGGTATGAAGCCCATAGATCCGCCATACTGTCTCCACCGCTCTCCGTAATGTCGCCGTTGCGGCCTGAAAGTACCAGGAGATTAGAATGCAACAGGTGGTAGGGGAAACTAGAAAAATATTGGAAATCGAACATTTTGCATTTGTTCCTTCATTTGTTTTATTTTATTGAAGTAGACGTCGATATCCGTTTATGAGGAAATAAATATTCAACCATTCGCAAGTTCTTTACCAACAGCTATCTGGGAAAACAATGTTGTTTGGTGGCAGACATATTTCAACATTACAGCTCCACTGCTATTAAAAACATTATCCTCTTTCTTCGCGACAGTCGGATAAAAATGCGCTTATAAACAGACTTTTAGTCTGTGAATGTAGTCATGAATGGCCAAGCGAAAGAACCCTAATATAGGAGCCTGGATTTGTGCCCATTTGATGACAATAGTCTCGCCTCTTAAATACATAGGACTTAAACATAACTGGCGAAATGTGGGTGTTCTATAGGTACCTATCTACAAACATCTCTGCCTAAGCCCTAAGGGATTACTGGCATGATGTAGTTGTAAAGTACCTATTAAATTTTCAGCTACAATATAGCTAACTCGCGGATTCGCTGTGCAGTCATTCGTGGCGTAGTTTTAGTGTTATATGTACCGGTAAACTACGACTATAGTGATGGGACATGTCTATTTTACTCGAAAATCAGTTTTGAGGGGCGTCATCTATCGTTATAAAACACAAAAATTGTTTCTGCCTATGTCCGTTATAGACTTTGAAACCATCTAACCGATGTGCCCGGTTTCATTAAAAAGACGATAATGCGAAGATAGTTTTAGACTACTAAAACAATGCATTATGCACTATAAGCGTTATAGCACACTCCGAGTATCCGCTAGTCAATACTTAATAAATTTCCATGTAACATAGGGTAAGAGCGAGGATTATATGATTTCTATGCGCTTTCTAGTGTTATTTTAACCTAAGTTGCGGTCTAACGTTTTAATTTTGCGGCCAAACGCCCTATTTAGTATAAAAACAGTTTTGGTATTACCTAAACGTATTGTTGTTCTCGTTTTTTTACGAGATATTGAAACATCTACGTTTCGATTCGCAATCCATCCATCCACCTCCCTTATGCGACGTCACAGCACCCTGTACTCCTACTTCCGCATTCAGTCTACCCAGACACTTTTTCAAGGGTCTTCCTATGCTGCTGGCTGATCTTCTTCTTTTTCCTTACAGGGTGCATGTTTGAAACTTTAATTTAACCTTGTTCCAACCCCTGTACAACGTGTTTGCAATAAACTGATTTGATTTATTTATCAGTCAGAGTTTTTATGCCGCCCATGGGCCTCTGACCTGGCTTTACATGCCGTCACGAAATATCTCTCAGGCATGCTGGTTTCCTCACGATATTTTCCTTCACCGAAGCAAGTGATAATCATACAATACGCACATGATTCCGAAAAATCAGAGGCATCGAATTCGAGACCTATGACTTCGCAGTCCAACGGTCACACACAGGCTATTACTGCTTAAACACTGTTTACTAATACACTGTCTCCACTCCAGGTAAAGGAACCTAAAGGTTTGTATTCCATTAAGGTAGTGAACACACCAATCAAAATGCTTTTTATACGTCACTAATTTGTCAGCTCAATGACTCAGCTATTTATTGATTTCAAAGCAACATATTATGCAGTTAATTGAAAAACAATGGGTTTTAAGGGCTTAGAAAAGTTTTTCTTTGGAAAAGTTGTTTCTTGGAATTATTGGTAGAATTTAATGGTTTCTATTGCAACGAACCATCAGTTGAAATTCCCTTAGAGGAGGAGCAAATAAGCTTTTATGTTTTACTTAGCGGGGTATTCAATTTTCTCTAAAATGCAGTTTTCTGAGGGCATATTTCACCAATCAATGTTCAAACGCAGTCGGAGCATAAGCAACACTAACAACAGCTCCTGAACGCCGTTTTTTTGACGAAACAGAATTCGTATTAAACTAGATAGTGGTAGTTTATGTTATCTGGCAGATGCCAGATAACTTAAACGGTACTTAAATTAGCCGGAGGTATCCAAACAGACATATATGATACTACAAATTAAACACAGTTTAAAGTGTACGATACGATTCATGATTTTTATTTGAAAAAAGATAAATAAACTCCCGACATAATCCCGTGCAACACGGATCGGCTACCAGGCACTCAGAACACAGACGGCGCTAATTAATATTCCGTGCGAGTATTTTCGTACCTCCCACAACAAAACCTTTGTAGAAATGATTCTTTAATTCTTGTGTTGAATCATTTTAGTAGCAAAAAAGTATCTCACGCTATCTGGGAGATAAATATTCAACGATTTCCTTGTAGTTAGACAACGTCATAAAAGTGTCAAAGTGCCTAACAAATGCCATCATCGAGAAGAATAAGAAGACTTTGAATGAGAAGTAACGTAAAGTGTTCAATTTGTGTGGTAACTTGGCCGAAATGTACAAGGTGTAGTTTTGCAACCTCGTCAAAATTCAGGAGGTTGTCATAGAAGACGTAAATAATCAATATAAATTACGGTACCTGGTCAATAATAATAAACGGTTGTTTTTTTAGTTGTTTTAATTTGACACTATTTCAGAATGAAGCCCTTTTCAAAAGAGGAGAATCACCCGTTTATCGAATACACATCTGCGTTTGTTTGTGTGAAAGCGCGGTTATAGGGCTAGTATTAGACGGGCTGTGTTTTTTAAATACGGGTGGTGTACACTTATCGATTATATTAAGAAAAAAATATAAACAATTAACTACCCATTTTATTATTGATTCGGGTCGAGAATCATTAGCATAGTTACCTCCTTGAATTTGACGAGGATGCAAAGCAACTTTGTATGCAACATGCTATGAAGGCCCAAAAATATCGATTATTTCATTGAATTCAGCTTATTTTCATTACATTTTAAAATGACTTCTCTACGGTGTGTATTCCCGAAACGGCACTCATGAAGTTGAAGATCGAGTACTGAATTTGAACACCATCGCTCAATCCTTTTATTCAAAAGCGCAGTTTGCGAAGTTGAGGGATTGCGCGGTACCTGGAATACATATCATATTATCGGCACTACAAAGATCTATTTTAGCTTAAATTCTAGATTAGCGAGAATTTTAGCTTAGTGTATATATTCGTGCTGCTAGTACCTACCTACACACATAATCCAATGAGTGAAAAGACTGCCCATCCCTACAAAGGCTACAACAGTTTTAGCATGTGTTTTATGAACATTTTCAGTAACGACTTCCAAACAAGGTTGTCAAATCTTCCCATTTCAACTGGACTAACTTGTGCAGATACGATGTTTTTACATTACATAACATCACGCGGGTACTTCCCGGAGGGTTGTGCAGTGGTGTATCTAATTGTACACCCACATTTCGCCAGTTATTATTTTAAGTCCCATGTAACCGGGGGCGAGCCTATTGTCATCAACCGACCACAAATCCAGACTCTGTGGCTGCTTCTGAGTAATTCCTATAAAAACCCAATTACACTTTGTCTGACCTGGGAATCAAACCCAGTACCCCATGCTCAGCAGTGGCGCTTGAGAACACTAGAGACCAGGCAGTCAACGAGACGATGCTAAATAATTAGAAATCTTTTTGTGTAAATGTCGTCTAATCTTACGATGGAGCGCTTTTAATGCCACCTGATTTTTTCTCATGCTTATCGGCTTCTTATCTGACATTTCTTCAAAACTTGGTTCAGTCGATCTTGATTAGTCAAAATTAATTTAGCTAAAGTATTTTTATCGCTAATTTTGTCACTAGTTTCTAGTTTAATTTAGTACATAAACAACCACAAGCAAACTATTAGCCAATGATTTATTTTGTATTTTTGGTCCTGCTTCGCCCAGTCTGGTCCTTTTGTCCGGCCTTCACTATATCTCTGACAACCCTACTAGCTCATTTCGCAGCTCATTAAAACTATGTGAGTCCAAATTACTATTTAGGATTTATTGTTTCCTAATTTTCATCCTGGACTGTTCCCCTTTTATTAATTTTTATATCTAGAACAAAAGAACTATTCTGCCAAAAAACACCAACAAATCACCAGTTCTGGAAAAATCACATTGAAATTCGAACGGTGTCGAAGACCGCGATGGTATACTTTAAAAACAAAAGAGTTCGCTTTTAAATCTCTGACTGATTTCATTTTCAAAACTACCATTAAACTGCTAGGTTGTGTTAATACTGCAAAAGCCAAAACGCTCAGAATTGAAAAACTGCTGATCTCAGCGTCTTATTAAGCAAAGGGGAGGTTGCTACTGCCCATCGTGTAATTTCTCTTAGTCGTCTCTTTAAGAATAGGGTGACAACAAAGCGTTAAAACACAGACAAAATTGCTTTACCAAAGTACGGAGGGGACGATAGTCGGTGGCAATTGGTTTATAACCTCTATGTTCACTTAAATTAAACGCACATTTTTCAAGCGGCAGGTGGACAAGGGCAGTCCAAAGTACCAGGATACCAAAGCTACAAAGAGCCAATATTACGTCTTTCCGCAACAACTAACTGCCCAACGACACCGATAGCGTTTTCAGACTTTGGTCGACTCTTGGCTAAAGACCATCAACTGTTCCAACTATTGGCACAATGATCGCTGAGTCCACATCCCACATGCCGACAACCTCGTATGCCAAGTTTCTATTAAAATTCTCGATTTCTTTTAACTTTTGGCCTTTATATAATCACGCCTCTAATCCTTGAAGGGATAGGCAAAGTACACCTCCATTTCGTCAGTTAAGTTTAAGTCTAATATGTTAGGGCACCAACCAGGCACAAATCCAGACTCTTCGAATCCATCATCAGGCTATAAAGTGCCGGACAACTGAGAGAGAGTGACAAATAAACTATCCGGACTTTGGTTCGGATATTGGTTTATGTTTGCATGCCTTCGTTTTTATGGCGATTTTTATCGACATTTTTGTAGTAATTTTAAACAGTATTATGGTATGATCCTATAATTATCAAGATTCTTTAATTTACACTAACAAATGGACATTGAATTAAGTTCAAGAGACCTACTGTAAAAGAGCCATTTACTAGTTTATTTTATTGCTTTTACACGTTCTTGCAAGTTTTATTTTTTGTTGTTTTAATAAACGGTTAGGTCTGTTAACCCTTACGTGGCTAGATACATTTGTGTCTATTTTTATCTTTAAGTACTTTTGATGAAAAGCTAGCTTACGTTTAAGGGTTACGCCTCATCTATCATCACGGAATCGCATTTTTCCTTGTTCCTATCCTTTTCAGTCGCTCAGAACCGTCATTTGTTAGAGCATCGGCGATTCGCTCGGCTGCACACAGCGAGCATAGAACAATGCGATTTCGTGCTGTTAGATGAGGCGCAACCCTAACGAGTAATAGTACATTTTGATACAAGTGGGGAAACTTTGTTATGGAGCCGAGAACTGCAGTAACAAATGCCCACGTGTATCAAACGACGTTTTTCAACACACTTTCAAAGAAATAAAACAATAGAACGAAAATTACTTTTGTCATGAATTATTGACTATATCTGTCTTTAAAAAACAAGTTAAAGAACATTACCTCTCTTTTATACTTTGATTCTGTATTAAATTTATATTATAGGTATATATTTATATAATATATATTATTAAAATAAATATATATTAATTTTATTATATAAGCATGTATGTGTTTACTATCTCTTTAATTATGATTGTTTAAGTTATTAATTTTGTAATTAATTTATTCTTCTTACACACTGTGTCTACGTTTCTTTTATATCTATCCTCTCGCAGGTCCGCTGGAATAGATTTTAAATGAAATAAGCGGTACCTTTGTGCTCTTTTGTCTTTATGTATTTTTCCTGTAATGTGTTTTATGTGTATATAAACATAAATAAATAAATAAATTATTAAACTATGATTTAATTTGCTTTTTTTCCGCGTTTTGCTTCCGCATGTTGAAGGAGAAGCAAAGGAATGAAGCCTCTAAATAGCTTAATGTAAAAAAAAACTAATATTTTTGGATTCATAAAGTAAATAATTTTTTTAAATGATCATGTTTACTTATAATATTGTTTTTATAAACACAATTTAAATATTCAAAAAATTTTTACGCCGTAAAGGCGCATATCTCTTTGCCGAGATTTAAGAAAAAACAATCACCGCCGACTACCTATAGGAATTGAACCAATTTGGACTTTTGTCAAAGTATTGAAAAAAAAAACAAAAATCACCGGTGGGGGCGCGCCACCTGGCTGTGGATTTTTTTTATTTCCTCACTAGTGTAGATAAATATAAAAAACCACGAGTGTGAAATACATTGCATGTTGAACCTAATCGTAGTGCGATAAGAGCCAGTTTTCGAGGAAGTGTATTGAAAAATATTTTGTTTCTTTAAATGTGTCTGCTTTCCAATGTCATAGAATATTCATTACAAAAAAAAACATGATCTTCTTTTAGGTATATGGACTACCAGGTGCTCATAAATTCAAACCATTACCTACACATTTTTTAACATCGTGAGCTCGTCTCCTTATCCAATACAAAACAAGTTCGCCAAGTGTTCTAAGCTTAACTTTAATGTGCGATGTGGTGGTCGAACCACTTATAAACATAAATTATGTATAAAAGGAGTTGCCTACACGCCTATACATGCTTGATTATCCGTCATCATGATGAATGCATAGCATTCGACGGGTCACACCTAACGTGACAGGGTGACAGGTGCTCACACCTACCTGGTTCTCAAGGGAAATAATGTTATAGAAAAAATATATAGACAATTACTAATCCAGGACACGTTGTTATTAATTTACGAACCGAAATATTCGAACAGTTGCCATCTTTGATTCGAACAAAAAGTACTAGTGGTAGTTTCATTCAAAACAAACTCGTTTAATTCCCACATACATTTCTATAAAACGATCATTTCGCTATATTATTTAGTATTCGCAGTTAGTTACCAAGGCGGCAGAAATTAATGAGGGCCTACAGAACGCAAGGGACCGGTGCATCTGCCTCTAAATGTCAACCCGAACAAGCCCCATTGCCTATAAATAATTTGAGAAGGTGCCTGCATCGTTTGCGCCCCTAGTACTCTCGATATGGCTTCGTGTGATAAAAATAGCCGATGCGTTCCAGTCGACGTAGAAATTATGCAGTCAATAAAATATTCGGATGACAAGAAAAGTGGCTTGGAATAGGTGTAGTAAGAAAAGGTTTAAATATCAAATATTTATGAGTGACACTTTATACTTAACGGACATATTGGACACTGTAGAATTAAACAGGTTGACGGTACTTATTGACTGGGTCTTACCGTCCGTGCCTTCAAAATGCTCGCAAAAAAAGTCCAAAACGTAGTCAAAAGCCCGAAACGGATCTTTGAACAGGCAAAACAAACATTGTTAATCTCTAAGCCAACTACAATGCCTGATGTATGACAATAATGAAGCAGTGATTGAGAACTCTATACTTAGCAGAGACAGTTACAGGCTAACGTTAATCACGCTATCAATAATAATCTACATAGCCTGAAGTTATCTCTCGGCCGAGATACACTTAATATAACTAATATAGATGGCAGCACGCAATTGATCTGTCACTATCACAATTAATCAGTTGTAGTATGTAAATCTAGAGATATATTATTGCTAAATGCTGATAATCAAACGCATCTGGTTAGTTGTTACACTAGGTTAAAACTAAGCTTGATTATTATTTCGTAATCCGGAGTACTTTAGTATCGCATATGAGTCAACTTTGACAATATTACAATACGAATCGAAGCACCAGACTCATGTATGTAAAATAGTGGCGAAAAATTGTCCCAAAGCAGGCAAAAGCCTTTTCACCATACTCAATTGATGGATGGAGAGGGAGAGGAAGACCAAAGACACGATGGATGGCTTGTATGGGGAATGATATGAAAGAAAAAGGAGGAAATGGTAGCGTGACGATTGACAGAGGAGAATGAAAGAAAAAAACGTTTTGCGCGGACCCCCAAATCATAGGACAAGGGCAGGAAGATGATGTTTCTTCACCATACTCGCTACTTTGACCCATATTGAGTTCACAAGAAATAGGTGCCAATAGGTGCTACTTGGAAGGTTGGAACCCGAAACCTCAAATCCCCAGACTCGGTAACAATTATCTCCAGTCGCGGACCAGCGTGTCTCAGAAAGGTGTGGTCATATTTAAGCGTTTAAAACGTTTTCAACTTTCAACAATATCGAAGTCATGAAAAGACAACAATGGATTTATCAGAACAGGAAACGTTCTTGACAATCTTACTTACTCTGTATTATTATATTTCCACGTAAAACTAATAAATACACCATCACAATATCGTACTGTTGTATATATTTATTGACTCAAAAGGTTTCTTTTATTAGTTAGGTCGTTTCTTACAATTATATTTTCTTTTACTTTGCTAAAATGCGGATACTGGATAACTGGTGCATGTAAGACATCCCTTTGAGATTTAATTAAAGGCTCATTTCTAGCTAGCTTATTTTTTTTCTCAGTTAGGAAAATGGTCCCGTGTATATTGGCCGAAGCCGAAGGGGAGGCAGATGAAATGTGTTCTTATGTGTGAACAGTCTTTTGGGCCCAAAAGCTTTACTGAAAATTGTCATTTGGTCATCAGTAACTGCGGTGGTATAGTATGGTGACTGTAGTCTATGAATGAGGACGTTTTGTTCTGGTTTATTAACTCCAAACGCCGATTTAAGATATATAGATTAATACTGAAGGAGGTCACCACTGTAATTAAACGTGTGTGTGCTGTATGATCTCTATGATACTTTTTTTTTAATAATATTGATTGTAAAATGAATAATGTCTTTAGTAAAAGTCTTTATTTGTAGTTGTAGTTAAAAAAAACTGGTCCGTCGGTACATTTTATCTTAATCTATCTTACTTGGGTTAACCTTATAAATAAACAAAATAAATGCTTTACCTTGAGCCTGGCTGTGGTAATTCCATGCTAGCAACATCATTTTCAACTTCTCAGCATCTTTCGCGAGGGCCTGACCTGCACCAGATCACATAGCCAATTGAATTCTCAAAATTTTGATCATTTTTCACACATTTCGGTTCAAAAATAGCCAATTTGGGAGCATTTTATGCAGATTTTCGGTAGTTTTGTGATTTTTGCATAAAATGCAGGTAGTTTTTTAAAAGTTGATGTGATGCAAGTGGCTGGTGCATTCATTTAGGGTGATTCAAATTTGTTGCGTTTTGGTACTTACTAGAAAAATTATCATCGTCGTTCATGTCCACCGGTTCTGGTGTTAAGTTATCCTGAAACAAGAAAGAAGGCTCTAATTAAAAACTGTTTTAAATTTGTGTTGAGTGGTCATTTTTGGACCGGCAAGAAAACGTTACTTTCGACAACGTGCACAAAGAATGAAGTCAAAATTCATGTTCATAGGGAACTGGTTCCAAAAAGATTTACCAACATTGTATTTTATGTTTAATGAAATTGCTTTATAAAAGGGTTCAAAGAACTGACATTCTCTTTAATCTCTTTGTTGAAATTTTAAATCACAGTGTATCTGTTGATGGAGGTATAAAAATATTTTCATGTCCGACTCACAAACGGGGATGATTTCCCCCCATTTTCCGCGAACCGGGGAGCAGGCTCACGCATGCTCGCTACCAGGACATCATACGCGTTCGTAAGTTTAAATAATTAATAAATTAGCGAAACGGCCGGCGGCTGTGCAGTGCTGGGCGGGTCAACGCTCTGAACCGCGGACGCAAATCGATAGTGCTTCAAATGGACAAGCCACTAAATATAGCTGGATGTACCACCACATGTGTACCCTGGGTCCCTAGTACCTTGGACAATGCGGGTTGGTATTTGGAGCAGTTGTCCCGGTTCGAAGTTGGCGACAAACGAAACAAACACTTATGGAAGCCAAGTTCGTAACTAACAGTTAGAAGGTTTTAATTGAACTTGTGCACATGTTTTTCAACATTATAATATCCAGGTGCTAGACTTAATTATAGATTTCCTGCATTATTTTATACACCATAGAAAAAAAAAAACTTCGTAACGACACAGGTATTTATTATCATAGTTTTCCTATTAACATTATCCAGAATCATTATTAAGTTAACAGAGGAATCTAACCTGTGATCTAAGTAGTTAAGGCTAAAAACAGCTTACTCCGCGGGAATAATGGATTAATCGTTTTTTTTTTTATTCTTAGCCTCCACGCAAACCGTAATTAAGTAAAGAATAAAATGTCGCAAAGAAATTAAAATACCAGGGCGACTGACAGTGTGCATAAGTATTCGATAAAATAATAGAAGAATAGCAACAGTTTGCTGTAAACGATGACAAAATGCCCGAGCACCGAAACCTTTGTAAATAGTCCTGTCGTTCTAACGCACACATTCGAGCGTCTAACTGGCCGCTAAAATGTCGCTGAATGCTTAGAACGGATTAAAATTTTAGTTTAGTCGAAACAAAATTTTGAATATGCTAACATTTTGTTTAGAAATGAAGATGGCGTTATACAATGTAACCACCATGTAATATTTCCTATATCAACATGCATGATTAATGGTTGTTATTACATCCAATGCAAAATGTTGAACAGTTGAACAAAAATACTTTGGCATAAGGTTTTTATTGATTTAATTTTAGGGTCTAACTTTCTGCTACTAACTACTTCAAAACCACTTAGGTTCAACAGAACACATCGGTAAAACAAGTAACTTATGAATCATGACCACTTCACGAACACCAACAAAACTTCACAAAAAATCCCTTTGAATGGCTCAGCAGCATTTTTTCGCTTTTGTAACAGCTGACGTCGGCGTAAACTTACGAAAACACACGAAGATTTTCATTCAACAAGTGGTAGGTATCCCATGCAAAGCGTCATCAATTCACAGCCACACTCGGACTAAGTTCCCGCGCGGAAAAGTTAACTTGGAAATATTGAATACGTTATGAAGTTTGCTTCGAAATTGTACTCTGTCGGAATGTTTGCTTCCCACTTTTATTGATGTGTTTTATATTAGAGGGGTTAAGGATTTAACGATGTTTTAATTTGACGGCTGGTTCTTTGATTTGCATTTATAATGATTTGATTTGCGCGTTCAACTCGAATGTTGTTTTGCTTTATGTTTATTATTCTGTCTGCGGAATTCGCACAATTGGACTGTTTACAACATAATTTATTCAAATCATAAATTGCTAACCCACATTAAAGTATTTTGATTGTATTACTGAGTGACACCTGAATATAATTATGTTTAATTGTATCTAGAGCCGCAGTTAGGGTTTTAACTTTGAAATTGTTTATTCAATGACAACTATAGCGCGGTAGGCACAACTACAACTAGTACTTAAGTCGTCTAAGTACCAGGTGTACATAGGCAGTTTGGAGTTAGGTGGGGTGACAAGCTAGATATCGACCGTCTTCAGGGCGGTGGCCAAGGACCGCATCTGCTATGCGGACACTAAATATCCGTTGACCCTTCGCGTTATGTATGCCTACTATAGTTAGGTTGATACCATTGCAATTTAGTCCGTAATTAATTACACCTCAATGACAGATAAGGTGCAGTGGTGCGTACACATACATATCTAAGTACACTTACGTAGTTAGTGCAAACATGTCATTAAGCTAAAGGTTAACCTGTGTAGTTAGATCATTTAACGAGCATCCTAACTGATTCTTAATGGCGTCTTTGTCAGGCATCCAAGAAATACGTTTATTTACCTTTTGAGGCATTGTATGTAGGAGGTGCCTTAATTTATTTAAGTGAGCAAATAGTTTGAGAGCGTTTAACTTGTAAACTTTTCTGGCGTAGGTACTATCAAAAGAAAAGTCGGTCGAAAGTTTTTAGGCACTGAAAATTCTTTCTTTATCATCAAATTTAGGCGTGATGATGCTTGGAACATTGATTTAAACGACAAAGCCGGTTATGATATGGCATGAAACACACCGCCGAGGGGAGAGGCCGGTCATCTGCCGATAGACGAATAAATCGCGGAATAACCTAGTTTTCCATACAAAATAACTGCAAAATTTCGGGAATCCAGCAGCGGTTATATGCTGAGGGCCTGCTATGTACTGATACATGGGCTATGTACTGCGGTATGCCCCCCCCCCCAGCCCCCCTGCCCCCCGCTCGCACTCCGCGTGTTACCGTGTAGTGCTTGCCACCCCGCGAGTGATCGCGCTGCGACACTGCCGCGACACAGTCGCGGTTATCGATAGTCGATAGAAACTATCCTAGAACATTGTTTTGTACTGAAGAAATTTTTTGACACGGGGAGACACGTGGGATGGCCATACATGTAATAGGTGTTTTAGATACGGTATTAAAAGATATAAAAACTTAAAACTTTGTGAACATTTTGCTAGATAGCCAATGTCTCTGTCACACCGTCATATCTATTCTAAAGTTATTTTAGTCATAGCCAGATGACAGGATGCTTTTTAATCGTTGCAGCTAAACTCCTAAAAAGTACTCTTCAGCGTTTCGGGAAAGAATTCTTTCTTTAATGTTCAATTTACCAAAACCTCCAACAACCCCCAAAACTTATTACATTCCTTCAGCCGCTCGTTATCTATCACCAATCATCAGGAACACTTCGAGTCCAATAGCAATCAATTCATCGATAACAAGTAATCATCGATAGCGCGTCAGAGTGCCAGCAATCAGGTGGCAGTCAGCGTATAATCATTAAATACCCACGCGAAGGGGGCCGATGACGCCCGCGGCGCCACCACGCACCCCTCCCCCCACCCGCCCAATTATGAAAATACGAACAAAATACAAATTTCGAGCTTTTCGAACGTCAAAGGCCGTTAAACACGATGCCGTGATTATCGATAATGAGCCGGCCGGCGACCACATCCTTACCGTGCTTCCACTAACATATTTTTGTTGGACGTGTATTGATTGTGATTTAGGTAAGTTATGGATGATTTGACCTGTGGCTCCCACAACTTTGAGAAAGTTTTTAGATACGGCCGGACTTGGGTTTGCTTTAAGTGAAATTTTACTTGTGACAAAAGTTTGTGCAAACAAAATTGTTAGCCAGTTATCCTTAGAGACGGGCAAGTTTATCAATTCTGGAGATTACTTAAACTTAGGATTAACTTTTCATGAGCAAACACTCCTTTAAGCAGCCGGTTTCATGAGCCAAAAACATTTCTTGCAAGCGCAGCTATAGCTAATAGCTACAACGGGATCCACTTTTTTTTATTCGCCATCCTTACAACTTTTTACCCGTCTCTGCCAGGAGCGCAGAGGCGAGTTGAAAGTCTTCGGTCTTTCAAAATAAACGGCTTCCTTTAGCATTCTGCTTGCTCGGTAGTTTCGCCTGCCGCTTGCGCCCTAGTATTTTTAAAGCGGACAGCGCCCCCTGCGGCACTCGCGGGCTCGCGCACCCCCTCTCACCCCCTGGACCCCCCATCGCCCACACACAGTAATACCATAACGGGTGCGAGCTATGACGAGATTATCTACGTACACGCGTATCCACTATACCAATACATACGTTGCCTATATACTGGGAATACATAAGCACATAAGCGATGACTGTTGTACATAACGGGCATTGATTTACCGGGCCGGACGCTACCTGTCATCGGACACAATGACGATTACATGGGGCGGTGGCAAAAATTCTGGCGAACAACGAACTGGACTGAATACCCAAAACAATGGAGGGACAGACATTATAGGTAATTGTGTGGTGTACAGGGACAGTCACAGCCATTTGAGTTCCCATCATTTATAATGTATCATCACGAATACAAAGTATCCACCAATCGTCTCTGTCCACGCTATTTTATAAAGTCCTGTTGCTACAACTGTAATGCATTGGCCGGTGTTGAAAACTTCTTACTTTTTCCTCCCCCTAAAAGTTAGCGTACTTTGTTCCTAGAACTACTTACACCAAGACGTTCACAGAAAAAGACGATCATCAAAATATACCACAGCGAAGAACAATGTTTAACATCGCTCTTAGCAAACGGATTAATGATCGTACAATATCTCACCCAAAACTATATTACGTCTTCGATTTCAGTTCGTAAATCCGTGTCCAAACTTTAAAACTGCTGAATAAACGGTCCATATGAATTTCCTCATAACCACCACTCATGGCAAACTGATTTCGGACCGAAAAGTGTTACCTTCATAAAATTCTTCATAGTGTGCTAAACGACGCATCGATGTTCACAAATAAAGACCTTGATTTGATGAGTTAAATCATCAACATATGTACATTATTTACAAACTAATATTAGACCTGAAATCAGAATAAAAATATATACAATTACGGGGCGTCTAAAAATTCATCCACATCGCTGTCAACAGGAAAACTGCCCAGAAGGCTGGCAGTATTGCCACGTTAGATAAGAATGCTCATTCTTTGGCCAAAAAAAAATACTAGTCCTCTGGTCACGCGAAGAGTCGACCAACCGCTTGGCGAGATCCCGAAATAATAGGACCCCATGGCCCTCCGTTTCAACCCCAAACGGCTTAAACACATAAGTACCAATTAAGTTAATTTAATGAGTAAACAATATTCGAACGGTGACTTTATAACAGTAATACTTTCAACAAGTTATTTAAAAATCATCATGGATACATGAAGCGGAATCAAAAAATGGAAAGAATGATGCGAGGCAGTGCTATTCGCCGCGTCATGCAAAGGGACTTGATGACGAGATGGGGCGTGCATAAAAACCAAGAGTTTATTTGACTTTACCGAGAGCATGGTGATTAGTAAGTATTCGACTCTGTTAGCATCACCTTGCTTCCTGGGTTATATTTTTACTCACGTATAAACCATCCTTATACAGTTCATGATACAAATAACATAAGAACGTAGAAGGTAGAAGTGGAAATCTTGGACTTTTTGTCATAATGTCGTTATCAGGGTGCATATTAAGCTTTCCAATACAAAATTTCAATATCTACTAGACCTAACTGAAAAAAAAGCAATAGTCCTACTATTGATTTTTATTTATCGCAATTACGCTGCTTTACTTATGAAGAATGCTGTTCAGTTTGATGCTCTGCACCAAAATGTTTCCTTACATCTGTATTTATATCCACACCTTTTTGTAAAATGCTATAGGCACTACATACCGTGGCAAAAATGAACTTCAAAATGAAACTACCATGAAAATTACAGCTAGGTACAAAAAAAATCAGTACCTGCCTGTCATTATAATCTCCCTAAATGCTGCTATACAGACTAGCTATAGATATACGTGTAGGTAGATACACAATGGCTTACAGCTTGTCCAGATGAAGGGGTTTACGTCTGAATCTCGTGAGAGATTTATAGGACCTATTCGCTTTATGACCTGTTTGATATCATGTGTATTCGACGAAAATGCTTGATGGCAAAGCCTAGAAAAGTCAAAAGTGATTTGACATAAGCTACTGAAAAGTTTGTCAATCCCAAGTCAATCCTGGTGAAAATTGTTGCAGAAAACGATAATCTTTGAAAGCGATGGCAACTTGTTTACTCTCTGAGAACCGTAGTATTAAGCTCAGACGAAAAGAGGATTTATTTTTTTAGATAAATATTTTCATAACAAACCCAAATAAATTCTCAACATCATTCATCATTCATTTTTTCTCAATTCTCTATAAAGGAGTAGTTTAACTCCAAAAATAATTATTGGTAAAACAAACGACTTGTAATGGAATAAAGGAACCGAGCAAAACGCTCCAGTCATCAATTTAGCAGCTCAATACGACTACATAGTGCGTACATGTAACATAAGTGTACTTACGAACGATATACGAAAGATTGCAAAAGAATATTGGACAAAGATACGCAAGTGAAGCAATATTACATTCACAGTGAATATGTATTAGACTGGTGTATAGTTTTAAGAATAGCGAATACAGTTTATGACATATATGATACTTTCGATAGGATGATAAGTCACTTTTGTCGACTGTGAAGTAATCCGGCTCGAAGGACCAAAAAAACTATGGGTATTTCATGCGCATGTCTAGTGCCAATCTCAGATTGATATTTCGAAATTTGAAGGGCCAGTCAATGAGTTTCGATTCTGACATTCGGATGGACAGATAGACGAAAGGTTGACATGAAAGAAACGGCATTTTTGCTGTTCCGCAGTACATAAAACAACAAAAAGCCATAAAGATCAGTATTTGGTTTGGCGGTAAGCCTAGCACTCTGAAATGTTGACTACATTCCTAGTTAACCTTAAAAAGTTTTTAGTGTAACTTTACTAATTGTTCTACAACAGTGTACAATCCGCACAAAGGGTTTTACACTGTTGAAGAACAATTACAATGCAGAATAAAAACGAAAAGATAGAGAGCAAACAATTATTTTCGGGCGAGTAAAGCTCAAGCAAAAAAAAAATGTTGAAGCGATTTTGAAGGAAACTTTGGGTATATTTTTTATGCTACACAGCATAGGGTAGTAGAGGCCTTTCGATATGATGGGGTGTAGAATAGCCGCGGGCCATACCAAATCTCGATGCAACCCCTCAGTGTAGATTGATAAACGAAGTTTGAAGTGCATGAAACACTTCGCAGTCAAAATGACGGACATGCAATTTAACAGTAAGACTTATTAGAAATTCGGTACAAAATGCATATGCCACCGAAGTAAAAACTGCGTACAACGATAAAATTGCGTAATCAAATCGGACTTTCAAATCAAAAGTATGTTTCGTTATTACAACAACAGGCAACAAATCATGTATCATCAAATTCCTCAATGACTAACACAACAAGCAAACTAAGTATGTAAGTAGGTGTTGCTTAGTACCTATACATCAAAATACAATTGCCACACGCTAATGCGATTAAAACTAAAATGGGGGAAACTGGCACGTCAAAAATCTTCTAACAGATTGAATAAATAATTAAACACCCACATTCACTCAGAGTTTAGTGAGAAACTAGGTGCAGAAACCGCGTAGTTACCGCGTGATAAGTACCAGAGTAGCAGAGGCGCTGTGGAGGTAGACGCAGATACTCGCATTATGTGAGGGGGAATCGGGCCGACCTCGAAAAACCGAATGGGGGTCGCGTCTCCGTCGAAAAGCATCGCGAATTTCACAAAGCGGCTTCCTAGTTACAGGGGTATCGCTGGGGAGACGCGGTTACAAGTCGACGCTTACCCGTGCTCTTTGAAGTGTGATAAACTGAGCGAGCGAAGGCACTAAATATGGATACCTACGGCGGAGTGCGTGCCGCCACCGCGTGCTGCTCCCCTGCTCCCCGAGATTTATAAACGCGGTTAAATTTACTGTTATATCTTGCTATAATGTAAATAGCTGTTTTGGTTACATCTCAACATGTATGTAGGAGATTATATCGAAGACACATAACCGAACTTTGATATGTTACATATTTCACATGCCATTAATACCCAGACGAAGCATGCGCTTCGTCCAGATTCTAGTTTAGCTGAAAATGTTAAACTGTCAACTTGCATTTCCGAACAAATGGACCACTAAAATCCACAAATACTTTTCGTAGTAGGCTTTTTCTACATTCGATAGTAAATTGTCTTCTCAATCATGTCCACAAATAAATAAGACTCAATTAGGCTTGCATCATAGGATCACATTAGTCACAAGTCACAAGCATAGCGGTTTTATCTTTACCTCATAAATTAAAAAAAAAAACATAAACTATCCCCCTGTCAATTTATAAACGGATTATCACAAAAAATGGCGGTGCCAGATAGACCGGCGCCAACATTCACTGCAACTATTTTTACTCAATCGATTGAGGTCCGAACCGGACAGACTATACTTCAGTCACATTAAAGCACGCATAGCTCTGTTTGGACGGCTCAATTTAGTACTCAGGTGTGTAATGACTGATGACATTTTGGGTATGATTGTGATAGAACTTATGAACAAGGGAAGACCAGAGACAGTATAGATTGTGTTGAAGATGATATAGCTAGTAAGAGGGTGAATACTGAGATCGAGATAAATGGAAGAAGAAGATTAGTTACGGTCACATATAAATTGGGATAAACCTCTCTTCTTAACCTGTTCTTAAACTGTCTTTCCCATTTAAATGAATAAAGGTTAAAAGCTGAAACTTACAAGGACACTTTAGTCTAGCAAATATTTTTATAAGTAGAGATGATTTAATGTTACTATTAGAAGAGATTGAAATTCAAACACACACACATAAACACAAACAACTATGAATAAGTTGTCATAATATTAAAACAAACAATTGGAAACTGCACACCCATTGCGTTATTTTTAACTGAAATCGCACAAAACTTTGAAATTGAGTTTACTAGTGTGAGTGTTGGTCAAAGATAGCTGTTGTGATAGTCAATATCGCGTCACCACAATCAACAAATATGTCTAAAGCCCAAAATGGCCCAGGTGTTTGAGTAAGTGAGATTTGCGCGGGAAATGCTACGGGATGAATTTTAAGGGGGGAAAACTGAACTGTCAAAAATGGAAGGTGTAATTGGCAATCAGTTAAATAATATATTCTGGAAAAGACACAAAAGTCTAAAAGATAATGATCAAGAACGACTTGACTATAATTTTAATGATAAGGTTGTCCCTCGAGCCGGATAAAGCCTTAGTATTTTAATTCTGTTAAAATTTTAGCTAATAGTTCTGCTATAACTATGTCTTAGTGACCACCTAGTAATAAAGTTACAACAGTTGCAAGTATTTTAGAAGCTAGCATAGAGCATGTCAAGGAAATGTTCGATACGCCCCAAGAATACAAACGGTATATTAGCTTAAGATATTCTCATCTTAGACTAGGCTTTAGATTCAAGTTAACCACAACGTAACCTTGCAGGTTACCTCTACTTAAGTGGTTAAGGTTTAACTTAATATGTTAAGGATATTCAATTTTAGGGCTGGTACTTAATTTTTAGTTCTTCGATACCAACGCAAAAAAGTCACCAGTCACATACCATTATAAGCCGTAAATATAGTATCAAAATCATCATCATCCGTTTTACACACAATTGATAAACAGGCTCCAAAATGGCCTTTTGGACTCTCATATTCGGATTCATCTCACGATTTCGCTAACAATAGATTGAGAGACGTATCGTCGGCTTTATAGTCCTGTATGCAATCACCGTTAGACGGAGTTTAACAACCAGTGACAAATTACCACCTACGGAACGGGCCTTTATTTGCAACGTCACTCAAGTGAGGTACTGTCAATAGAAGTGATATAACGAACTTTTCTAAACTCATATTACCCTGGTACAATTTATTCAATCCGCATATTCAGCGCATAGTTTTACTCGCTTTCTGCTAAATCAATAAAGCTGTATGTAAAAGAAAAAGCAGAAAAAACACACACAAAGATCCCCTAGTCAGCCATACATAGCGGATTAAGAAAAATTCTCGGCGTCACCTACAAAAAGAGGCGGCTTGCGGGCAAACCTCCGCAGCTCCGTAGTAATTCCAACCCCCACGGACCGTCTCGTAGCGTCTGGCTGCTCAAGTAATTACGCCCCCTTACACCCCATCCCTCCCTTCGGGGATAAGTAAAAACAATATTTTTACGCGCACAGTCCACGGTACCAAAAGTGACAGATATAAATTGAGGGTGAAAATGAAATTAGTGGCGGGCTTCCTTGATGTCTGAGGCGACTTTTTATTGTTAATGTGATATGTTGGACTAAGCTGCTTATTTTGGTCATTTTTGGGTGTTCTTATTGAGTTGGTTTCCCCCTGTTCTGAGATAAATGAGAAATACCTATCTACCCCTCCGTGTTCGTACGTTTAAGTGTTACAATTAGGTTTACCAGTAGTTTGGACATGACCTAGCAGTGTGTCACTAGATTATGTAACTTGGTCACCCTCTGACGTACTATGTTTAAGTCAAACTTAATTTGGTCCTTCGGTACAAGTTTACAAAACAAAACTTGAATGTAACTTTACAAGTAAAGCAAGCAGTAACAAAGGATCATTCTTAATTCCACATTATAACAAAATAAGTAGGTACTATCAAATTCATGACGACTCAATTTCACATCGGCTTAGTCGCGTAACAAATAAAAATGATAATAAAACAATAACCTAAATCCCGAAGTAAGTAAATCATATTTTGATTACTTTACATTTGTACGTCGAGAATAAACAATTAAGTGGACTCAACAAACATGTAGGTATAAGTTGCAAGTCATAATGACGCATAGGTTTCAAAACAAAACTAGGGTATCTGCATTCGGTACTAACACATAGGGTCATTTTTATGAGTTGACAAAATAGTAGGTAAGTAGAGACATTGAACCAAAAGGACCATTTTTTTGTCAGTCAATGCTCAATACAAATGCATCTCTTGCTCATAGAACAATTTTGTTCTTCTATCCTTTGCCAAAATTGTTATTTCGCTTATTTGTCGTCGTAGCACTTAGCATTAAAATTATTATAACTAAGTTCTGTTCTAGTTACTAGCTTTACTTGGCTAAGTTAACAGCCTTGCTTTGCCTTGACTTTTTCAAAAATATTACTTCGCTACAAACAATTACTAGTCTACGTCCTCCCATACTATTCGACCTGTTTTCCATACACGTTCTGTACAAGCAACATTATTATTGGTAACCCGATACGCCACTACTGTTAGATGCACATACAGTCCGATAAAGTGACACACACGACGACCAACACCATGTTTACCTTAGTTATCAATTAAATTATGCGTCATATACTTACGAAGTATACTACTATGTCCGGTTATTCTTGAATTCATGTGCAAAGTTTAGGCAGCAAGTCTTGCATGGATATCAGGTGGACATGCAAACAATGCGGCTAGCTATACGGAATGCAGGCGAACGCGGGTGCGCGCGTTGAATAATGTACGCGCCGTCTCAACGGACAGCGCCTCGGTCTTATGACGCCTTGGTACCGACGAGGTCTTAAAGGAGTTTAAATATTTAAGAGAGGCCATCTTTTAATTGGTTTTGTGGGATCCTCGGGTCCGTAAAATAAAGGATCCGTAAAATTTATAAGGGTAAGTCCTGCTACTATAAAATAAAGTAGGATTCGTCTTCCGTCTTTAATATGATAGGTTGCAGGTGTTTCTACAAAGCAATATTTAATGCTGGTGGTTTAAATTGGATTGGCGTCAAAATTCTAATAATATTAGAATATGATGTTTATTTATTTTTTAAATCAAAAGCAAGAAGCCTGAACCATAGCTTGAAATCGCATGCCGAAATCTTAACACGTTTCACTATAAATACCAAAACTATTTCAGTAATTCGAATTTATAATGCAGCTAGCTTAATTGGATATAACAATACAATTGTGCGTTAGTTGTCTATTTCTAACTGGACATTACAACAACCAGTTTCTCTGAATCGTCTAAAACTGTATAGTTTTCGTATCAGACGTACTGTTTGTGCAGTGGTATCTACATCTTGACAGGTAATCGTCTAATCCTGGCTAGATCTTGGCTGATGGAGTAACAGGCTCTGAAGGCTTGCCAAGTCCCATTGATTTTCTCGCATTTGAGAAAATGGGACATAAGGCTCAGTTCCTTGATTGTGTTCACTTACACCCTTTGGAACTGTTACGAATTCTGCATTCATTAATTAGTTTCCATAACATAGGTAGTAGAAATAATCAAAGTTATGAGTTTTTGATCTGATGAAAGATCAAAGAGACTTTGCAAAAAGAGATCAGAACAGATTTTGGACTCATGCTGGTAGAATATAGGACTCTTCCATTTATGCAAGCCCTGGTTCTTACATCATTCATTAATGTCTATCAGACTTTATTCAAAAATTAATAAATTTCCAGGGGTCTGCAATCCAAATTAAGTTGCAGGTCTACTACAGGATACTTATGCAATCTTTTGGCATCATCATCTACAATCACACGAATAATCGTGATGGTAATGTGAAAGAAAATATGTCTCAAATAGCCAAACAGGTCCATAATGTCAATCCTAATTTATGGATGGGATGTAACGGTATCTAAGTATGCACCGGCGGTTTTTGAAGCCAAGGCCAGCAAAATGTAGACTATTACGAGTATTACGACGTGACACTAAGAACCTAATGATCGCTTGTCATCTGTTAGTATTCGCAGTTACTTGAAATATGTTTTCGTTCTTTTTGCCCACAAAAACATGGACTCCTAAAGTTGTTCTATATCTGACATAAAGTATATTGAAATTATTTTTCTACGTTAACTTACGTTATATTAACAAAATTACTATAGCATTCTTAGTTCGTGACCTAAACTATCAAATTAATATGACCTAAGGCCAGAAAAGATTAGATACCAGAAAATACATTAGAACTTTTATCTTGAAAAACTTGCCGTATCACTAGTGAATACTACGTCTACGTCTAACCATAAAACAGCTATATCCACTTCAATGACTGCTGTCATTTGGATTTAGGACGATCATTCTAGTTTAGTGATTCATGCATAACCATCATCGTGTTTGACCATTGTTATCATGCATATTATCTATTATTGGTCGTAGGAAACGTTTTGCACACACTTTAAGAGCGTTTACGCCGTCCATGCGCTGTTTGACTCCAAAACAGTACTTTTCAAACCCTTTAATACCATCAACCCTTTATTTTACAAAAATGATAATTACTAATAACTTTAGGAAATTTCGTTGTCTCAATAGTTGGGGAGGAAAATATTTCAATTAATAGAGTATTGGTAAATTGTATCAAGATAACTCAACAGAGGTTTTCTTAATTTCCCTTTTAGCGTCAGTTTCGACGCTCTAATTATAGGAAACCACTGGCAAACCTAATTAGATTTTTTTTTTTACCTATTGCTAAGATCCTAAGGAATATAGTTGGAGAAGAAAATTTTTTGATTTAGGTTTCTTTATATAAGAAATTAAAGTTCAAACAATGTAAAATATTAAGGAATTAAAATGATTTTTTCACCGATATATCTTACTTGATTTAATATAATAATAGCATAATATAATAGAAGAACATATGTTTTAAAACATCCAATTTAAAATTTCAAATAATTTACAGTGATTATTTTTCTATAAATATTTGAAAACTACTATAAATCACTGCGCGCGAGCAATTTCAAATCAGACCGCCGCGAGGCTTTCTAGAGAGAGGACATGTCGCTCGGCGCTCTGCCTGACCCGAGTTGACCTTAGTCGTACTTGGAAGGATAGCGGACGTTTATAGTGTGATTAAAAAATCTTGGTACTTTGATGATTAAATTTTTTTATTATTATTTTTGATGACTGACAATATTTTTAGTGACAACCGATATCTACCCAATTTTTTTACATACGAATTTTATTTATTAAAACTTTTACTTATTTTTTTGTAAATAAGAACATAAATTGTTTTTAAAGTTAACGCCAACCTATTGTATTTCCCTCATAAGAGGAACATCGCGTCAGGTTAAAATATAATATAAAATAAACGTAAGTAAATCCGTATAAAGTGATTTATTTGAATAGAATAAGAAATATTTATTAATCAGTCACAAATCAATAATAATTAACGAAGTTCGGTTTCTTTCTAAAGTTTAGATCAACAAATTCATGTTTGAATAACTAAAAAACGACTTTAATATTAATCATAATTATAGCTATACTTGCAATATATTATTGAATACTTATTTTATGCACTCGTACTTTAGTAATCCGTGTACGTTCAAATTCAAATTCAAATTAAATTTTACTACAACAATTGCACTCGAACGGATCATAGTGGGTTAGTTTGACTATAGCGCGCGAGAGCGCGCCAGCGCTATACACACAGGCACGCGCGCTTCTGTGTGTGTAAAAAATGCATTGAATTACCTAAACTTAACTTCGCGCGATAGACGTAAACGCTCTTAAGTAATACAAGTGACAAATTGGTCCAGTACCAAAATTTTACCAAATTTCAAGTAATATGAAGTTATATGAGTAACAGATGGCGAATGAAATCACACACAAATTCAATTCCCAGTATAAAAATGGTAACAATAACAAAAGTCATAACATAATCAAAGACGGTCACACAGGTGTCCCTAGATGAATCAATGATTCCTAAAATCGCAACGATTATAAATAACTTACATCTTTACAAGTACTTACATGAGCTAGGCCTGATCTAGCTAACTCTATAGGTTGTATAGCAGGGTGGGCAGATACGGGCTGCATGCAAGGTCGCCCGGCGCCTCGGTGAACAAGGAGACATCTTAGCGTGGATCTGTCTAAGGCGTTTGATACTGTTGCGCGATGTTGAGAATTTAGATAAAAAACTAAACTTTTGGATTTGCAAATTGTTGTTGGAATTTCTTTGATCATTTTTACTTTGTCGGTTTGTTATACTAGAGTTTTTATGTGAAATAATACAACAGTGACTTTAGTGACTCCGGTGACTAATTGGGAGATAAACTTGTATTAGGATAAAGGACCAATTTTATGATTACTGTAAATTTTACAAAACTGAATGGATTTTAATGGTTCCTTTTTGCGAATTGAGTTTTTTTTTTTCTAGCTATGGAACTGTGTTGTTTGCTAGCACGGATTTGTAAAAACAAGGTAAACTATGATATTTATTGAGGAAAACGAAGTATCAGTTCAAGTAGCTTTTTGTATTCCATTAAGTGAAATATCACACAAAAATAAATTCTGTGTAGTGCATATTTAGCAACGTAGTTTTCTTTTATATCTTTTTCTTTACAAACAATATTGTTGGATACAATCTTGTTTCTTCGAATTCCACGTTATTAATCTGTTATTCCAAGAAACACAGATGCAACATTGGAATGTTTTATTTCTATTAAATGTTAATATTATCTGTTAGTAACTGGGTATATCCATTCTAATGCCATCAACGCCTGCCGCGTGTCACTTGAAACTCCGCCATTTTGCAAGGCGAACCGCCCGCGGCGGGAAAACTGACTTTGGCGCCAATTTCGATGCGGCCACGTCTGCTATCCGACCGCATCCGGATGATCAGCCACTCAACAGAAGCCCTCACAAGCCGCGAACACCGCAAATCGGTCGGTTAACATCGCCACGGGTGTCATTATAAATTCCTTTAATTATACCATTTTTACTGCGCTTTATAGTAGCCTGCAAACTCATGGCGGGAACTCGCCGTTTTATAAGTGCCATCGCTGTTCTCAGCCTTGGCATGTTTATCTTGACCGTTTCAAATAGACCTCGTGCCCTTTGCATACATTAAGAGGGGAGGGGTCTTGTTGTAATGGAAGTGTAAGGGATCCTATTAAAATAATTAAAAAGTTACCTTTGGCAGGACATGTTGAAGGAGTGCACCAGCTTTCCTTTTGGCAGCCATCTTGTTTTTTTGGCGGGTCACGCACAGCACTTTTGTCTTTGGTTTCGTTTTATTAATTCTTCTTTTGATCAGTTCATGGACTCCATCTCAAGCTAACTAGAAACAAAATTTCGAAAATGCTTCGGGTGTGTTCGTGAAATTTTCCACGTATTTCATTAAAAGTTGCAATTAGTCGTCGAGTAAACTATTTTTCTGAAGAAAAGTACATGATATTATGACTGCCTTTAATGCGTTTTTTTATATGAAAAGGTCAGCTGTCTATTTAACCGTTTTAAGTATCAAAGGACTAATATTTCAAAGTAGCAATTAACTTCAGCTGTAGAAGGACAATTGTTGCTTCACACTGTAATCGATGCAATTGCTGCTAGTTGTAACAAAAAGGACTGTATCTAAATGAATTATAGTTGATGTATAAAACGGCTTATTATTTAGCATGAAAAAATGGTAATTATGATTTTCAAAAACGACCTAAACCTAACGACAGTCAAATTATTTCAGCTGAAGTTGAATCAAAATATACTATCCGGTTTTCATTTGTACCTATCGCAGATAATATTGTAACAACCATCGATATTGAAGTTCCAAAATAGGCCAACTACCAACAGCTCTTTTTTAGTAATAGCCATCAATTTAAACCAAACTACAATACCATCTTTTAAACACAAAGATAAAAATCACAATAACCACTAATCAAAATCTGACCCCAAACGTAATACGAAATCAAAAACTCGTTTTCACCCAACAAGATAAAAACGGGAACCAAAGCTAATCACACACGAGTTGTGTTAGGTCAGTTCTGCATTTGAAACAGGCATTTTGGAGAAGAGGCTACTTTTCGCCGAGGGTGCATCCCTCCCCTATTTGCACAATACTTTAACAATGAACTCTCATTGTTTGATACTCAGTGCTGTCAGTATTTTGTTCCGATAGAAATAGGGTGGATAGGGTGCTTTTGAATTGACCATTTTTAATGAAACCAGTTTCATTACATGTGGTCCTAGTACTCACAGAAATGGAACATGGAAATAAAAGATTCTTTAGTGTGCAAGTAGCCTATTCTGTATACTTGCATACATTTTGCTAACCAGTAAATATGGGAATAGCAGTTTTAACGTGACGTGGCTACAAACATCTAGCCCTTTATTTAGTCAATCTCGTTCCCACTTTTGGTAATAATAATTCTCTGACAATTGACTTATCAGTCTCAACAGACAAATAAACCTTGTCGTTTTATGATGTGCAGCTTAGGTGTCTTAGAACCAAAATTTCGAAGACATGTAACTTCCACCAACGCGCAATGGGCCAGAGGAGACCTGGGTTCCAGCAGTTGATCATCATAGGCTGATTATACCCCATGCTAAATTGAAATATTTCTCAATTACAGCTCCATAAACTTTGAATGGCATAACCGCATTAAAAACAGCTATTACGCATTATATTGCGCTGAAGTGTAAGTGAAATCAAATCATATACGACTATAATTCGGAACAATGCTACGGTGTTAGGTGACAGAGGTAAGTGCACTACCCTATCCGACGGCTACATACCATGTGCAAATTGGATAGGCCAACGCGCTTAGCCTGGCTTTTCTATTCAAATCCACGACCAGGTAAAGAAAGTCTATGGTGGTGTTTCTGCAGACTAGACAACGGTGAACGAAAATTTTGCACTGGACCTACAACTGCACCACATTTTGGGTGTAGAATCCAAAAGTTTTGGTCCTAAGTGAATCACTTTAGACCATACCTCTTTTTTTGGGTAAACCAACCATATTTTCGCTTGGTAATTTTAATTTCGGGACCTACTATACTGTACTAGAGCATACATTACGCCTGTAATCCCCGATGGGTTAGGCAGATGTGTACCTAATAGTACAACGAAATTTCATCAGTACAGTACTAGAGGTTATTATCTTTATCAGAATTTGGCCTTGGCAGCCAATTTCAGCAGAAGCTACTCAGGGGATATAGCGCAAACATGGAATCAAGCAATATTTCTATGAGCTTGATGCATTTGTTTAACTGGCTGTTCTGCGGGTGTCAATGTACAGTCACGGGCACTAATATGTATGCACTGAGCAACTTTTAAAAGTGATTTTCTCCAAATGCATTGATTGTAACCGATTCTATTTTCATTTGGTAGACGAAGCCCGTGTGGTGGTCCGTAATATTTTTTATTAAATTTGCTTGAGTAATTAGCTCCCTTTAATAAGTATTTTTTCTTCATGGACTATTTTGAGGACATGATTTTCCCATAACAACTTCTAGTTAAAATGTAAAATTAGTTCATGACAAGAATTTGTGTGGGATACTACAACTAAAAAGAGTAAAATTAAAAACTTAAAAAATTGGTAGCAAAAATGTTAATGAAACAAATCAAGTCACCTACTCCCGAAACTAAAGTTATTTTAGACTTTTTTAGCGTTTTCTTTTTGCAAAAGAAGTTTATTTTTTTATTTTTGCTAAGTGTATGCATATTAGTGCTCGTGACTGTACATTAAACTGGTACACCATTTGCTGGTCATAATCAAATAAATAAGTATTATCGATTGTCAAATTTAATGGAACTATTACACGACGGCTACTGACAGTACCAATGATAGCTAGAAAATTAATTACGAATTCTCTGAAAGCAAATTGTTCTAATGATTTTCGAAGGTGGAACTGTGGTGGCTACGATAATTTTGAATGGTCTGTCCGTTTGATCGCTCTATTATGTAGTTGGATAGCTGTATTATTAGAGAAGAATTATCCAGTATGTATTCTTCTTTGAGCAGTGATAGCCTAGTGGTGTGACCGTTGGACTGCCAAGTCATAGGTCTCAAGTTCGAACCCAAGACACGCTCCTCTGTGCGCATTGTATTATTATCTCATGCTTTGGTGAAACCAGAATGCCTGAGAGATATTTCTTGTCGGCATGTAAAGCCAAGTCAGAGGCCCATGGGTGGCAAAAAAACTCTGACACCAGGTTAGACTCACCACACGAAAAAGAAAGATAGAGTATGTATTAAATCAGCTGTATACTTATTTGGATCCAGTAGGTATTTTTTTTTAATTGGACTGCCTTGTTTGTTTAGTGGTGGCAAGAGCGACTACTGAGCATGACGTTCTGGGTTCGATTCCCAGGTCGGGCAAAGTTTTTAGTAGTATAGGGTTTTTCCATCAGGAATTTCTCAGTACCAGCCACGGAGTTTGGTTGTGTGCCCGGTTGACGGTCATAGGCTTGCACCCTATTACATGGGACTTAAACATAACTAGCGAAATGTGGGTGTACTATTATGTACATCTCTGCCTAACCCTTCGGGGATTACAGGCGTAATGTATGCGTATTAGGTAGGTATCTAAATTTTGTAGGGGACAGCTAATTCGTTTTCGCGATTGAGATGTTGATCCCATGAAGAAAGTTCTTCACTTTGATGGTATGTACCACACCCTTATTAAAATGACCGTACGTTTCTGACACACTCTGCATTCAAAACCTCTAAGTATTTTTTAATGTTTCTTTACAGATTTACCGTGATAATTCTCATCTGCCAAGTCTTTTCCCAACTATGTTGGGGACGGCTTCCATTCTAACCGCATGCAGCTGAATACCAGTACTTTACATGGAGCGACTGCCTATCTGACCTCCACAACTTAATTACTGGGTAACATAAGTACTTGGCAGTACTGCTTGACAGACTCTCGGGCTCAGTAAGAACCAAAGATTCAGCCGGGGTTATCATCACCATCATTCTCCTGCCTTACCCTAATTTATTTGGGGGTCGGTGCAGCATGTCTTCTTCTTCCACACTTCTCTGCTACTCGTCATCTCATCAGACACCTCCTTTCTAGCCATATCATCCTTCACACAGTCTATCCATCGTTTCTTTGGTCTTCCTCAGTGACAGCCGGGACCAAGTGCAGCATTTTGCATTAATACAGTTAGTTACTTTTCCCTTATTTGTCTAGAAAATACTACTACAGTTGCATGTCGATGTAAACAGCTTTACTTACTCAGACTATTTATAAAATTGTAACTGAAAGAACTGAAGTACTTTGGTTTCTTTTCATACTTTCATGTCATAGGGAAAATGTCGTCTCTAAAGAAGACTTAAAACTATCTCAAGATCTCGGAAAAATATAAACTCTTTTACTTATCAGAATGTTTCTCTAACATTTAAAATAAGTTACTTGTTTACAATTAAAAACCTTTACTCTTTCTTCATCTTTGATCTACATCATTTCTTGTATTTATTTTTTTATCAGATAAACAAATTTTTTTTTCGGCCACAAATTCTTTTTTATTCTGAATTTAAAACGATGAGGAATATAAACGAACTGTTACCAGCCTTTACTATGTGGCTAGATTTACTACAAAATAAAGTATTTGTAGGGAGAGAGATTTATCTCTTTTCATCTGCATTTAATTATAATGAAGGCAAAGCAAATAAGCTGGTAATTGATACGAACAAGGAGATGGATATTATACCATCTGATGACAACAATAGCGTTGATGATGAAATTATTGCTTGTACAACAAACAAAGGTTTATTTTTTTATGTCATCATCTGCCTAGTCTTTTCCTATGTTGGGGTCGGCTTCCAGTCTAACCGGATGTAGCTAAATACCAGTATTTTACATGAAGCGACTGCCACCACGACCTCCACGACCCAGTTAGTACCGGATAATACGATACCCCTTGGTAAGACTGGTTGTCAGACTTTCGGGCCACTGACTACCTATAACGACTGTCAAAGATCTACAAATGACAGCCGGGACCAACGGCTTAACGTGCTTTCCGAGGCACGGAGGAACCTCGGTGTGTAATGGGTGGTCACCCATCCACAGATCAACCTAGGCAAGCGCGGCTGAACCTGAGAATTTATCCGAGCGGCTGTCATTATTGTGTGTATAAAAACTTATCAGGACATTACTTTAAGATAGAAGAGCACAAAGGTACTGCTATTTCATAAGAAATTTCCTGCAGACATACAATAGCAAAGTTTAATAAAAAATCTAAGGTTCAATCGTTTGGAAATCAATCCCGGATTAAAAACATAATCTTCAGTTCGCAAAACCAACCGCTAAGCAATACAAAGGTATCGCAATTTATTAATTAACAGAAAAAAGATGAATGCACAAACAACATTCTCAGAAAAAAAAGTACTAGGAATACAGTGCTACCGGGGAGCTTTGAGCAGATTAAATCGCAAAGGGGTCTCATTCTCATGCTACTCGCGATAACAACATAGGCCATTTTCCATCTGCAGGCACCGGCTCTACGTGCTTTATGCTACGATCCATATCTCAGAATGAAATTCTTCAACCTGACGTTTAATCCGAATCGAGTAATATTTCAATCGATTTAGTTTACCGATTAATCGTTTAGTCGTGACAATCACTGCTTTCTGCGTTAGCAAGTTCGATTTCCCATATTCTACAGATTTGGAAGTGGTTATTGTTTCAAACCCGTTACATAGGACTAATCTTCTACAATGATATAAATAAAGCTTAATATTTCAAATCCTTATAAAGCTTCGTTTTTTCATTAAGTGAGCAATTTTATGCGAAGCTCACACCCACGTCTTGCACCGTAATTATAATATTATTTTTAACTTAAACTTTTTAAGCGAATAAGGTGTAGTCGGGCAAAATATTGAGTGCCTACTTGATTCATCATGTGCACAAAAACTAAATAATAAATGTACTGTAATACGTAATATACTAAGACTAAGTTGTACAACAGATAGAGTTTAATTACTCTACTTCTCTCACTGTGTCTTAGAAGTAAATTATAAAGTGCCTTCATATGGCAAATCTTAGCGAACTATAATAATGACTGAGTCTAACTTCCCAATAGGTTTTTAATCTGACCATAACACTGGTTCTTAATGTTACTCAAATTACCAGCAATAAATAACTCTTAAACGGATTTCATTCAATCGCAATTAAAATCTTCAAAAAAAGGACGAATACTCAATATCAACACCAGGCGCTCACAGAGCGTAGGAGTTAACGCATAAAAATCGAAAAAGGCAACACTCAGTACAAAAATTCACACCATTCCGCAACATTGGGACACCGTGTGACACACAACGGTAGGTGGAAAGCGCACGCCATACGCGTTTAACGCGCGGTCAGTGCACTGGCAGCTATTTTCTTTTTAGCGATAACGACAAGGCCACTTTAATAGCTTTGGGTACGGTACTCCGTGACGTTTTTTTTATAACTGCCTAGTTTGCGAATTAGGTTCCACATTCACAAAGGCATGTAACTTAGATTGGAAAGAAAATACATTATTTTAGTGTGGCGCCTTTATCCTTGAAAGTTTTGGTAAGTGAAATTAATATAACTTTTGTACGCCATGACTTTACTTACCAGGCTTTCATGTATTTACAGGCAGCCTATCGGATTATATCAAGCGCAATTCAATCCTCAGTTGAATTAAGAATACAGCTCCACTACAATGTAAATCTTAAGTGTGCGTACCAAAAGACCAAATTAGCAATAATATGTTTATTTTATTCAGATTTGTGCGTGCTTGACTTTTTAACATGACTGGCGAATTGTGGGTGTACTATAAGATACATCTGCCTAACCTTTCGTGGATTACATGCGTGATGTTATATCAAAAACAACTGCCATGTACCAAAAGGTTTTGGCGAAGTTCTAGGCATAATATCCCGGATCACAAGCGTGTCATTAAATTATCATGCATGTACTTCGCCAGAACTACAGGTGCGAGGGTGTCTTAAATGTCAAGCAGTTACAGAGATCGTTGACTTGATCATATCTGCACACCATAAGGGAACAGAGGCATGAAAAGGTGATAAAATTTGTAAAATTATTACTGAAATAATATGTTAATTTGTTATGGAAAGTTGAATGAGGTGAGGTTCGTTACCTGTTACATGGGACTTAATCATTGTTGAAATTTTGGGTGCACTATAGGGCACCTTCGCCTAACCCTTCGGAGATTACATGGTGGAGGTCCAGCAAAGGAATCTGTTCAGCATGAGCTGTAATGATCATGATTGAAGATTGAAAGTATCTTTCTTCTGTTTTTTCACGCGCGCTTGTTTTTCCAATCAAGTTTTTACACACAAACATTGGTCTTCAGGTACACGCAAACCCTTTCGTGCGTTTTCCAATAGTTCTATATTCCACTTCTACATTATCTAACTGTTCAAAACGTTACGCATTGGTGTAAGAGGCGGCCGACCGGCCCTTACACGTTATCCCGGCTAGTCGAATGTGAGGGGCTCATTACCCGAGTAACGGTCCCCACGCTCATTGTCCTACCCATCGGTTCGTTCCTTTTTTCATAAATATACTAATTACATGCCTGGAGGTTTGCGGTATGAAAGGGTACGCGGAAAGAGATGATGGCAGTGTTTACGCTAGTTTAGCGGCGATGTAAGGCTTAATAGGTATTGTGCTTAGCAATGCGGTGCGTTGCCGTGGAATGCGAACCTGGTCCTTTGATACGACTGTTATTAATATTGCGATTGTTGTTACTTCATTCATGGGGGCATACAATCCCTTGGTTGGAAAAGCCCTGTTCTACACGAAGAGGGTTTTAGATTACTTTAATTTTGTATCGATGATAATCGTAAATTCTTTAAGTATGGTAGTATCTTGAGTTAAAGTTGAATTTTCATCGCCTTTCATCATTCCTTTCATCAGCATTTCACGCCAAACTATTGCAATAACGAAGTAACTATAAATTAACTGTAATATTCGATTAAAATCAACATGAAAGTGGCTCTACCTCTATTGTAAAATATGCAGTAAAGACGCAAAACCAAAAGAGTAGGCGTAGTTTCGTGAAAGTCCATTGTTTTTCCTAACTCAAGTAAGAAAATATACGAAAAGGCAATAAAAAAGGTTGTACAGTTACTAGAGCAACATAACACGGTGGGTAGTGTTATCAGCGAAGTAAGGACCGTGAACGATTTGATTAGTTCGACGCGCACTTGCACTCCAAAATTACTTTCAAACTTCGCTGCGTTCCACACATTGAGAACTTCTGTGCAAGTCTGCAAGCCTGGTATCGTTAGGTAAAATTATATGAGATCGGATAACCGTAGTACGTAATAGAGTAGAGAATACATAATGAGACTTTAGTAGAAACAAAAACTAAGTTCTCAAGTGTATTGGAGATGTAGCTAAAATGTTCAATACAGACTCCTTAAATCTCGAAGTTGATAAGAAACAATCCTGTCGTATATTTACAACAACATAAAACTAAATAAGTATTAAATAAAGATGATAAAAACTACCTGCGTCCGATAAAAAACTCTAGTAGGAAATTACCAAGAACAATCTAAGAATCGGTACATAAGAGTCAGTTAGGCTAATAAATTCACTAAAACAATGCCTTGTCTTTTCAAACTGGCGTGACAAAGGAAACTTAGCGACACGAACCAACGATGGACTAATTGCATTTTTTGCTGTCACCATGTACTAATGCCAAGGCTTACTTACTCATCAAGTTCCTATGTCCATTCCTGACGGTCTATGCAAACCTGCATTCGTGCAAAAACTAGTATGTCAAGATGATAAAACTTCGCGCGCTGAACGTCTGATTGCAACTTTTTTTTATGGAAAAATTGTAACGCAAAGGAAGCACAATGGATTGCCAACCTATTAGTTGCACGGTAGTATTTTTTTATTGTTCGAATCTGTGATATTTGAGAGTTGAAGATCGTGTTTCGCGACTAAGTTGTGTGCGGGCGCGGCGCGCGTGTTCGCCCCTCGGAGTTACAACGCACACTGGTCCGCTCGTGGACGAGGTGCGTTCGCTCGGTGTCCGGCCGGCCCCCATCGCCCCCTGCCCCCATACCGAAATGCATCAATGACACTCGAAACACACGCACATTTTGAACGCAGTGGGGACAATCGATAGGTAAAAAATGTTTGTCAATTTTAGTTAGGTGCCCTGAGGTGTGGTCTTAATGATGAACACATCAAGCGGCATTGCTAGTTCAATCACGATATTTCGAACGTTAAAACCAAAAGCATCAAATTTTTCACTGAATTTGTAGTAACGAATTATGATTGTAGCTTATTAAGCTACATAAAACAATTCAGGTGGAAATTTTCCCAAAATTTTCACTTTTCGTTTAGGTAAACTTGTTGTGAAACTGTTGGTCCTTGGATACGCAATAACGTGGACATGTGAACCTGTCATAAGTTTATAACTAATTTCAATAAACTTTATGAGCAAAAGCCTTAAAGTACTAATAACTACAAAGTACATAAAATAACCGAGGACTTAATAGAAACAACATCCTGCACTGTAGCTACACGATCTTGTTTGATCCTAACCTCAAGCTTCATCTTAATTAGGGAAATCAATTTAACCAATGTTGCATGACTATAAACTGATAATGATGATGTAATTATACAATCAATTCACACACATGCACAATGACACCCGCGTATATACTGCAGAATCGATTATATACATCCATACATGCAAATAAAGGCTGTATGTGTGTATATTACGTATATATTGGAATGAAGCACCAGGCACTCATGAAACACGAAGTGATAGGTGTATATGTTATAATATGCGGGCGTATAAATGGCGGAAAAGGATTGCAGAATTTGCAGAGTACTGACCCAGTGTTCTGCTAATAAGTAGTTTGCATAGAGGAATTGTGTGTACCGAATTCTTTTCTTCCTCTTGTTATTTCTGTAGCCTTTGTAGATTTGTTTTAATTCTGACTAGTAACTAGTCTATCTAACCGTCACGCACACATTTCTATAGAACTCGGATTTGAATGTCGTTCTTCAAAGTCTTCTTGACTAATGAAGGTCGAATGTTAAGATGTGATCTAGAAAAAACTTATAGATTTTCTATTTTAAAAGCGGTTGAAAGGAATTACTCTTTTTAACAAACGTAATTCAAAAGAATCTTCTACACATTAATACTCCTAAATATTTGAGGCTTTATCATACATACAGCATGTATCAAAAAAGAGTAGGTCGTATTTAAGGGGTGTGGTAAAATCTTGTGTACGACAGCGGTTTTTTTGAGATTACAATGATGGTCCCATACAGAAAGTTGTTCAGTTTGTTTGTCGGCACCACACCCTTGAATATGACCACACCTTTCTGATATGTGCTGTATATCTATAACTAGCATGATAGTATGACCCGGGCAAGTCGGTGTGTCGGGCAAGACGCATCCTATATAGATAGGTATAGCACAGCTGTATACAGTCGCAGATACGTTAGGGTATTTCGACAATTTGCGTAACAGCTAGATGTGGAGTTAGAATTGGTATTTTTTGTAGTATTTAGGAAAATTAAAGTTGTGGTGACTTTTGAAGATGATTATGCAACGAAACTATTTAGTTAACCTGTAGAGTACTGAAAAATTACTGAAAATGCTATAATAACTGTATTTGGCAAAGATTTTGCTGCTGACAATGTTAAAAGAAATCCGAGAAGAGATCGAGTTGAAGTTTTCTGTAATCGTCTAGTTAGCATTCAGTTACAGACATAAGCACCAAATATTTAATGAGGTGATAACAAAAAAAAAAACAGAAAATACTGAAACAAATACGAGTATCAGACCAAAAAAGCAACTACACAGAAAAGCAGAAAAAACCCCCTAATCAACAATGACGCCTTCAAAATCCAAATAGGATCGACACAAAGGCATCAAAGGTCAGTTAAAATCTGTAATTCATGCACGGGTGTGGAAACTCGTAAAATTTCGTCCCACGCACGCTCTCTGTATCAAAGACTGTAAACAGGGGTCTCAGAATACGTCATGTCTTCACCTTTTAGATCTGCGTGCGTGTATATGGGTATCGCAGTAATATTAGGAACGGTGAACTTCTCTTTATCAGTTGAGAGATTAACGATGTTTGCCTTTTATGGTGTGGTTCCAGTTATTAAAAACATAACATCAAGCTTGTTATCCCCGAAAGTTTAGGCAGAGGTGTACCTAGTAGGACACTTACATTTCGCCAGTTAGGTTTAACTGCCATGTCAAAGAAAGCGAGCCTATTGCCATCAATCGGGCACTCATCCAGACTCTGACTTTCTTCAGTTATAAATAGTTAGGTTAAAAACAATTTTATTGATGATTGCGATCAGAAATCTTGTGATTTGGTCCTGCATTCCAATTGCGTAACACATTCTCTTTCACATTGCAAAAGATTTTGAATAAAATACTAATCGTCATCAACATCATCTCTCTCCTGCACTTATCGCAATTTATTTGAGGTCGGCGCAGCATGTGTTCTTCTTCCATACTTCTCTATTATTCGCCATCTCATCGGACACCTCCTTTCTAGCCATATTCATCCTTCACACAGTCCATCCATCGTTTCTTCGGGCTTCCTCTACTCTTATACGGAGCGGATGAATTTTCATTATGACCGTAATGAAAACTGACAGATAGTTAGCCTGGGACCTGGACAAAGACTAAAAGCTACTTTTCATCCTAGGATGTAGACGAAGTCGTGGACTAAAAGTTAGACTACTATAGAAGCTCATGGCTAAATAATAACAGCCGCTCGGGTCGATCTTTAGGCTAAGCCGCACTTGTCTAGTGTGCGGGGTTGATCCAGGTATAATTTCGGGAAGAGAGAAAAAATGCGTTGCTTGATTGAATGTGCAATTTTATTCTAACATAATCACAAATGTAGGTAGGCGGTCGAGAAGCATTAAAAAATAAAACGATTGGCCATAATCCACGTAGCCTCAACATTATGATATACGAATTGCTGTAGGCGCTTGCGGGAACATACCCCCGGGCGTTGAAAGCCTGCCTTTCAACCACTAAGAATCCTCAGACTCCGGATCTATAGGCAACGGACAAATCTTGCTGAATGATCTGCGTAACAGACCACTACAAGTCTTGACGTCTGCCACTCTGACTACGCCGTCTGTCCCTGGATACGTAGCAACGATCCGACCCATTTTCCACTTGAGTGGGGGGAGGTTGTCTTCCTTTAACAGGACCAAAGAATTCAGCTTCAAGGAGCCCTTGCATGCTCGCCATTTCGTGCGAAGTTGGAGTTCCGATATGTATTCCTTGCTCCATCTACTCCAAAAATGTTGTCGGAGAAGCTCAATACGCTCAAATCGATTCAGAGAATTGATGGACTGGTCTCGATAATCAGGTGACGGCAGCGATGTCATAGGACGTCCAATCAAAAAGTGCCCGGGTGTGAGCGGCGTCAGATCCTCGGGGTTCGATGATAACGGCGTCAGTGGTCTGGAGTTCAAAATTGCTTCAACCTGAACCATCATGGTGTATAGCTCTTCGTAGGTAAGGTTACAAAGGCCCAGCACTCTGACTAAGTGATGCTTGGTTGATTTAACACCAGCCTCCGCAAGGCCAGCGAAATGAGGGGAATATGCAGGAATAAAGTGAAATTTAATTCCTTCTTTAGCCATTTCCTCAGATAGCGAATCGCAACTCGCCTTAAGAAACCTAGAAAGGTCATTAGATGCACCAACAAATGAGGTGCCATTATCTGAGTAGATATTTGTCGGCTTTCCTCTACGTGAGATGAACCTCTTTAATGCCATAATGAAAGTATTGCTTGTTAAATCACCGACTAATTCAAGATGAATTGATTTTGTAGAAAAACAAACGAAAATAGCTATATAAACTTTTACTAATTTACAGCCACGACCTTGTCGAACAGCTGACTGAATAGGACCTGCATAGTCCAAGCCTATATTTTCAAAAGGAAAACCTGCTAGAAGTCGCTGCTGTGGTAAATCTCCCATAATAGGACTCACAGTTTTACCTCTAAATCGGCAACAACGAACACATTGTTTACAGCTCATCCCAGCTAAATTGCGACCTCGTATGGGCCAGTAGGTATCTCGTATCGACGCCAACAATAACTGGGGTCCAGCGTGAAACAATCTTTTATGCTCATAATTAAAAAGTAACTTGGAAAAATGATGGCTAGATTGAATAAGAATCGGGTGCTTTTTATCATAAGGAAAATCTGAATGTTGTAATCTACCTCGAATTCGCATTATATTATTCTCGTCTAGAAAAACGTTAAACTTATTTAATTCACTTTTCTTGGGTAACGATTTATTATTAAGTAGTAATTTATAGTCTTTAAAAGATTGCCTTTGAGATAAACATATAATAAAGTTTAAAGCCCTTTCTAGTTCATGCACAGAAAGAGGACCGCGAATAGGTTGTTTTCTACATGCGTCAATAAAACGTAAAACATAGGCGACTGTTCGCTGAAGTCTTAAAAAGTTTGAAAACCGTGTAAAATTAATCAATTCATCAAATTTATTGTTATTGAATAAAACATGCAAGGTGACATCTAATTTCATTTCAGGCAAAATTTCATCATTAAAATTCATTAATTTGGAAGGCCAATAAGAAATTTCATTCATTAAAAAACTAGGACCGGACCACCAATCATCTAAACTAGGTAATAAATTAATGTCTACTCCACGAGACAAATGATCAGCAGGGTTTTGGTCAGTTGGAACATGTCTCCACTCACAGCCACCAGTCTTATCTAAAATCTCGGCAACCCTGTTACGAACGAACGGCTGTAATTTATTTGGTAACATTTTTAGCCACCCTAAAACAATAGTGGAGTCAGTCCAAAAGAAAGTGCGTCGCGCGCTGACTCGTAATGCTGCTACAACCTTTTCAAAGATGCGAACACCTACAAGAGCACCGCATAGCTCAAGTCTGGGTATGGTCGTGGGCTTGAGTGGCGCAACTCTGCTTTTGGCTAACAATAAACGCACTAAAACCTGTCCCTGCTTATCAACGCTTCTTACATACAGACAAGCGCCGTAGGCGCGTTCAGACGCATCAGTAAAAATGTGAAATTCTAAAAACTCATAACAATCAATTAAAACTCGACGTGGAATATGAATTTCTTTTAATTTAGGTAAATTAATAATCATTTCATTCCAAAGCTTACTAATGTCCGGTGATAGCATTTCATCCCAAGATAATTTTTTTAACCATAACTTCTGAAGGTATATTTTCATAACAATTACACACGGAGCCAATAATCCAAGCGGATCAAAAACTTGTGAAACAATCGAAAGCATGTCACGTTTTGTGTTATTAAAATTAACTGACTGACTTATTGGAAAACAAAGGTAATCTGACAGTGGCTGCCAACCTAGGCCTAAGGTTTTGGTTGACTCAAATCCACCAACATTCAAATCCAGTGAAGACTGGGGAAAGTCAGAACCAATTACCAATTGTATGTCATTCGACTTCCACTTTCTTAGATGCATCTGCGCTGAAGCGAGCGTTGAAGTAACTTTATGACGCAACTCTTTGACCTTATTGATGTCATCTCCTCCGGTGAGCAAGTCATCCACGTAAAAGTCGTGGAGGATGACGTCACCAATCTCCTTATCAACACACTCTAGCCCTAACTGTCGAAGACACCGGGTTGCTAGGTAAGGAGCGCTGGCCATGCCGTAGGTCACGGTATTAAGTTGATAAGCGCGTATTGGAGTTGACGGATTATCACGCCAAATAATTTGTTGAAGATACCTATCATTTGGATGAACAACTATCTGCCGGTACATTTTCTCAACATCAGCAGCTATGATGTACTTATGTTGTCTAAAACGCAACAGGATCGATAAAAGGTCATCCTGTACCACGGGTCCAATCATCTGGATATTATTAATAGAAATACCAGTGTTGGTTAAACTACTTGCATTAAAGACCACCCTTAACTTAGTGGTGGCGCTGCTTTCGCGCAGAACTCCGTGATGCGGAATGTAAAACGCTTGATCATCAATAGTTTTACATCTAGACATATGACCTAAAGTTTCATATTCCATAATGAACTCTTTGTACATATTACAAAATTGAGTTTTAGATTTAAATCTACGTTCCAAAGAAGCAAAACAATGTTTGGCTCTTGACAAAGATTCGCCTAAATTGTCCGGGGAACATTTTAAAGGAATCCTAACACAAAATTGACCATTTTCCAAACGAGTAGTGTTTTTCATAAAATGCTCCTCGCATAGCTTCTCCTCTGGGGAATATGGAGACGAAGTACACACTTCTTCAAGTTGCCAAAACTTTGTGAGTTGTTGATCAACATTAAAATTTAATTCATCGTCACAGTCTGAACACACCTTTATAAAATTACATTTTAAAATTTTAGAAGAAATACAACTGTTAATTGGGCCGGAGACCAACCAACCCAATTTAGTCTCACAAAGAATTGGTTGCCCATCACCCAACTTAATTCGTTGAGATTCCAATAAATCCCAAAAGATGTCAGCACCCAGCAACATATCGACAGGCGCCGGTGAGTAAAAGTTGGGATCTGCGAGACAAACATCAGACGGAATTTTAATTTTTAACAAGTTAACTTGCTTACTTGGAATCTTATCGGTGATGGATGGGAGAACAAAACAATTAATATCCATGCTAAAATTGTTATTTAAAGATTTTATTGATAAAGCACACATTTTATTGATAAAAGATGACGAGTTGTTGACACCTATAATAGAATTGTTTACAGTCTTGGCAGTCAAACCTAGCTGGTGGTATAACCTCTCAGTCATGAGACATGACGTGCTGCCACTGTCAAGCACAGCACGAGCAACATACTGCTGACCATTAATACTCATGACCTTGACGAGTGCAGTGGACAATAACACGTCGCCGTGTTCCACACTCGCGGACAGCGACACACCGGTACCTATACCTATAGTAGTGGGATGAGTGGAGACAGTCGCACTGCCATTTTTATCAATAACAACACTGCTAGCAGAAGCACCACTAGCGTCTGACTTCAAGGATTTATCAACGTGAACAATAGTGTTGTGTTTACGACGGCATATTTTACAACCTGGCTTTTTGCAATTGTTTGCATAATGTCCCAGATTAAAACAGTTGTAACAAACTTTGTATTTAGGTAATAACTCCAAACGAGCTTCATTGCTCAACGATAAAAACTGAGAACAACTACTTAACTTATGATCACCGTTACACATAACACAATTCTTAGGCTTATTTGAAACACCATCATCCTGTTTACTAGAACTTTCACCTGAATTATTTTTATTAGAATCCTGTACTAACATTGACCTAACCTTGTTTGAATTTTTAACTGTGTGTGAGTGTTTAGTATTCGTAGAAGCTTCCATTTCGAACGTTTCTAATATCTCAGCACGGTTTTTAATAAAAGTTATAAATAGTTCAAACGTAACTTTAGAATTCTTGTCCAGGCGGCCCTTATACTCACCCCATTCACGATAAGTTTTGCTATCTAATTTATGTGTGACAATATGAATGAGTAAAGTATCCCAATGATTAACAGGTTCATTTAAGAATTCTAGGGCACGTATGTTTTTGTTAACAACATCAAGTAAACCCTTTAAATTAACTGAAGACTCCTTCTGAAGGGTGTCGATTTGAAATAATGCAGAAACATGATGTTGGATAAGCAGGTGTTTGTTATCAAACCGCTCGCAGAGAAGATTCCACGCTACCGAATAATTTGCAGAAGAAAACTGAATTGAGTTGATCACCACAGCAGCAGACCCTTCTAGGGATGACCTCAAATAGTGAAATTTATTTATTTCATCCATATCGTCGTTTGAGTGGATGAGACTAACAAATGTGTCGTGAAACTCTAACCAGTTAGTATAAGAACCACTGAATTTCGGCAACTGAATAGTCGGTAATTTAACAAACTTATGATTGCTAGAACGCGACATTACATCACAATTATCATTAGAATCTCCTTTCCTATTATCGTCCAACATTTGTTGAGCTTTAGATAGGGTTTTGTAATAAAGAGATTCAAACTCCTCGCGTTCCGACATCTGACCATCCAAGTCATCTGTGCTACACTCCAGCATTAATTGCACCTCATCATATTGCGCATACAACGCCTCGAGTCTAGTAAAACGTAATTGCAACTCGCTTACCTCAGTAGGGCTCAAGGAAGAAGGATTCAAAGAATTTAGATAGTTTGAGAACATTGTCACCTTTCCTTTGCAACTCGCTCGTTTCCTAACGAGATCTTTATTGTCCTTATTTAATTCCTTATCCTCTGGCATTGCGTAAGCTGGTGCAATCAACCTGGAATGTATATAAATAAAGTTATAGCAACGTTTAAATTAATGAAGCAGCCTGAAATACGTACATGATTAAAATACACTAACTTTAGAGTGAATTTACATAAATAATAATTTAGAATTTATAATAAACCATGCGTTTTGACGGTTATATTGTACTAAACTTTAATAATAACACTGCAATTGCAATGATTTCTATTGTCTACCTGTGCTAACTAATATGATTACATAACTGTCTCAATAACCGTAAAATTATTACACCGTAAAGCAAAATAATGCAGTTGCTATAAAGAACTACTCTTTAACAATGTGTAAATAACAAAACTGAACAATAATTACTGATCAGTTAATAATTGTATTACAATTTGTAACCACTCACAGAACAAAGAAAAATGACAATAGGTATTTCGTACTAACCTGGCTATTAACGGCTGACTTACACTAATTATACCTGTTAAATAGAGTGTTGGGTACACAAATTTAATAATAAATACGCCTTTTCTCAGCTATTAAGTATCCAGACCACGTAAATTCCAATAATCCTCTGAATGACGTAGCAGAATTCACCGGCCACGCCGGGCGTCGACTATAATTTTTGATGTACACCAATTCTTCAATCCCTTTATAACAATTCGCTGATCGGAGTAAATATTCTTCAAATCTCCACATCCAGGCGTCGAAGGACCATGTGCGGGGTTGATCCAGGTATAATTTCGGGAAGAGAGAAAAAATGCGTTGCTTGATTGAATGTGCAATTTTATTCTAACATAATCACAAATGTAGGTAGGCGGTCGAGAAGCATTAAAAAATAAAACGATTGGCCATAATCCACGTAGCCTCAACATTATGATATACGAATTGCTGTAGGCGCTTGCGGGAACATCTAGGTTGGTCCGTAGATGGGTGAACCCCCATTATATACCGAGTTTCCTCCGTGCCTCGGAAAGCACGTTAAACCATTTGGTCTCGGCTATCATTTGCAGATCTTTGACAGTCGTTACAGGCAGTCAGTGGCCCGAAAGTCTGACAACCAGTCTTACCAAGGGGTATCGTATTTTCCAGTACTTACTGGATTGTGGAGGTCAGATAGGAAGTCGCTCCAATGAAAATACTGGTATTCAGTTGCATACGGTTAGACTGGAAGCCGACCCCATCACAGTTGAGAAAATGCTAGGCAGATGATGACTATAAAAAGTGTTTCCTATATTTTTAGGATGCACGTTGCACAACCATCTAAATTGTCACTAAAGCGTTACCAGGACAGCATAGCTTAGTGTGTCTCACCTAAATTTGGGAGACGCCGACTGCCTGCGACGCTAGTCTCAAGCCTAAATTCAGGTATAGACGTTTCACTGTTATACATCTTGATTATACATACATGAGACAAGGATTATATAGTTGGTGGAGATCTATCTTGATGTTTTACAGAATTGGAGAAACAGAAAACAAAATGTTGTATTCTAGTAGATAAATAGATGATGCCTTTTGTCACTTTTTTGGGACACATATCTTGCCCTCTCTTTTGACTTGGGGGCATTTAAGTTGTGCAAAACCTCTAGATGTTAAAAGTTCGTGCTTGCCTATAATGTATGTATGTAGGGCTGATGCCCGACATCACAAACACTACACGTCACCTAAATGTATTATTGAATTCAATGCTCATCTGTTGAACTCAAACTCAAAGCATTTATTTCAATGAGACCATTACAGGCACTTTTGAATGTCAAAACACGAAAAAAACCTAAGCTACAGTCCCAGACACGGGGCATAATAACTTGTGAAAGTACTGTAGTTGCCCATTCGAAAGCGTAGATCTCTATGGAGAAGAATGGGCAAGAAACTCCATGGTTGAGTCCATCGCTGAGAGTTTAAAATCCAACAGAATGCTTTTATAAGGCGTTAAAATTTCATCACATAACATCACGGCTGCAATCCACAAAGGGTGAAGCAGAGATGTACCTAATAGTACACCGACATTTCGCCAGTTATGTTTAAGTCCTATGTAATAGGGGGGCCTATTTCTATCAACCGGGCACCAATCTAGACCCCGTGGCTGCTACAGAGAAATTCCTGATGGAAAAACTCAATGACACTGCCCGACCCAGGAATCGAACCCAGGACTTCATGGTCAGCAGTCGTGCTTGCGACCACTCAACCAATAAGGCAGTCAGTTTAGATTTCAATTTTAACAAAAACATGAACACAAAGTTTCCATGTTTACAAAAACGTACCTGACTCACTACACCGCCCATCACCAGGTTTCCGACTCATTCAACATTTAAACTTAGCTCATACAATTTAGGACTAAGCAATATCACAATGTTTGTAAGTGAAATAATTTGCAGTTTACCCACAACACACACATAACTAACCGATCATAATAATTAACTACTAAACAGCTACATATAAGGATTGTTAAGGTACGCCTTGTACAACCTATTATACACCCTTAAGTGATCCCATTAAGGTCTAGTTTGGAGTGGTCGTTTACCATAATGTGCTACGGTTAGCGATTAGGCATAGCGGGACGAAGACATGCGAATGTATGAAGGTCTCAAGTCATTTGTGTCCACGGCTTTATAACTGCCCATAGAATGTTATCATCATCATCAGCTCTTCACTAAGTAGAGCTTAGACCTCCTTTTGTTTGTGCGAGCCTGGTACCTTTATTGCTAGTTTGTTTTACTTTAGGTAAGTACTATATTGTCAGATTATTACTAAAACCTGAGGATTAACGAAGGATCAGTGGTTTTATCAGTTACCTCCTAGACTAACACCAAACGACTAAATTAATGTACTTTTCGAATTTCAACTCTCGGCTCTGAGCCAAGAGAGTGCAGTGAATTAGTTTTAGTGAAACCAGGAATTAGGATAAGTATATTCTTATGTGAACTCTCACACAAAACTTTAAAGCCTTCATGACACATCTTTTGCCATGAAAATTAGTACAAAGCTGAAAACAATCAAAACATTACAACAACATTGCATACAACAATTACAACAACACAAAACACAATGTTTTTATTTATAATATTTTTTTACTAGGAGACCAACAAACGAAGAAGACTAAATGTCAAACTCCGATCAATCTAAAACCAATGCCACAGATTGAACGTCGAGGATGAACAGAATCAAACAAAGTGTACTAGTGTTCTCACACTAGTAGAAAAGCGAACGAAAAGCGCAAAGCCTGCGATATTTTTACCCGACGCCCGACTTCACACCTCTCGCATAGATTGTAGCTAGTTCTCCGATTTCTTTCTACCTCGTGTTTGTACTTTTCAACCGTAACTTTCAAATCAAATGTGGAATTAAAAGTACTTTTATTTGTGTTTCTTTTCGTCACTAACGATTATGAAATGTTTTAGTTATCTTTAAGTAACGGGGCACTTACACCCACCCGTATCTATAAACAAGTCAAAGTGTTTACTTGAGTAAATATAATTATTTAAGATACGATTTTCATCATGTAGTTTAGTAATTGCTTGATGTTAGAACTGTAAAAAGTTATAATTCTTAGCTTTGCTTTCTTTGACGGTTCTTACTTCGTTTAAATACTTGTCTATTGCATAAAAAAATTGCACAAGTAATTACTTAAGCTAAAGTAATTACTTTAACTTGACTATAGATACGGGTGTTAGACTTAGGTTTGCAATGTCCAAATTGTTAAGTAACTCATTGTTTAAGAGTCTAGTAAATAAATAATGATCGTTATGTGAATAGTGTTACAGCCCGTTCACACGTCGACGATACGTTTTTTTTTAAATTATCGTCTTTTTTCACGATCTGTTACTTTTTTTTGACGGCCGCAATGCTTCTTAAATGCCCGTTCACACGCATCACAAATCGTGAAAAATGACGGACACGTCTTAAATCACGTATCGTCTTTTAAAAATCAGGTACGTTAAAAAACACGAATCGTGAATTTTTTGTGACGGATTCCCTGATGCACCCGTTCCCCAAAAATCACGGCACTAATGTGAACACCAATTCGTTTTTTTTTTTCCGGATCGTGACACGATTCCGTATGTAATGTGAACGTCCATCCATCATGACGTATCGTGTTTTATGACGGATCGTCAATGACGGAAGCCGTGTGAATGAGCTCTTAGAGGTGAATAAAATAAATGAATAAACAAATTTTCGTAAATCCACTTCAAAGTATGCAACATTCTAGATTCGTTGGTTGTTGCGGAGACCGGATGGGGCCCGCGGTAGATTTAAATGAGTAGAAAGATGCTGGCACTTTTCTAGAGAAAACTGTGTTGTCTTGGACAGTACTGACAACGTCACAAGGGCAGTTCTTACTGCAGTCACCTTTGCAAGAAACTGGCCAAATTCGGCGACCAAAGGACCGCATTTGTAAGTCGAAGCGGGTGCCAAGATAAAAATAAACATAAACCCGAAAGAAAACACAGTACTGCAGATATTGCTCTAAGAATAGAAAGACTGAAATGTCTTTCGTAGGAAATAACATTTTGAAATAATATTTCAAAGTATGACTGACTACTAGAGTTACATGAAACGTAAAAATATTTTACGAAGACCCTCCCTAGTTCAACATTATTATTGTTATTCTCGATTTTATATGGAAAGGTCAAGCTGTCAACCTCCAGACAAAAAAAATTGAACACCGCCCTACAAACAGGGGTACCAGGGTGACATAACCGCTGTGGCAGTTAATTAGTACCGGAGGGCGCGGCGCGACAGGCGCGGGCGCGGGCGCGGCGCGTTTAGAGGAAATTGTCGTTTTTATACGGCTTCCACCCCCCTTACTCCGCCACCCGGGCCCTCCGACATTCGAATAATGAAACAACATAGTTACCTTCATCTTATAAACACATGTCGCCCCGGTAATAAACAGAAATTAATATCTTGAGGCTAGGATCTCGCCTCCCTAAGTCCCTGTGTTTCAGAAAGAAAGACGGACACAACAGGGTCTGAACACAAAGCGAGTGCGGCCTGGAATGCGTCAAGAAAAACTTCAGAAGACAAAACTTTAAGACTAGTACACGTATGCTTAATCTTATGGTTCATAATCATAACTGATCCTATTAACAACAACATAGGTAACAAAACCACACTTAGTAAGAACTTGGCCAAAACCCTTAGTCAAATAAAAAAAAGCAATTATTAATTACTATTTTTGGCAGCATATCACATGTACAGGTTGTTGCTTAAACCGTTTCACGTTTCTTAGTATAAGTCTGAAGAATGATGGAATTGAATGAGTGAAACAGTTTAATAGAGGATCGTTTCTTTTTGTTGTATTCAGTACCCACTGAAGTTAAAGTGGAATGAGAACGAATTAGTTCTATCCGTGATAATAAACAAGGCAACAAATGTAACAAAAAGCTTACATTTCCTGCGCATTTTTTCTCGGCTAATTTCTGTTTATTACTGAGAGCCTTCAACGTTTTATTGACCGTTCGAAACGCCAGACTAATAAATGAACGAAGCCATCGTCTAAACATTGTATATAAGTACCAAGGCACCATAGCCACATCAGATATAGTCTCGTTCCGTCGGCATAATGCGACCGCCGCCGCCGGCCCCGCTCGTAACACTCCAGCACAGCTAAAACCGGGCGATTCGGTTTTATACACACCCCCTATAAAAGCAAAAGGACCGGGTATGGTCCCGGGATAAGTGGGGGGCCTGTATCTTTATATCTGCCCCCCTACGGCCCCCACTAGGGCATTATGACCGGGGGGTTCTTTGGACAGCTAAAAGAAATATCCGGTTGCCTTACCCGGCCAGTGGCGAGCAGCCGGTAATTCTTCTTCCAGTATTACTTTGCTTATTTACGAAGTAGTTAATCGCACCTCCCGCGGGTCGCTGGAAGCCTGGTAACCTCAAGATATTCTGATCAAGTAAACAAAGAAAATTAACTACCGGATATAAAAGGAAAACTTTATGTTTGTTTATGCGTACTGGATCGTGTGAAAGTATTGGTCCTAAGGTCCGGTTGAACATCTTAGTAATAACAATGATAACGACCGCCTTTTTTCATCATCTCAAAGTAAAACTGCTCTAAATCATAATATTCAAAATTAAAATTACCAATATTCATTAAGTGTAAAGCCAATCTTAAGCTCGGGGGATCGTAAACCGTAGATAGCTTTGCTTTCGCACCCCCGCGCCCCCGCGCCCCCGGCCTGAAGGCATTTCCAAAATAATAAAAAACCCTTTCCCTTTCAGCTGCCATTTATGTCCGTCCATAAAGCTCCTTTAATATCTCATTATAAATTATGTAAAGTAACTAGCGTTTAGTACTAAAACCTCGACTCTTAACCTGGTTTGGGTTCTACAGATCTAAGTTTCACAGTTGTACAAACTACTCGTATCTAAGAAGACTTTATTGTTTGTTAAATGGTAAAAAATTTAATAAATGTTTTCTTGTCAATGATAAGAATTTACCTTGCATTGAAATGTTTGGTATGTTTGGTTTTTTGATCTGTTTTGTGTGTTTAGTATTGATATAACTTTTTTGCAAAAAACCGACTTCCAAAAAAACTCTACAAAAGTGGAAAATAACTTTACTTTCGGAAGTCGGTCACTATTGTTTGTTTCTTTGACTTTTTTGCCACCGACTTCCGAAAGTTCACCGACTTCCGGTTTTTTTTTTTGCAAAAAAGTTTTTATTTTACCCTTTTTTGTTATCGTATTACACACAAATCCTTGTCAAGTATCAATTTCGCAATTTCTTTTACTTGGATGACATATTTTTTCCAGCTATTTTGATTTAAAAACCAAACTACGGAACAGATTTTGATGAAATTGCTATGGGACCAATCAGAAAGTATATTATCGTTTCAGATAAAATGAGATTTTTTCAAATCGGTTCATAAATGACGAAGATATGAAGTAACATACATGAAAAAAAGGTTCCGAGGAATTGAGAATCTCCTCCTTTTTGAAGTCGGTTAAAAAATAATTATCTTAATATAAGAGAGGGCGAGAGCGTTTGGGGACGGAAGGACCAAAGTTTGAATTTTAGTCTTTGGTCTTGACTCGGAATTTATTTTGAACTTACCTCCCATAATCTTGATATTTATACGATTTCGATTTTATTAATTATACATACAGTATTGATTTTAAAGTTTGATGGACATTATTCTGACTGCCTCGTTGATCGAGTGGCTGCAAGCGATCATGAGGTCCTGGATTCGATTCCCGGGTCGTGCAAAGTGTTATTGAGTCTTTCTATCAGGAATTTCTCAGTAGCAGCCACGGAGTCTGGATTTGTGCCCGGTTGATTGCAATAGGCTCGCACCGAAGCGAAAATAGGCGAAATATGTGTACTATTAGGTACACCTCTGTATAAACCTTCGGGATTACAGGCGTGATGTTATGTTATGTATTATGTATCAAGAACGAAAGATCACATTGAAAGAACATAGGAATCACTTATGACACACATTATCTTTACTACGCCATTTTCATCATATAAAAACCATTTTTATTCCATTCATAATCTGAAGCACTTGTCTTTCAATTAAAACTGTCCACAATTAATATTTTATGACAAAAAAGTATGGAATAAGACTAGATAACAATTAAAGTAACATATATTTTTATTCTTTACAATAAGTTGATTAAGAGCCTTGATTGAGATAAGGTTTTCTTATGATTAATTCGTAAGATTGAAACTAAATTAAAGATTTCGATGTCATTACAAGAATAAATAAATATAACGTCAATTTTTATATAATTTGAAATACATGGGGACTGGCATTAGTTACCAATACTTAAACATGTTTTTTTAATGAGAATAATTATAAACAGATGGGCCAGAATCGTCACACAGTGGGTGCCTGAAGACGGTCGTCGTCACCGAGGCAGGCCCAAGAAACGCTGGCGTGACGATTTGGCCTCGTTCCTGACTGATTGGCCAGAGAAGGCACAACACCGGGAGAGTTGGAACGGAATGGGGGAGGCTTTTGCCAGTTCTTCCAGTGGGACAGAACTGGTTATTAAAAAAAAAAAACAACTTTAATTATGGAAACAACTCTGGAACAAAAATGTGTTGTCCCATGTTTTTTTCGATGAAGTTGAACACAAATGTCTGAACTACTGTTTTGTTTCGCAATTTCAGTGTTGGTCCCATACAAAAATTTGTTCACAATAATTATGAGTTTAATAATAATTGTATCGGTCACTAATTGGCAGTCACATTTTTCATTCCTAATTTAAAAACTCATAATACTCGTATATCAATAGTAATAGTAATTAAAAAGACGAGGTAAAAAAGGGTAATTTTTATAGCATGGGGTAAATCCTCAAACCATGCAACAGTGTTAAAACTCCAAAAGTTAATTACCGAAAGAGCCCTTAAAGCAAAGCAATGCGTTCAACTCCGCACCTACCAAAAATCACGGCCAGAAATAAACGTTACGCCTAGTACCCGCCGATCACGCAATACTATCCTTATTTATACCTCCTACAGCTCCTGCTACCCCGGTAATTTCGTGGCCGTTTGCGCCTGGTAATTTATATACAGCCTTGCTCCTGGTAGGCTGTATGTTTTAATTACACAGCTCCTTTTTGCTATGTAATCTTGGTATAGTAAATTGAAAATAACTCCTGGTATGTAGAAATTAGAGATAATTATTATTACTAATTGCATTTGTAATGTCGTAGCAATAAAAACTCAGACTAACTACAATATTAGTAGTTACTAAAAATTGTTATATTTTTTATTGAAACACAAATAAGGTTCATTTTTAACTGAATAATATTACAAGTTTGGCAAACACCCTCCCTACGCGATCTTAATTGACATTTTTGGGCAGACGGTCAGACGGCTAAAACCTATGAAAATAAAGCGATCCTTCCGTCCGATTTCGAGATAGTTCTAATGAGAAAATTAAATTAAACCAAATCGGACAGTCTACGCAAACGTCTAATACCAAAAAAATATAATAAATTAGTAAAGTATTGATTGACTTAAAATTAAGATTGTGTTCAAGAAGTGATGAATGTTGCTAGACCCTAGAACGTAGGTTCTCAACGGGGGCGGTACCCCCATTGAGCGCTGGGCCCGTTATGAAATACCTGTATTTTCATGAAAAAACATTTTACCTAGCCGTCTAAAATGTTTATCTTATAACTATTTTGTAAAAGGCATTGGATGTTTTTTTCTTCTTAAGGGGGCGGTAGTCCATAAAAGGTTGGGAACCTATGCTTTTCATTCAAAAGTTAAGAAAATTTAAAATAAAGCGACGTACGTTGATGTCTTTTATTTGATACTCTTGAGAAAATTCGTTTCCGTTATTTCAAGGCCACGTGTCTGTGTCCGTGTATTTGTTTTTTTTTTGACATTGTGATTTGATTTATATACTCATAACTAACAATAAATGAACATATTTTACGTAGCTAGTTGCGCATAGACTTTGGAAATGTAATATTCTTAACCGATTACAACAAAGTAAATTATGGCGTTATGTTTTTAGTAGTGTATTTTGTGTATGATGTTATCTTCCAAAGATAATTGTGAATAAATTTAAGCAAGAAAATTATCATTAGTATTATATAAGAGAAATCAGGCACATACTCGTAGTAGCCAAATAAACGAAGAAAGATTATAATGGAAAAACATTTTTCCCGAAGAAAGTTGACCACGTACGATATTTATCAACAAAAAAAATCAGCTTACCGAATCTAACCCGCATCTGAAAAATTCGAAAACAAGCCGCCCGACGTACCAGGAGACCAGAAAATTTCAAAGATATCGCCAACTCGTAATCGGGAACGTGGGCCAACTTGAATTTTGGGGTTTTCCCGCTAAAGTTCGGCTCAAAGACGTCCTCAAAGCCCCGCTGTGGGTGGGCCGGGTACTAGGGTGGCATAGCAGGGTGGAGGTTTTGGGGTATCAAAGTTTACCCCCGTGGCGCGCGGAGGCTATACTTCGTGTGGAGGGAACTGCCTCTGCTACTTTGTTCGCCTTTTGGCTCGTGACAGTGGCACTTAAGGGAGCTACACACGGTCGCAGTGCTATATTAAAGTAGTATAATCCTTAGTAAGTTGGTCGCGCGCTTACTGACTTGGCAAAGTTCGTTTGTAATCTCAAAGTCGAAATGTCAAACGTAATAATATCAGGCCGCCGAATTAAATTGATCCTGCCTGTCGTGTTTTCCTGGTAGCCGTTTGAGAAAACTGGTAACAGCATACCCAAGAGATTTTTCTTTTATGCTGTGCCTAGTTTTTTTTATTTATGTTCCATTTTAGTTTTTCAAGTACTTGCCTAATTTGCTTTCGACGACCGTACCAAAGGACCAGCTGATCTTATCTACTACAAAATTCTATCACTATACACATAATATGGCAATGTTCAAAACTTTATAACACATACTAAACTCAACGTATACTCACTTGTCTACCTGAGTTTACAAATTTTCCCACTCTAATCCACTTTCCTTATAGGTATTCCGTAACGCGTTCACAATTGCAATGGCTTTCTTGACGGTTCAACAATGTTCATTGCTTTCGTCCCTTGGCAGCTAAATCAACGTGATTGTGAGTGCGTCGCGCAATTAGACTGCTATTGCTTACGATTGCTTTTGAATTGAATTTAGTCCCTAATATGATTTGACAAATCACAAACGTATTATGAATTTATGACTTGAAGAATGATAAAGCATACGTTGTATATGGATTTGACCAGCGCTATACAGGATGGCAATTAAGTCACCTGGATCCTTCAAGGAAGTGAGTTATACCCGTCATATTAAACAACTTTCCCAAAGAAGCACATAATGCGATTCGTGATAAATAAAAATACGTTTCATACATGCATCGAAATAGTCTGACTAGCGTTGTATGAGAATTTGTTTTATTTTTTCAAAATCGGATATGAGTTTTTTTGGCAAAGATGTTTAACATGGCGGGTCGAAAATCGCAACCCTGTATATTTGTACAAAAAGCCAAATTATTTACTTCAGATACGTGGTACGTTATTGGGTTTCACCATCAAGAAATTCTCAGTTCCAGCCCGGAGTTTGCATTTGGGCCCAATTGATAGCAAAAGGATCGCCCCCTATCACACGGTGTTCAAACATCGGTATACCATAGTCATAGGTACACCTCTGCCTGCCTAACCATTCAGGGATTGCAAGTGTGATGTACGTTGTGTTAAGATTAAAGTCGAATACCGTAGCCTTTACTAACAAAGTCTCGAGAATATTTTTTACGAAACTTTGAGATAACTTGAAGAACACAGTCTAAGCTGAAAAAGTTGAAGTCGTTCGTAATCGTAGTCGACCGCAAAGTCACCCTGACAAAAAAATAAAACTATTTGTCTGTAACTGCGTAATACTCTTCATACGCATAAAGTAGACCGAGTGACTTTCAGCTGGCCTAGCTTAGAAGGGTGTTTCAATAGAATAAGAGTCCAGCTTATACTGGTCTTGTTGCCCCTGACATACACCACAGACATAATTTCAAAAATTTTATCACCCATACAATATGTTTCTCACACACCTATAAAAAAACGAATATATCGATACTAGAACAATACTCTAGAGTAATCATCATCTTTCCTGAATCAATATTTCAAAGCAATCCTTTTTTTTTCAAAAACTAATTAACAAAAACATGACCCTATAACAAAAGTAACTGTTGTTAGCATGTGACAACTCACAGCTGAGTAAAGGACACCCCTATGATGTCGACAAATCATTAGTGTTGTAACATAAACACCGATACATTATTAAGGTGTCGACGTCCACAATTGCGTTCAAATCAAAACATAAAAAACAATGGGTGTAAGGGGTGATATTTGTGCCGTTGTTTATTTTGTTTTGAAAGTAAGGTTTTTATAATGTGTGATGTGTCAATCTATAGCTATAAATGGCCCCTTAACAGGAGAATTTTTATTTTACTTTTGTTTTCACTAGGATTTTTTTCTGAACATTTAAACTCACATACACAAACAGCCAGACCTGGAACAACTACCTGTAAGCCTTACAAATATTTGTATCGTGCGGGAATCAAACCCCCGACAGGCAGTGAAACAGCCAATCGCTCATCAACAATGCTAATATTATAAAGAGGTTGAAAAAATCTTTCACTTATGGAAGTAAGCTTCACTATTATCAAGTATTTCTTTATCGTGTGTGCCTAAACTGGTGTCAGGGTTTTTATGCCGCCCATGGGCCTCTGACTTGGCTTTACATACCATCGAGAAATATCTCTCAAGCATGCTGGTTTCCTCACGATGTTTTCCTTCACCGAAGCATGTGATAATTATACAATACGCACACGATTCCGAAAAATCAGAGGTGCGTGTCTTGGCTTCGAACTCGAGACATATGACTTGGCAGTCCAACGGTCACACCACTAGGCTATCACTGCCATTATCAAGTGTAATCGGACAAGTCTCTTAGACGCGGAGGATATCGCAGACAGATGCTGGTTATGTACAAGTGACTTCTAATTTTCAACTAAAGATAAGCTGTGGATTACCAAGGAAGAACTATTGACGGAAGCGCTTCTAGTTCCTACAATAATAAAGAAATTAAGAAATCATGTTATTGGCGATCCAAATCAACCTTGATAAAACCAAAACAATTAGAACACAAGGTAAGGAAACAAAGCTAATTAATGTAATTATGAAAGCTCTACAAGTCTAAACATTACGAATTTCCTTGCTCGTTACTTCACCAAGTGAGTTCCTAGAATCGAACCTCTAACCATAGCTGACACTCGACCACTGTACCCTCGGTACAAGTTCCAATGACACGTCAGAATTCACATCAATGAAGCGAGAAACCCCATAGCGTGTTCGCTTGTCAAACTATTGAAGGAATTATTAGGCAGTGACCATACACCGCCTTGGTTTACTGTGCGCCTAGTACTGTTAGGTGATAATATTGATGTCTTTAAAGGTATGGAACCCGGTTACTTGAATAGAGAAAAACTGTGAAAAATGTGAATGAATGAAATAAGTTTTGGTATGTTTTTGAAATGTTATGGTGTTTTAATTCGGCATGTGTTGATTTTTATTGGTCGATAGATAATGTTATAATGGAATTAAAAAAGGAAAAGCTTCGCTTGGTTTACGCGAAGTAATTTAATGTTGATGTATCTTTTAAAGCTCAACAGGTTTGTTTTGTTAGAGGATGTGTTAAAATATAAAAAGAGATAAATGTCTTTTGTCATTATGATACACGGTGAAGAATATTAAACAATTTTAAATGCCGTGTTCTAGTCTAGTGTGCTTAGTTTAGTGTGCTTAAGAGGACACTTATGAACGAAATTAAACCTAACACCGTAATAGTTAGTAGTGAAAATTCACACGACCGTCACCAGCGTCCCTCACTGACAGAAATCTGAAACTTTTATATAATATAACGACGAAACAACGCGGCCTAAACCTACAAAGGTCAACAAGGGCCTGAAAAGGGAATATGTAGGTCCCTAACTCGTGAGAAAGGCCTCAAAGGGTCTGACCGACCCTAAAAAAGTATATAACCCGAGCGGTAGGTACCAGGGTTCCATATAAGCGAGGCATCTTCCTTCTGTGCCTCCGAGCCAGGGAAATGTTAAGAAGGGTCCGGGAGGGACAGGAAGCCTCCCTCCCCATCCGGTGGGGTAGGGGGTGCGTTGGGGAAAAAATTCTGTCGAGAGGACCGTGTACCCTTGGCTCGACCCGGCGCCGCCGTCTGCGCCCGTAATTAGTGATGCGGCGTGACTCGGGCTGGTGCCGTGTCGATAGTATCCAGTCGATATTTTTTTCGAAGATTTTTTATGAGACAATATTTAATGTTGAATATACGGTAAGTGTTTAGTCAATGCAAGCATGTTTTTTACAATGATTTGTGTCAGATCTTTCATGAAATTGTGTGCCCTGATAGATGATAGGTACTGAGTTTCTGTCTCATGCGTGGTATTTTATATCTTCTCACTAAAATTTTTATTTCCCTGGCCCGAGACAATATCTGACTTTAAATAACTGAATAGCAATATAGCTTGCATATAAATATGTAAAAGTAGGAATGTTTACAATGCATTTCTCATAAATCACAATTTGTGCATAATTTTCAGTGTAATATGAATAGCAGATTTCAATAACTCCATTATTAATTCTAAAGCGATTTCTACATACTACCTACATTCAATCTGCTATCAAACTATTCAACTGAAACATAGTTTCATACATTTGTATACCTATTAAAAGTAAAAGATATCGTGCTGTTTTATCGATAAACGCAAACACTATCGACGGACCCACATCCCTAAAAGATTATGACAAGATACAGAGCACAGGGCTGCTAACGACGACCGGCGAGCTGTCAAAAGAACCTACATTAATGTTATTATAACTTTTTCCCGACACCCCTGTATATAAGTAGAACGCATCCTGTATCCTTGGCGCTTTTGCGAATACTGCTCAATTTTTTTCTTAGGCACTGTAGTTTTTGTGAACGGTACTTGCATTTTGAAATTTGCGATACTCTCTTGTTTATTTATGACAGCCTGGTTGGTACTTTGCTGAGTGTTTTGAATGATTGTATTCCTTTTGTCTAACTAATAATTGAGAAAAAAGCTAAACAAAGAAAGGTATGGCAAAAAAAGGTTTTTTGTAAGTCCCTAGAAATTAAAATATTTTATTCAGTAGCGTGGACCCTAGCAATAAGTTTTAGAAAGCGCACGTGCTACCAAATTAACAGTAAAAAAACAGAAGCCTAATTGTGTAACACACTTTAAATCAGTATATGTACCTTTTTGAGAGTTATTAATATTTATCACATGGAACGAATATAGTTTTAAAAGCATTCTTTGGGTTGATTTCTGCTCAATCAAGTTAAAAGCTGTCGCGATTCCGAGTCACCCGCTGTTGCGGTGTTGAATTTCTGTGATTTTCTTAGGAATAAAAAATCTACGCTTACATATGTTTCGTACTAGTTTTCTTATCAAATCTTACCTTTGTTGATAGTGTGAAGTGATGTAGGCATTTTTCTTACCTGAAAGTCAATAAAAACTAACTTTATAGCAGATTATAATAATATCTTAAAAAAGAGTATTAAGGGGAAATTTCGTCGACATACACATGGTACATAAATACATACATGTATGTATAAAGCACCTATTTACTAAGGAAAAGGACAAAACTACTGAACCAATCAATCCTTTAAAACAATGGAATTTAATTAGCAAGCTAAGATTACGACGTAAAGATTTCGGGTCGGATGGATTTGTCCAGAATTTTATGTAGTAGGAGTTGTTACTATAAGTCACTGTCATAATTTTGATTCTAAAGACCACCTTATAAATCACCAAACTGAACCACTTTATAATTGACTAAGCTGCAGAAAAAATATTCAAGAAAAAGTTCACTCTGTACTCCAGAAAAAGTTAAAAATTATTTAGAAAACATAAATCATTTATTTCTGGAAGGTATTACATAATTGTCATTGTCATTCGATTTGAGTATAGTCATTGATTGTTAAGCGGCAGAATTCGGATTAATTGGATTTAGATTTTAAACCGAATTTATCTTTTTATTTTTTACTGAATGCTATATTTGTTCATATTGTTACGTTTTGAATAATTTGCAAAATATATATATATATATTCATTCAATTGCTCTCAAGGTTTATACACGGTGGCGCCGACAAAACGACAACAAATTAAACTGCGTATACCTCATGAAGTTCACAGTCTGCGTACAAAAATTCACTCGAATATATCCAGTAGTTTAGTCACAGGACATTATTTTTCATATTCGGAATTTTCTACATGATGTAGATTAATAGGCTAGCACTGACAGGTTAACAACCTCCGCATCGGTATAAACACTAAACACAACTCTCTATTTCAAAAACCTTTGCCAAATTCGTTCCTTATATGTTATTTCCAGACGCGAATTAGCGCAAATTACACCTAAGGTTAGTAAACCAATATTTATAAACGGTGTTGTATTTCGTTAACAGTTTTATACTATATAGTTTGTTTGATTTTTTTATTTTTTATTTCGATGCTAGGATTTTTTTATTGTTTAAAAATATGCCCATGAATTAGTATTACCAGTGTTTTCATTTATTGCCGTATTGTCGGCGCCACCCTGTATACTTAAAAGTCATGATCGTTACTTCATTCGAATAGATGAAATCTTTAAACCCATAATGCTATGGTTTTTAAACAAAACATCTATCGACGAGGCAAGGAGATAGGCGGAACCTAGGATCAATTTATGAAGGAATTTTTTCTTTTGCGATATTTTCTGTTTACTCATTGTAGCTATTTCACTATGGTTTCATGATCTTTTGTACTAACGTTGATAATTCAGCCAACTGTGATGAACAGAAAAACGAGTAACAAATCCATAAGAAAATCGAAGTTATCAATCAAGTTCTGAAAAGGTCACAATCAAATTGCAAAAAGACGTAACATACAACGAATTGGTGAGATTGTGTCGTGATTGCGGTCCGGCGACTGACAACCACTTACATAATACCCCATCGGTTAGGCAACAAACTTGTATGTTTACGCTCACAGGCCAGCTACCTCCAGGCCCCGAGGGTCCACGGGGCGGGCCGTATTGGACATTTTGTATAAGTGTAGGGCCGAATGCCTCGATCCCAAGGCAAATCCCTTTCGGTGGGTTCGGTGGGTTCCGAGGACCCTTTTCCAAAAAGGTCTGGCGACCGTGCCGGAGCCCCGAATTTGCGGATTTTTAAGGTAAAATTTATATAGGGATGGCGGGCGTATGAAATGTGGAGGATGCCAGCATTATATTTTTAAGTTTAAACGTCGGTTGCCCGATTAAACTGTGATCTTCATACATTTTGGGCGTAATGAAGTCTCCAGTAATTCGGCGGTAAACGAGGGCCAACTCATTTTTGTGTGTTAATTAAATTAATAAATTCTGGTTTGTCCGCTTAAAAGAAGATAGCTGTCATGAGGCATACGAGGGGCGGCTGAAAAGTTCTGAGCCTAAGTACCTTTAAGTGTCACTAATGACTCGCGCAGCATATCACAAATTGCGGGTATCCTACGAAATATAAATGTCAAGTTTCATGTCATTAACTTCATTACACTTTAAGTAATTGAACCATAAACGTCACCATGTCCGAGTCATCCGCACTTTGTACGAAATTGGAGTATAGAGCTGTCATAAAATTCCTTACAAAGAAGAACAAAACGCCGACGGAAATGTTTGAAGAAATGTCAGCAGTTTATGGGGAGTCTGCGCCTTCATTTGCGACCATAAAATGTTGGAGCCAAGAGTTCAAACATGGCAGGGAGTCGATCGAAGATGATCCCAGGTCGGGACGCCCAAACACCGCTGTTACCGAAGAAAATATTGAAAAAGTGAAAAAACTTGTTCTACAAGATCGGCAAATCAAGTTGTGGCAGATAGCTGAAGCCATTGACATTAGCAAGGAACGAATCAGCGACATTTTGCATACTCATTTGCATATGAAAAAGGTGTGCGCGCGTTGGGGTGCCGAAAATGCTCACGCCACTGGACAAGCAGCGTCGAGTCACAACTTCGCAGGAGTTTTTGGACATCTATGGCGATAATCCTGACGATGTTTTTTCTCGTCTTGTCACTGTTGATGAAACATGGATTAGACAGTACGATCCGGAGTCAAAACAAGAGTCAATGCAGTGGATAGAAAAGGGAGAAAAGCCTCCACGGAAGTTCAAAGTGGAAAAATCAGCATCCAAGCTCATGGCCACTGTTTTTTGGGATTGTGAAGGAATTTTGTTCATCGACTACCTTCCCAAAAATACTACAATGAACGGAGATTATTACGCCGCATTGTTGACCAAACTGCGTCTAGTGATTGTCGAGAAAAGGAGAGGCAAACTGGCAAAAGGAGTCCTGTTTTTGCAAGACACTGCGCCCGTCCACACTGCGCGAGTTGCAAAGCGTGCCCTCGCTGAAACTGGATTTGAAGAAATCAACCACCCATCTTACAGTCCAGACCTGGCCCCTAGCGATTATTTCCTCTTTTCAAATTTGAAAAAAGACCTCCGAGGACGAAGATTTTCCAGTGATGAAGAAATGAAGACAGCCGTAAACGAACATTTTGAAGACAAAAACGGCGAATATTTTTTCACAGGGCTAAAAGCTCTTTTTAATAAATGTAAGAAGTGCATTGAAATAGAGGGAGATTATATTGAAAAATATTTTTTTTTATACATATCTATCAGCATTTTTAATACATTAGGCTCAAAACTTTTCAGCCGCCCCTCGTACCTATTCACATGGGTAATGTAACGTGGGAGTTGATATTATATATTGATAACTCGCTTCTCCTCCTATAACAATTCGAGGTATTTCGATTTTTTCAAAATAAATAAAGGATATGAAGTTCATAATGAGGACACTGTGTGTCGGAAACTGTATCAAAAATACATAGAAATGTGCCCTATTTTGTACGAGGCTGTGCCTTTATAGGTCAGAGCAGTAAGTTGCTTTTATTTCCTTCGGAGAAGACAGGATGCCCGCAAATAGGCAACATAATACAAAAGAAAAATATTAATTGAAGGGTAAATATGAAGGAAAAAATACCATTACCAGGATCACATAAGCCCTAATTGGTTTCAGCGTGCGAGAACACAATCCCTCACTAGCATTGCGTATCGCGAACGTTTATAAATAGTGTTGGCGGGTGTGGGGCAGGCATCACGCGAGCCTCCTACCTACCTATGCGGTCCTGGTACTTAGTCCCGGACCCTTCGGACCCTCGTCGACCCGGGCTAACTAGATAACGACGATATCGGGTGAAACGAAACTAAAGGAAAAGTATTTGTAGCTCTGCTAGTGTGGAAACTGTACGGAATTAGGATGGGGAAATTGGGTCGCGTTATCCAGTGGTAAATTAACATGTTTGCGCGCTGACTGGGCCCTTTCAAAGTTATAGTGAGCTTTATAAGCATTTTAGTTCACAGACCTAGCGGCTTGTTTGATAATCACGAATTTATGACAAATTCGGATTGTATGGCGTGTATTTTTGTTAGGTGATTAAAGTTACAAATAGTTGTTTCTACTGTTTGGCTGTTGTTGTGAGCATAAAATGCAGAGGGAATTTTATTTAAATCAAATAAAGGAAATACTCATTGCCAGTAATTACGAGAATAGTGAAAAAAAAATCTAATAATAAACAAAGCAAAATTCAACTAGAGATCTAAACGCCACTACACCCTTTTACTTTCGCAAACGAATGCCACTTCACCCACTTTCGATTCATCAGTTTTCCGATCAAATTAAAAGCGATTTCATCAGATCCCTGCAAATAACTCAATAATAGCTTCGGTAAATAAAGAACAGGCATGATCTAGGCATAATTAAAAAATAAAAAACAAGAAAAATAACACAAGTCATTTGATGTTACTAAACGTCCGACAAAGCTTTTTTCTTAATTAATTAAGTCGCAAATTGATTACTTTCGACGGGCAGGAAGGTATAAAAAGCAGGGTGTAGGTACCAGGAGCACAGCGGGCGGTGGGGGTGTACCGTACCCCGCCTTACGTTGCGAGTGGGAAATGTGAAAGCAGACACACGAACCCCGCTGCTGCCCCGGTACTGAGTGCAGAAAAAATCCTTAGATGAATTTATAATTTTATATTTTTTTTTGCTATTTTTCATAAAGCTCGCACAAAGGACCAAATCAATTTTGGTTCGATAGTTTTTGGCTATACATATCACAAAAAAATAGGTCACGTTGTACAATGTTCCAAATTAGTCATCAAAGTTCAACAAAATAATTATAGAAAAAGTAGAAACGGTATTTTTAATTGAGTATTACAGCGAATGATTGGATGGTAATAATTATATTATCAATGTTACAACCAAATGTAAAAATAAAAGTGGAGAAAAACAAAAACAGGATAACTTACTACTGAAGTTAAAAACTAGCGTTCTAGTTCTTGTCAACTTGATCTGTGATGGTATAAGAGTATGGGGACATACATATACATATTTCTTATTATATGCTTTAAGCAGTCCTCTCCACATAAAAACACCACCAATAACGCCTAAAACCATCATCTCAAGAACTCAATACATAAACTTCAGCCTTGAAGACCGAATGAAACCAAATAAAAACACTAATCCGACACCCCAAAGGAAAAGAAAAAAAAAACACATCAAGCGCAAGTTTTTTTTCTGCAGCCAGTACATTAGACGGCCGTGCCCGTACTACTAGTTATTATTTACCGGCTTTATCATTTCGAAAATTTCATATTCCCCGCACTTGGACGCTTGAGGTTTAAAAGCGTGAGCGCCCCTCCGCCCCCCCTCCCGGCCGAGGGTAGTTCTACTTTTTGCCTACAAACAGCCCGCTTAGTACTTAGCACGACTAGGGGGACATAGGGTGTGCAGAGCTAAGAAATAATAACGGTGGAGCATGCAAGAGGGGCGACTGGACATAGTTTTTGTGACTGATGGAATCCTAATGACTCGCCGTGTTTACTTTACATTGGTTTTCGGGGTGGGTGGGCAAATAATAATTTTGTTTTTGTACCGAATGTTATTTACCGAGAATTGACAGAAACAACTTTTATATTCGGTAAGAAAATCTTTCTTGGAAAAAGTTCAAGTCTACTAACTGTCATGTAAACAAACAATATTTTGAAAGCATAAACATATTGTTTGCAATAACAAACAATTCTAGAAGACGTACTCAGAAATCATTAACATTTTCATGTATCTGTTACATTATGTACTTTGATACCTATACCAGGAAATTATAAGTAACCACTTACTCAACCATGAAAAGATGACGTAATAATGATTACGCTACGAGAACGTACTCGTAGCAGTACTACGCCGTAGCTGCACCCTCGTTTCGAATCCGGTAGAGCTTGCTACGGCGCCGCGTAGCAATAATCAACTAATCATCTGACTCGTAGGCTACACAAAAGAAAGTTAGAAACGCACAAACATACTTTACAGTCATGCGATTCTTAATACAAGTCTCCCCTGCCCACTAGGGTAATATGAAATAATAACAAGTAATCTGTTATGATGTGTGTTAGTATAATAGAATTTCTACAAATAAAAATCGTTTTACGTCTGCTTTGCAAATAATATGTGAAAGGAAAAAGAGAGATCTCGAAATTCATTCAGTCGTTCACGTTCAGCAAAACCGCAGACGGCGCCACGGGGCGGCATATAGTCGGGACAAGTCTGCCAGCTAACCCATCAGGGTCCCAGTATTTTTAATGAAAGCTGCGGCGTCGGGCGGTCGTACTGTACCGTATTAATCTTGGCGGACGGTAACCTCCTACGCGCCCCTGCTTGCCTAGTAGGTGGTTCCCAAGGAACCCGACGAGGGGGCGAAATTTTTCCCCGATTTTTCTCTATTTTCCCTACTTTTTCGCTGCATGCATTATGCAGGGTGGTACCGGGCACGAAAATTTATCGATGCCAAAATAAAAGTAATGTGTTCCTACTCGCATGCGGGAGTCTCGGAGAAATACCTTCTGCAACCGGCATTGGGTTTAATTAGTGAAAGGAATTATGTGTGATTGGGAAAATGAAGTACTAGCATTTATCTGAAAGAATAAAACCTTGAACAGTACCTGTTGACGCATGCTTTTCTCCAATTAAGCACTTTGTGAGTTTTTATGATGCCGATACAATCCCCAAATGAAATAAAACTAAAAATATTGCTATTGACTAACACCTTCTTCTTTTTGAAGTCTGTTAAAAAACGGACAGTCAGTGAAGCTTAATTACGGTTCCTTTTGCTTGCGTATCAGTAAATTATAGCATTATAGATAGATTTTCATAAAGTGTAGTCCTATCCATGTCAAGGGCCTAACTACCTTTGTGTACAAAAAGATAACAATTTGGATGTCCTATATTAATAATATTGCACCTTTTTACAGCTGTACAAGGCATTCTACAACAAGACAAAGACGTATTTTGCTGAAGCAAGCAGTCACAATGCCTCAAGGCGCCGTCGGCAAACCGCGCGACCTCAGAAATCACGCATCAACACAAAAAACCTCCTGACCGTTTATTTTTCATTTCGGCGGGAAACGGGGAAATTACAAGCGAGTAAAAAATACGTCTCGATCTTCGACGGCGGAAAAAAATCCACCGAAAAGGAAGCAAGCGACCATTAGGGTATTATCGGGCAAAAAGGGAGGGGAAAAAATCAGAAAAAAATTGCTAGACCCACCCTTTTCCTTTTCGTGAGCGTCGCCTGTACCCCCCTGGTCTACATTAGACACCCCGCGGCCAGGGGGTGCATGTATGGGGTGAATTACATAAATGCCAGGTGAATTTGGAAAATTAAAGTTCCTAATAGGTGGTAGCACTTTGGCGGACCAAGGCTTGGCTTAATTGTGGATGCGACACGACAGCCACTTTTGAATACAATTAAGATAGACTCCAATTTATTGGTGTGGCCGTGGGCGAAGTTATAACGTGGAAAATTATGTGAAAATGCGACACGTGCCCTAGAGTTTTCTTGTAACCATTTTCCTTGAATTACAAAACGTTTTTGCTGATTCTGTTATTATTACAACCTAATTTTATTTTTTTCATTCAAAACATATTGCTCTGATGCTGACAGGATACCCAATATTTACGGTATTTTTTTGTAACAATATGAACTTGAACGTTTTATAAAGCTGAAACAGACCCAACATTACTTCTGTGTAGATGGATTTATTAGTCAAGTTATTAAATACGACTTAATGAAATTCTGTTAATTTCAGTGTCCATGATAAAAACTACTCGTGTTACAAGAATGTTTTTTTTCTGCTTCCCGTAGAAAAACAAACTACCCGAACTGTTTACATAGATCTCATTTACTAAAGATTCTTGAAACAAAAATCACGGTAAATTCCCAGAGCTACCAGGCAAACATGCCTTTCGCAGAGCTAGCGCGCCATTTCAAAAGAAACCCGAAGGGACGCTAACGAGGAGGTCGAGACACGCGTCAATATCAAAATAATTCATATGTGACAATAATTAAGAGGTTTCGTCCCTCCCACTCCCTTCTGGGGCTAGGAGGCATGGGGTGAGGGGGATTCAGAACCCCGTATGACTCGATAGGTACCCGACCCTACCCGGCATCCGAAGTAGGTGGATTGGATTCCGTATTTAAGATTATTTTTAGTAAAAACTCCGCGAGGGTAACGCTAAAAGTAGGCTTTGTTAAGGATAAGAATTGGATACAAGATATAATCAATTTAAATGTTTCTGAATACTTCTAAAGGGTTGTCTGAAAAACAACCCCGTCTTTATTAGATTAGAGACAACACAACTCCTGTTTACAATAGTTCCTCAATTATAATGCAACCGTAAGATACATTGCATATCGAGATTTATGACAAAACAGTCTCAGTCACATTGCTCATAACTTACATTGTGTCCCAATACATAAAAGTTTTAAATCCATACAAAAGACCATTTAGTGTTAAATTCGAAGGACCATTATTCATGGCCCTCTCGACATCCCATCTTGGAATTTGCGAAAAAATGGTGTCATAATTATGATCTTTTTGTAAATACCGAATCTATCTATACATTTAATAACATTGTAAGAGGCCGATGTGACATTGAAGATAGAGGTCTTTATTAGAGCAACAGAAGCCAAAACAACAATTTTTAGATTTTTAGTCTGTCTGTCTGTTTGTTTGTACGCGCATCACGCAAAAACTAAAGAATTGGACGCAATTTTCACCGCTCTACTGCTGACGACCTAATAGATGCCTAACTTAAAAATATAGGCTACATTTTACCACAGAAATTAAGTATCTTTTTTTTATCCGCGAAGTCGCGAGCAAAGGCTAGTTTGAAATAAAACTATCAACCCCAGGTAGAGCGTGATGTTCAGCAATTTTACCATCATAACTACCACTACTACCAGGCTCTCATAAAACATGAGCAGCACTAATTCGCAGAGTTAATAGCGGGCGCACCTACGCGACGGGGTCCGAAATGATTATTTAATAGAAAGCACCCCACGGTCCAAGGGGGGGCCGAGACCCTAGAAAAAGTTTTGCTGCCACGTCTATCAAACTGAGAGAATGAACACAGAAAACTGTGGAGCTGACTAATTTAATGTTACCTACTAAAAGAATTTCCAGTAAAACAGATAATCTTCCATTTCTTTCTCAGCTGACAGATATTTGAGTTTCCAATCGCGACCGCGTTTGTAGAGAGGATTTTACTGATTGCGTTTCTTAGTAACAGAAAATCTGTTTTAAATTTCAAAGAAAATCACTTTTGAATTACTAAGCAAATTGCTTAAGTTACATTGCTTAAATTGCTTACAATCACAATAGAACTTACTTACTTTTTTAATAATGATTTCAGAATTTCTCGAAAAATCTTTGAATAATTATGTGCATTTTTGAGCACACCGCTACTCCTCGCTGAGAGTCTAAGTTTAAAAATAGTTCAGTGAAGTTCTTTGCGGAAAATATCGGGAAATTCATGCCAACTTTTTTTGCCTTACTCAACTCCTCGCCACCTCTGTCCACATATTCTATGAGCCCAAAACTAATAGGAGTCGTATGCGGTTTATTATAACAAGTTAGAACAAACGATTATGTGAATTTGAGGTGCTCTCGGCATGGCCTATGTAAAATGTTATGTAAATTGAAATATTGTAAACAATGAATGATAGTGTTGAGGATCATTCGAGATATGATGTGGTAGTTATTATTTGCTTATTTACAATTTGTAAATGGTTTTTCTTGTTGGTATAAAGGACATATACCATACCACCAGACCACAGACCACCACCACACTAAATCTAGGTATACAAATACCTAGTGTTCTATTCAGGAAAATAATATGAAATTGTTATGTTGCTAATATAGTGTCTATGATTGCATTCGCTTACAAAAAAAACTGTAAGCTTCGGTAAAATTGTTTTGTATTAAAAATTACGAAAATATTAATGTTTTTACACCAATCCGAAAAACGATGGTTGATTATTTTTATCAATCACGAAATCAATAATCATTTTATTAATATCAATAGCCTCAAAAATAAATCTAAATACCAGGCCACCATAAACCACATGAAGATAATGTGTATACTGTATAGCACAAAAAGGGAGACCCTGTCAGTGCAGATAGATACGAGTAGGTAGTGAGGGTACATAGGGTTTTGCGTCGCAAGGGCTCCCGGGGGTGACGATGCCCTGGGCTCGACTCAGGCGGATACCAGGATGTCATAAATTATAACTACATAATAATATGACTAGGTTTATGACTTTAATGCCTGGTTTAGCAAACGCAAATAGGTACCTACACAGTCTTTCGTGTTTTTGTTAGTCAAACTTTGATTCTGTTTCATGAATAAGTAAAGTACAAAAATAACATTAGTTTATTGCCATTAGAAACAGCAAAAGCTGTGGAAGTAGACGCCCTAGTTGCGCCAGAAATAACAAAACGTGTTTAAGGAACAAATTGAGTAAGTTTCGGTTAAACTTTTTTTGTGAGGCTTCATGTCTTGAAAGCTGGTTGTTCTATGAATAACCCCGACTTTTCTAGAAGCACGAGGCTTTTGTGTGTTTTTGATAAGGTTTTGTAACCTGGCTGATGTGGGCCATAAATTGCTGTATTGGTTGAAGTGGTATTGGGCGGGCCATGTCTGTAGAATGCATCAGGACCGATGGGCCAGGGTCGTCACGCAGTGGGTGCCAGAAGACGGGCGTCGTCGCCGAGGGAGGCCTAGAAAGCGCTGGCGTGAAGACTTAGACGCGTTTGTGAGAGATGGGCTGAAGAAAACTGCACGGAGAGGAGTGGAAGGCTAAGGCTTTTGCCCAGCATGACAGTGGGACAATATAGGCTAAGAAAAATAAAAAAAATCGCAGATGACGTTTTTGATGTTCTTTTAAAGGACATTCCAAATATTTATGTCTTTTCTACAGATATTCCCTTTACGTCATCTGTACCTTATATAAATAAAAACCCTGTACTTTCACTTAAACATAACTATAAATCCTTAAAACTTACCTTGTCCATTCCTTCGACCCTCGCGGACCCGTCCTTTGCCTATCCCGGGTAGCGGGTTTAGTAATGATTTACGCACCCCTTAAACATTTATTGGGACTTCCAGATAACTTATGCAAGCCTGGTTTTTTAGTTCACCCGTTTCCTAAATAAATAAAATGGATTGCGAATGCGATGTCCGCATTGATTTCGGGAATTATTTAAATTAATTATAATGAATCCATTTTAGTTATTTTCAGTCTGTGTGAAAAATAATGGCTTATTTGCGTCTTATACCCTAGTACATGGGTGATATAAAAGCCACTCAATAAGAGCTCTAGAGTATTCGGTAGTAAAACACATATACGAGTGTATTAAGTTTACATAGTAAGTAAGAACTAGACTCAGACAGTGTGACAGTGTGTCAGACTTTGATTTTTATCCGCTCTTTTTCACCATAGTAACCCCTCGATGCGCGAGTCTTATTTTTCTGCCTTTAATTCATAGTTCATGGAATTTTGCTCCAACTGTTCCTATCGCCCTTTTTATACAACAGTATGTAATTTAAGCCCGATAGGTAAAAAATAAGTTTGTTAAGACAATATTGCAAAGCAGAAATAAGTATTTTTTCCGACATTACATAAAATAATTGCCCATCCCATCGTAACTGCCTTCACACTACCGAAGCTCAGATTTCAGAAATATTATATGAAGCGCTAAAACTGTTAGCATTTCAATCAAAAATCAAGCAAAGAAGAGCGAGCGAGCGTTTTTTTCAGGAAAGGTAAATCTAGAATTTAATAACGAGACAAACTGTCAATCTGTACTTGTTATGTGGGTTATAAACAGAGTTAAAATTATTTTCCTTCAGTTAATGTTTTTGCGGCATTGCGTGTAGACACCTCGTGCCTGCGAGTTACTAGGCGCTAAAACTAGGCGTGGAGGTGGGTGGAACTCCTACCCTTCGCCTTACTAGGTACATGTGTGAATTTACTACGGCGCCCTGCAGGTGGCAAGCAGCCTCGCGACTAATTCCGTTAAAATTCTCCGTTGGTGTTATGCTCGCCTGGTAGCTACGGTAAGTAGGGTAAATGACAACGGGGTGGTTGCCAGTTGGCTGGCACCCGCCCCCGTGGCGCAAGGGCTTTAGCTCGCGTTTATTTGCGACTAGCTCTTCAACGCGACTTGGCACGGTGTGAGGGTAAATTCAACTTGGTTGATTTAAACGAGCTGCCAGAATAACGGTAAATCCAGTTTTTTACTTTCCTACTGCAGCAGTACCTATAAAAAGAAAAGTAACACGTTTTTTTTTCTTTTACTACGTTTCTATGTTTGCTCGTAAACATTAAGGTTTGCTTGACTGACCTACTAACACACGTCACAATCTCAGTGCTTGCCATAGCACGCGTACTAAACAAAGCACTTGTGATCAAAATCACTAAACTACAACAAGAATCAAACAAATATAAACTATATTTACACTCCGATAAATATTAAAATCTGTTGCACGTGTTTGGTTTTTACGTCATTCTATTTTAATAAAAATCAACCCTACAGATGCCGTCGGGTGTCTAGCGGACCCTCATGGTAATGAAACGCAGAATCGATCGCTGGGGGACCAAACTTAATTATGTCACTGCTCAAGGTCGCGATGCATACGCATTCGCACATAAATTCAGTTTCGGATGAATTGCTTTTGAATAAGTTCGTAATTGCAATCTTGAGGAGTTTTGAAAGCAATTAAAAGGGCGTCAATGCGATTATTCAACAGCTTAGAAGTGTTAATAATTATTGCTGTTATGAAATTGAATGGGTATCTGCATTTTATAAATAACTAAACTGTGTTTTCGGGTGAACAGAGAAAATTCTGCCAAAAAACCTTTTAGTAATAAGATCGTCATTCAGTCTGTTTCTTACTCGTGTATTCCACGATGCTTTATACGTTAATTTAATTAAAGTATTATTTATTCGAAAATTAAACTCATTTAGATACAGTTAAATAAATGGAGAAATTAATGCAATTTAAACAGTTCTAAATTATCTAACTCTAAGTAAAAGTTCTACGAACTACGAAACTGCCTACACAAGCGAAGCCGCGCACAATAACTTGTATCAAAACGTAACAGAATTCGAGTAAACTGTTGTGCTACAGAAGCTAAAGTAAATTAGCAATTTGACGCAAACATTGCCCTGGGCTATCTATAGGCATAGACATAACTTAAAGTTACGGTATCATGGTATTCTCGAACGGTGAAAAGTTAAGGAGTTTATTCATAAACGGTGCTTCACTTTAAGTAATGAATAACGCCTGCCATGGGTGGGTACATTTTCGACGTCTCTCAGCTTTAAACAGCATTTAGTATATTATTGTAGACACTGAAATTATTAAAAAATATTATTACTTGCCTATTTGAATCGGATTCTGTTCTGTTCGGTTTCAATTGTTTTGTACGAAACCTAATCCTTTTTCTTACTAATCTTTACTTCTTATAACATCAGCTATCTGCAAATGCAGGTGACTATTGTTTGTTTCATTGACTTTTTTGCCACCGACTTCCGAAAGTAAAGTTATTTTCCACTTTTTTTAGTGTTTTTTTGGAAGTCGGTTTTTTTTTGCAAAAAAGTTTTATTTTACCCTTTTTAGTTATCGTATCACACACAAATCCTTGTCAAGTATCAATTTCGCAATTTCTTTTACTTGGATGACATTTTTTCCAGCTATTTTGATTTCAAAACCAAACTGCTGAACCGATTTTGATGAAATTTCTATGGGACAAATCGGGAAGTATATCCATTCAGATAAAAGAAGAATTTTTCAAATCGGTTCATAAATGACGGAGATATGAGGTAACAAACACAAAAACAAAAAAACATACAACCGAATTGAGAACCTCCTCCTTTTTTTGAAGTCGGTTAAAAAGTGGTAAAAATATCCTTTATAAAATGTAACCAACCATACTACAACTCTATCAACGATTGCAACTCTCTTTATACTGGCCAAAAATCTAACATTCAAAACACGTTACACATATGAAACATAGAGATTTACCACAATAACATGGGCATAGCTAAACAAACTTCTAATCTCTGACATCAAAGCAGTCACACGGCCGCAAGTGGCGGTGGACGAATAAAATAGCCTGTTGTGTTATTAACAGCGCCCGCCGAGAAAAAAGGGGGTGGATGCGTGTAGGGGTGCTGGATGAGACATTGATGTCATCGGGTTCTTGTGGAACTGCCTGCCTTGTAGACATAGTGTTAGCATTATTGTAAAATAATCGTGTAAAAAAATTTGATGATTAATGAAGTATTGAGAGTTGGAAAGAAGTAGCACAGAACGTCGTGAACGTTGGAAGGAATGGAGGGAGGCCTTTGTCCAGCGGTGGGACAATATGGGCTAGCTATAGTAATATAAAAAATAAATATAATATACTAATGGAGTATATTATATCCTTCTGAATTGTTGTCAGGAATGTTGGGTATTGATTGATCATTTGGATGGCAAGCTATTTGAATTTTAATTACTTCAATTGTGATTAATGAAGTACACATTTTCTTTTAAACTTTTCCGTCTTATCAATGCTGCTTATTAATACTAGATTTTTTAAATATATTATTTTGATAAACCAATTAAAACAACAACACAAACTTATGAACCCAAGTAAAATCGGTAAAATGTACTTTTCAGAGCTTTAAATTTTTTATGAAAATTTAAAGGTAATCTTGAAATCTCTTGTGTCTATTCGGAGTTTTATGATTCCATGTTTATTATTTCAACAGTTCCTACATTGCGAAACACATCAATAGTCACATCTTGCGTAGACACAAAGGAATCTAAAAAAACCGCCGAAAACCCCTAATACGTTAAGAAGGCCTCCATCTAAAACAGGGCCGTTCCATCTAATCTGTATCCCGGTCGCAAGTACCCGAGAAAAAAGGGGGAGGGTCGAATATCCCACAAGGGTGGTTGGCAATGGACTGAAGGAGCCCCAATCAATCTTACAAGTCGCAGTGCGATGCGGGGGGCGAGGGGGTGTAAGGCACTTTTGGGAGGTCGAAGGGACGATACCCTCTTATGGACGGGCTCGACTGACCCTTCGGGAGGCCCCACACGAAAAAGGTCTAACATAAACTTTTTGTTAGTACGATATTTTCTGCGTTAGGTCCCATCATATTACAAGCTTTTGGCGTTTATTGCAATTAATGTCGGCTTTGTTGGTTTGAGTGTACTTTTTTGGGTTAGTCATTTGTGTAGTAATGTGTATTTGAGTTGAATGTTACTGCTAACATTAAACTAAAATAGCCATTACTACACACATGCTTCTTTAATTTTATTTTTGCAAAAATAACCAAAGTCAAAATATTCTAACAATACTCACAATATCTTAACAGGAAACAGTATGTGTATACAACAACCCTACACACAACCACCAAAAATATTTTCTAGGACACAAAAATACAAGTCAAATACTAAGTCAAACAAGAATCTCCCAAGCGTGTATTAAATTTCACACTGAAAAACCTATTACATAGCAGCGATAGTGGATATAACCGTCATCAGAAAACTTACTAGCCCACTTCTCCGGCGGGCATCGTTTTTGTGTCTTGTCTAATACCGTGACGCCCCCTCAGGCTGATGAAACCTCGTGCCTGCCACCCACCACCCCACCCGTGCCCCAAGCGAGAAAAATGAGTTAGAAAAGATGCGGCGCCCGATTATAGCGTGACGCCCCGTGGTCCTTTGTGAGGGACATTCGTCTGAATCAATCGCGGGTCGTGTGGGACGCCGCGAACATTACAGGGTTACATCAGGTACGCGGCTACGCGCCAACGCCTATAAATTCTGAGCGCCTGGTACCTTTGGAATATGATTTTGGTAAAAATAAGCCCAATATTTTTTCTTATTAATTCGTAACAATATTAAAGTAACTACGCAGTTACAAGTAGGTAACATTGAATTCTCCAAAGGACCTATGGGTTGGACCCATGTCTCCCTGTAAGCCTATCAAAAGTCCGGGTGTCTCCTTACGTTAGATGAGAACATTACTTTTGTATACCTGATTAACTCGACATCTCTCAAGAGCTGTTTCAAACTTCTTAGCTAAGATTTTGAAAGTCGTCATTACCTTCTGATTTTTTATAATGATGAAAACGAAATATTTCCAAAACTCCAAAATTTAAGAACTAAGATTCAATTCGAATTGCTATATGCATCTATCTGTCTGTATCCTCTAGTCACGAATTTAAAATTCTTTAAAACTCTATGAATAACAATAAGTACATATCCAGAAATGCCGAATACCAGCAACCATCCGATCACAATAGCATTATAGCCCGTTTACAAAAAAGCGAAATAAATAAAATACTCCAATAATTTCTACTTGAACATCGGATAGCAGTCTTCAAAATCATAACAAGGGTTAGAAAGGATCCCATTCAAAGGTTTGCGGATCCGCCCAACCGCCGCTTTACCAGTTTGTTAGCAGAACTTTAAAGCTAGGGTTAAACGCGGACCGGCCCGCAAAATCATATGTTTATTTTACATTTGTTTAGTCAAAACATATTTTATCAGGTTTTGGTGTGGTTTCATACTTTGTGTGTGAGCATGAGGAATTCAGAACAGTTTTGAGGAACCCTAATGTTGGAATACTTTCAGTAAAAACAATGGTTCAGCAAATACGCTGGATTTTCTTAGAAAAATAGGAAAAGGCTAACTTTTGAAAGAGAAAAATATAAAGTAGTTCTACTGACCTTGTTGTCTGAATCCCTGCGATCCTGGTACGCCATACTCCTCATATGCTTCAAGTACGCCGTCGTTATAGGCACGTTGTAGTCCATCTCTTCACCACCATAAAACGCCCCACCATCTGGTCTCCAAGGCTTTGGAATCCTTCCAGTACCAAAAGAATTAGAGGGATATTCAACACTCGAAGGTATCAGCTTCTTTCTAGGCGGAGATCGCGATTTCGGAGGGTCTTTCGAAGTTAAATTAGCTACGTCAAGCGGATTGTACTTTTTCTCTTTTTTGGGTTCAGTCTTATCGTTAGCTCCTCTGCTATCTGCCCTCTTGGTACTTTCACCTTCGGACTGCCGAGTATCATCATCTTTCTGTGATCTTGAAGGAGCTGGGCTGTCAGGTATGACGTCTTCTACGTCTATTAGACTATTCTCATCTTTGTCTATTTCAGGGTCAGTTCTAACCGGTTCTTCTTCCTGAAACGCGGGTTCTACAGGCGAAGTTCTATTCAAAAGTGGGGTAGCTTCGAAACCGTTAAGTTTCTTCGATGTTAGTTCAATATACGTAGGTTCCGGATCCTCAACATCGGGTTTGGGGCTTTCAATTTTCTTCACCGGCTGAAGTTCCGTGTACTCGAATTTCGGTTCGTAGTAATTAGAATGTGCGGCGTCTATCTCAGATTCCCAGTTGCGCGTGTAATCAGGCGCGCAGTGGGGGAGGAAAGGGAGGTAGGTGGGGTGTCTGGTGGGCGAGGGGGACGGCGTGGGAAGGGGCGGGGGGGATGCACTGCGCGGGCGCCGGGCGCACTCGGCGCATCCGGTGAGGAAGCGCGTGACTGCCTCCCGCGGCAGGAACGCGTACGTCTCGGTAATCTGTTGGCGAAAACATCCGTGATTAAGGGAAAGAGAATATATTCTTTTGTGATGTTTTGTGTGTTCGAGTGATAAAATTACGAGTAGATTCGTTGGGTGTTTGGTTTGAAACATACGTACTGAAGTTAGTTTCTTGAGCGGTTTAGAAACTTCGGCTTTGGCGTTTGGTATAACTTCGGGAGGTTTCGAAAACAGATGCCTGAGTTTTTTTTTTAACAGTTGTAAATTTTGGAAGGCTCAGAGAGCTATTTAGATCATGATGGTAGGTATTCTGTAAGTATGTATGTATTCTATAAGCATTGCGCTATTTGGAGTCTTAATCAACATCTCAAGATCTTGAAAATATTCTAAATTATCAAAAATAACCAGAGATATATTTTGTGGGTCTTAATATTATTCTCGGTGCAACGGATTGGTTCATCATGTCCTTTTACCTAAAAATAACCAAATGGACACACTATAATAAAATCACGCAGTAATTTGCGACTCTTACAATTTATTGTAATAGCATAAGGTTTAAAAAAAAGTAGCCATGCAGAAATATCCATATTGTACTGAATAATTATACATGACTGGCTTGATTTCGTCATCTACAAGTAATTTATTATGAAAACTGGTGCGCAGCGCCATCTATTGAATACGAACATCAACTCGCAAAAGGAAACGTGGCGTTGAAAGTGACAGTGAGCGACCTACAATATGGAGCTTTAATGGTTCAAGAATATGTCGCTAGATGGCGCAGACATAGAATTTGAACTGTTAAAAATATTTTATAAAAGTTTCGCTATCAGTGTATAAAAAAGTTACACTGATTATTGAGCACTTCCATTCTAGAAAATAAAAGTTAATTCTATGCTAATTAAAACTTATTTTGAATCACTCACTGTTCTATAGGTTCGCTTTTGTCCTGCATGTTTTCCAGGCCTTCCTTCTAGTTCCACATGTACAGTATAGATGATATCGAAGAAATTTTCTACGACAGCCACCTTTCTGTAAACTGGATCTTGATTCGTTGCGTTCTGTAACAAGAAACATGAAAATCGTTAACATTAAATTTTTATTTCAGAACAATGTTCTGTTTGGATAATGCGCCATCTAACGGGGAGTAACTGAAATGCAACTCGTTCACCTCACAGTTTTACTACTCGCTGATAGATGGCGTTACAAGTCTGTTTCACGAAGATTTATTTTTTGTGAAGAGATGTGTAGATGGCGCTGTACTTTCCCGCCAGTTTTTAGTTTTCCAAAAAACGTGGACAAATTAATTCTTAGCTGAACATAAAACAAAAGGCCGGAGTCTCAGCAGTTTTTTTTTTAAATGAATCACGCTCGATCGAAGTGACAAAAACAGAACTGTCCATCCAAGGTCAATCATGTAATTTGTTTCATAAATTACCCGCGGAGGGCAATTAGTCCCGCGATCGCAGGTCGGTCGTAATTAGCCCGTCCCGGGAGCGCGGGACCGCTGTAATTAGCCGGACGACGGGCCCCAGGACTGCTGTAATTACGGGATCCGTTGCGAAGCGCCGCACTATGTTTGCGGATTCCAACTTCGCTAAATAAATAGCGTGTTCAGTGTTGCATCCTCGTTTGTGAAGCATATTTTATGTGAAAATAAAATATATTCCTGTGTAATCTGGTAACTTTTAGTAGGAGTAATAATCCTCGTATTACGAGATTTGAAGGTGCATTTTTTTACAAAATAAATTAACTAAGCAAACATTACATAGCAAACCTATGTATTATGAATAGGTACCTTCCTAGCCTTATCAATTTCATTTGACATTAGGACAGACATAACAACACAACACCTGTGCAGTATTCAAACGATTTTGATAAGCCCAACATATATCCGCATTTTTCATTATCCAAAACAAACATTTTTATGCCCCTCAAAACACTTATTCCTGTATCTACCGAAAAAAAAACCGCTTCTAAAATTTATTTGTGGCGAAAAAAAAAACCCATAACTGCCGCGTTAGGAACGCTCGCGCGACGAAACAGCGGTATCATCAGAGATCTTATCCCGGCGGTCTGGAAGTGGCTCGGGGCAGGACTAATGGGCACGGCAATTACATGGCGAGGCGAGCCAGCCGCGGTCACTAGTGTGGGGACTGTTTTTGCGGATTATCGAATTTTTGTAGATGTGATATCGCTACCGGTACCTGTACCACATAAGTTCTTGAACATTAATTTGTTTTTTGCTTATAGTATGTACAGACGCCAGCACATCATGTTACCCGAAACTGTGAAATTTTCCCAATCAACCTTGAACCTAATTCTTTAACAATAAAGTTGAAACTCTATTAAAGAAATTTGACAGATTGTTGTAGCTTGATGTGCTGACACGTCTGTGCTAAAACCAAAACGTCTAACTAAAGTGTCCCGAACTGACGGGAGTTCGGAGTTACGGACCAAGCTAACTATTTAGAGCCCAGCCGTGCAGGTTTTAGAGAAGGCTGAAACTTTTCGAAATGATTCCTAATAATACTGGCACGTATTGTTTTTTATGTCTTACTGGATGTTTTGAGATATTTTAAAGTATAGAACTGCTAGAATGTATGACGATGTATTGTACCAACTTCACTTGAGAGACTCTTATGTTACTGTGTGTGTGGTTACTGTGGTGAGTCAAAGCGAAGAGGAAAGCCGCGGCAATTACAAATGTAGAAGAGAGCCGTAGTTACACACTTCTCTGCAGGGATTAAAAGTGTGGTCCCACCTTCTTTCCTACCCTTTAGAATGTACCTACTTACTTGTCAAGGTCTTTGCAGAGCAAACAAAAGTACCTATGGAAGTTTATGTGAAGTCTTTCTCTGAACTAACGCGGATAAATACCAAAATACCACCAATTCATGTCTAGAACGACCAAAGAAACGACAGATAGACTGTGTGAAGGATGATATGGCTAGAAAGGAGGTGATTGCTGAGATGACGACTAACAGAGAAGTATAATCATGATATCTAAAAAATATGTTTTTTTTTTTAAATAAAAAGTCAACTTATAAAGTAAAAGTCACATCACTATTTCGCCAAGCGCGCCAATTAGCAGAGAGCCGCCCGCGCCATTCGCGCCGAGACAATTGAAGGGGTAAGTGGACAAAGGTGTTAACTAACAAAAAATGCAAATTGAGATACAAGCATTAGAAAATTTTAAATCTTAAAATCAAGGTGGTTATACATTTTAAGTCTTTTTTCTAAAGCTGAAGTGTCAATCCTTTTTAAAATATCTTTTTTTATTAGATGATATAACAGAAATAAAGTATTTTTAATATATTTATAAAAATACAGAGAAAACATGAACTTAACACCTTTGTATAATTTCATGTAAATCATATTTAGATAATGTGAACTTAAAAAGGGCTTAAGTGAAAAATTAAATAACAAGCATTATTTTTATGAAATATATTTATTTCAGCAAAAAAAAAAAATTCAGTAAGGTAGAACATTAAGCATAGTTGTTTAAAATGTTAATATAATACCATTGAGACTATTGCTCAATATATTCAAGTTGAGTTTTTATATCAGCAATTTTTTCTTTAGAGATTTTACCCTTATGATTATTATTACATGCTATGAAAACTGTTGGTATAACATTAATTTTCTTTACAAGAGACACTTCCAAAAATGGTGTGTTGGGGTCATAGTTGGTTTTATATAAATATCTACCATAATCTTCAATATGTATCCATATATCATGAACTTTAAAGTTGATTTTTTGTCTTAAAGAGTTTAAGTTTGTGTATTACTATTCCTAAATCATCTTTTAATTTGTTAAAATCATAAAAATGGTGGTTCATATAGATCTTCTATTATTGAGTTATTTTTTTATGCTTTTTTAATTATGTTTCCGTACTGATTAGGAGTAAATATTTTCTCATGCTTTCTTAAAAGTTTTTCTATATGGCCAAAGTCTCTGTCACAATCAAGAAAAGTATGACCTACCTCTGGAAATTTGTGTTCAATGGATGTAAACAATTTACGTGTTATCATGTATTGATACAAAAGATATTAGAAATTGATTTTTATTTTGGCCACTACAAGAATCTGACCACAATAATAAGTTTTGGGAACTATCCAAATCAGCTAGATTATTCAAACAGTAAAAGAGTGAACTGAGAACTTCTACACTGTCCTTGCCACCACAGTCTTCAGTCCAAGTGCAGAAATAGGAGCTATGTCCATTTTTATTAATGATATGGATACCTTCATTGTAAAACCAGATTTGCCTTAAATAAAAAGCCTTTGATACTGGAATTTTAGGAAGAGGCTGTGTCTGTTGCATGTCAAAACTAATGTATGTATAGTCTTGTCCATTGATACACATCTCCCTTTCCTGTTTTTGTAACTCAAATGCTCTTTTATAGTTATCAAGATGCTCTTCAGTGTGTGTATTTGAATCACATTTGCAACAAACATCAGTTCTAGGCTGTTTAAAAGATAGATTGAATTTCCTATTAAATAGATTTCTATATGTGCATTCCTTTATGTAATATTTTGTAAGTTTATTTTCATCCTCACATTTTTTAATATACATATTGAGTACATAATTTTAACTGTAAGTAAAGGATTTAAATACTGGTTTTAAAATGCTTTAACATACAACAGTAAAATCAATGCATTAGATAAAATAAATTAAACCAATGGAGAGATTTAAGTCGTTAATCCCATTTTCATTATGGGGTTTAAAAAAAAAGAAATCAATTTTATGTCAGCAAACGTATCACACAGTTCATAACACCTTTGTTTATTTTTTATTCATGAAATCGGGTTAATTTTCCGAACATGCAAAAGGTACTTGGTTTGATATAACATTATATTATTTGAAACGTAATAGTGTAAATGATTTTGCGAAAATGTATATGCCCATAACGCATTTGCAAACTTTAAATGATGCATATTTGGTAGTTAACACCTTTGCTAGGTTCTGTATTTTTGGATATGAATTAAAATTAGATATTTTGAGCCCACCAGTCGATTTATCGTCACATAAAACCTATGTTCATGCAAGAAACTCGATTTTTTCAGCTTTGACAGATAACACCTTTGTCCACTTACCCCTTCAATTCTGCCGCCAAATAAAAATAAATTGTACGAAATATCGCCGAACGCGCCACATCGAGCCATCCCGCCACCCGGCCAGTTTATAAAATGCTGAACTTGGGCGAAATTGTATCAGTTAGCGAAGGATAGAAATGTTTGTGGATGTATTGGAGTTTTAAAAGTATTTTGGCGGTAGGATGCGTGTTTTTAGAAGTCGTACCTAAATATTAAAAGGTCATTATTAGGGTAACGAGCATAATCTTCTCTAAAAGTTAGAAACCTGGTTAGTTAAAACATAGTTTAACCAGAGAGCTAGCTTTGTGGGATTAGTTCTGTATTTCATGCAAGCACACGTTGCAAATTAGCAATCTCAGTTCAATCACATTTTAACAATTCAAATAAAAATTCAATGTGGGAATCTACTTACTATCCCATCCAGAAATACTTTCAATACAAAATGCAACAACCAACGAAGTAACTAAATAAATAAAACTAAACAAATACTTGCTCTAAAGAATCCTCTCAAATACAAGAAACAAATAAATTGTGCAGAGCGCGGATACCAGGCGGGCAGCAACAGGTGGCGGTGTGAGCAATGCCTCATTGCAAACACCGTACACCTGCGCGTTCGATACCACTCAGGGACCGATCTAAGTTTCATATTACACGGGTAAGTGCAGAAGGCATACGAATAAAGAAAATCTTACTTCAATTTTTTTTTTTCAAAATATTCTGATGTAAGTATTTATTTGTGTAATCCTTGGAATAGTAGTACCACCTGTCTATTAAAACTGCAATGGAAATGGAAGAGATAAGGTTGAAAAAAAATGTCTAACGTTTGTGTTAACGCGACACCAGACTCTGACAGATAATGTTCTGAAGTTTCGTTCCTCAAACTGTCCACACCGGTTTCACCGAACCCAAGTGCTTATTCCATAGTGGGAAAGAAATGGCGCTAGACGTCCTCTATAGCTCCGTCTCTTTCGCGCACTGGAGTGACATTAAAACAATACTGCTTTAAGACGTTATAGTAACTCCCCTGGTGTACTGAATATGTCATACCACCCACCCCCAAGTTGGAAAACTCACTCCCCCACAAAGCCTGATATCCAGTTTTCCGCATTACCAGGCATGGGCGGACTTGGCCTTCTGTTTAACCTGTTAACTGATTGATACTGCTCCGTACCACTAAACTTTTCTTGAAACTTGCGACTTTGCGAATAAACGACCAATATTGCAGTTATGATTTGTTGATCAGGATTTATTTGTGCCGTGCGTTGAGTTTCATTTAAGAATAGAGGAAGAACTAAGTTTTTGTTGTGTGAAGCCATGAGATATGGTTAGAAAGAAAGTGAAAACTGAACTGATATGAAGGTTGATAGAGAATAATTTTCATGATGTCTCTTGTCAAACTTTATTATTTGAATTTCACACAGAGTGATGGTACTTCTGCCAGGCGGGAGTAGAGTTGAGCAGATTAGAATATACAGATGGTAATAATAATGGGCATTTGTGCTCCCGACCGATGGAAAGTAACTTTGTAATGCAGCGAGTGAGCATAGTTAGTTAGGTAGGTACCTATTGTATTCTTGGTAAATGGGTAGAAATCGATGTTCAACTCCAGCCTAACCGGATGCTGCTGAATAACCAGTATTTTCAATGGAGCGACTGCCTATCTGACCTCCACAACCCAGTTGGTACTGGGTATACCCCTTGGTAAGACTGTAATTATTTAGCCACGAACTCCTCCAGATATAAGGCTACCGTCACATCATCATAACTAAAATAATACGCGAAATCTTGTAAACGGCTTTCAGTTTAGTAATAGCATTGTTTTCGACTGTATTAAGTTTTCAAAACTTGATAAGTAGTTACAACAATGATGTGGTAATTTGGTATTGATCAAAAACCACATACCCAGAATGAATTGGCTGATACGGAAAACAAAGTTTTCTGAGTGTTGCCCCATACTAGGAATTTCTCCCGTATCGTGGGTGCCTTTAAACCCGAAACTACTTGTAGGTCACACAAATGTTTGTTCTGTGCGGGGATCGAACCATTGCAAAATCTTTGCCAACAAGGCTAATAGCCAATCTTTCAACAGTAAAAATACCAAGATTGGAAATCTAAGTTGATATTTTTATTTTTGTTAAAAGCTTCCACGCAACGATGTATACTTACGTGGAAATTATGGAAGAGTCAAAAGTATACTCCAATGGACAATCTAGGGTGGTCATTCAAGAGGACAAGGTTATTGGGAGACTGGGGATTAACCAATAGACAGTGTCATAATCACTGCACTGCGTGGTTAGTTTGTCATGTCTTTGATCTTGGGTTAAATTTACTAAGTGAAGAGTGATTTTTTCGGGATATGATCCTACCAAACTTCACAGGTATTTTGATACAAGATAAACTGCAACCTAATTTTCGATTATTTTGTTCAATTAATCAACAACTCGACCTGGAAGTGGAAATTATGTTTTTCCTACTCCCCCGCTATTCTTTTCAGATTAATTTCGTTGCGGGACAGTTAAATTGTTTCTCTGGGACTTCGTCGAGCTTCATTGTATCGGCGCTTTTCTGATGGTCGCCACTGTTGATTCTGGCGTTCAGGAGTTGCAGTGGTTTGGGAATAGATTAGCGAGTTTGTCCCAAAAAAAAAACTCGACTTGGCGAGGGCTGCGGGAAAGCGCTGGTTACGAAAAGCACAGGACCTGACGGTATGGCGACACATGGGACAGGTTTATGTCCTGCAATGGAGCTCCTTCAGCTGATGATGATGAATCAACAGCTTTACATGAGATTCGTCAGCTACTTTAATAATTTAATGACTTAGTAAAGACACGGGTGAATTTGTAGCAAGAAATCATTCCAACAGATCTCACTACCAGTTTTTAGCCTTCGCCCTGAGCTAAAATCCATCAGTAGGTGATTAAGAAGCGATCAGACATAGTCGCGCGCCCGCCTCGCTTCAGATGCTGTACCAATTGATCTACGATCGTTAGTCGCGACGGTCGCCGGGCTCCGACCCGCTGGATTCCAGATATGGAAGCTAAGCTAGGGGTGCCATACGTTTGGGAAGATAACTATTTCTTATTGATGAAAATAATGGGTGTAAAAAGACCTTTATCGGAGCTGAAAAGCACTTAATGTCGTCTTTGAGATATTTTGTTTTGTTCTGGATTTTTACCTCAAAGACAAACGCCAAAGTTCGAACTTTGCCGCTAGTTTTTTTTAAAAAAACACCCCGTTAGACACAACACCCCTCTGGTCGGAGAATCCTCCCTTTTCAACGGGAGTATGAGAAAATTTATACTGTGTTCCTAAACCTACCTCTTTCTTCTTTATGGTAGCATGCAAAAACCATAGTTTTATTGCCTTTTATTAACCTCGGTTTATTTTCTTAACTTTTTAAAATCGCGCGTCGAGGAAAACATTTAAAAACCCATGAATGCTATGACACTTCTTGCTCATATCCAATCGACGATTCTTTTACACCCATAACGTTGGCCACGAGAAAAATATAAATAAAAAAAAGAAAATTGTCTCGGACTTCAAGACACTACCGTCCCTAGCGCTCCCTAAGATTTACTGCCGGCACTTGATCCACGCGACGAGCTACCGACGACGCCAAAACACTATACCTACCTATAATATATAAGGAGATGGCGGGACGAACTGGATAGGTTCCGTCCATAAAAAGATTTAAAACAAAAAAAAAGTGGAAAATAACTTTACTTTCGGAAGTCGGTGACTATTGTTCGTTTCATTGACTTGTTTCCCACCGACTTCGGAAAGTAATTTTCCACTTTTTTGTTTTTTTTTGCAAAAAAAGTTTTTATTTTATCCTTTTTCGTTATCGTGTCACACACAAATCCTTGTCAAGTATCAATTTCGCAATTTCTTTTACTTGGACGACATATTTCTTCCGATTTAAAAACCAAACTACCGAACCGATTTTGATGAAATTTCTATGGGACCAATCGGGAAGAGAATCGGGAAGAAGATATATATCCTTTCAGATATTTTTTTTTTCAAATCGGTTCATAAATAACGAAGATATGAAGTAACAAACACAAAAAAAAATACAACCGAATTGAGAATTTCCTCCTTTTTTGAAGTTTGTTAAAAAACTTCTTTCTTATATCTATGGTTCTAAGGACGAGCGGATTCGCGAGAAATGGAAGGTGTGGAGAGAGGCCTTTGACCTGGAGTGGGACAGATCAGGCTAGGTAAAAAAAGTATGCATACTGTCACTACTGTCTGTACATACTGTGTGGTCATAATATTTAACCCTTATTCAAACGCGAGCTTGTGGAGGAGTTAACAAAAAAAGTAAGATACGTTCCTGGGTAATTTTGGGTCGTAGATTTCAAAAATACACACAAAAGAGGGGTAAGTGGGGGGGAAGTACCCTTTTTTTGGTGGGATGTATATATCCCGTCGTCTGTTCTCTCTTGTAAAAAAGTTGGAAATGTGGGAACTATAGCTCCCAGTGTCCAGTATGACATCAATATTTTAAAACACTAGCTAGTTGCCCTGGCTCTACTTGTGAATTAAATTTTAACTTAAAAATATACATAGATTGTGTTTTTTAATAAAAACAATACATTTTTAGTTGAGTAACTCTAGCTAGATATGAATTTGTAGTAGCAAGTTACTTGTATTGGTGAGTACTTTTTGGCACTCGGGTAATCAATAAAATAAATTATTCTAATAGAAGTTTTTATAACATTCGATAACCGAATCTCTTCCGTTATTAGCGCCATCTTCGCGCTAACTTTTCAGTTAGTTTTTTAGGTGGCATTTTTCTAAAACAAAATAAAAACAATAAATTCTAATGTATTGAAACCAAGTTTTTCAGACACACGGATTTTATATATATAGAAATTTGGAATGTAGTGTGCAGTGACGAACACTGGGATGATATCTTCCCACTTAGAGACTCAATTTCAATCGACTCTACCAAGGTATAAACGAAAGATTCTGAGCATATTGTACGTTTTACGCAACCGTAATATAGTCTAGTATACATAGCTAAAACTCAAATCTGCTTGCCTAATTTTTTTTCAGAACTACACAAAAAACTAAAAAATAACGGTCGTTTTTGGCGGTAAAATCACGTCAACCGACTTTGACGTGTGTTTACCATGACATGTAATAATTCTCTTAAAAGCGTTGCCATTAAAAAAGGTTCTCTGAAATGTTTAGATTTCGTAGATAAATATTACATTGCATTAGGTTTAAGCATATAAAAATAAAACACGATTTACTTCAATCTGAGATGTGGGAAGTATAGCTCCCAGCGTTTTAATAAGGGTTAAGGGTGTGGTAGAGAAAGATACCATCAAAACAACTTTATGTATGGGACGAACATTGATTGTAATCGCGAAAAATAATTAGCTGTCTCACATAAACTTATAATACATTTCGGTTGAATAGGTGCGGAAATTTTGTATGGTTTTTTTTTGCGAATACCATCTTGGCCCCATGGAGAGAGTAATTCAGTTTGATAGTCTATTTAAACCACATCCTCAAACGTGGCCACACTGATACACGCTGTCATACACATATACATATGTACATATACAGCTGTCGATCCACGATCCGTGCCCGGGCTTGCACCGCGCAGGGCCGTGAGCGAGTGCCTTCAGTAAATAGCCCGCCGGCAAACGAATAGTAATTACGCAGCCGGGCTATGTCGGCGTTAAGCCGGGCTATGTCGGGCTATTGAGTGTGACGTGTGCTCTACTGATGTGGGGAACTGGGATTTGAACTTCGTCATGGAGTATTTTTGGAGTCAGGAAATGTTGGTGTTACTTACTTTCTTTTTGCAGGATTGGCCGCAGAATGTTATCAACATAGAAAGCACTGACTAAATATGTGAAAGACCTTTGCCCAGCCAGTAGTGAGACGACATAGGTTAAGAAAAAAATGGGGTCAAAAAATGGTTTTTGCAGACTGCAGATTTACGCCATTCGATGCTGTCTTCACACAGAAATATTTGAGTCGCTCTAATAAGTATTCTTATCTTCTTCTCCTTAATGTGTTGATGGCAACATCCATTTTTGGCGCCATCATTTCCTGTACTCCTAGTCACCCTATTCAAAACTACTGACTTATAATTCCATGCCACATGGCCAAACTAAGTAATGGAGCACAAACATATTTCGTTGACGTTCACAAATGCAAGGAGGGTACCAAAATTAAATAAAAGTCTTAACGATTGCCATCCACTCGATCATACATAGTAGACGGTTGTTGTAGGGGGTAACGCGTATTATACTGCCCCTCTGTTTAATGCAGAATGTCAACAATAACTCCGGGAATTCGGGATGTACGGTTGAAATAATTTTGGACGTTCACGGATATCCAATTTTGGCAGTTTTAGACACTCTCTTGATAATGGAACTGTTTGATATGTGGCTGACGCTAGTGCAAGTTAAAGTTTTTCCCATGGCAGCTAAAGGGTTAATAAATGCGTCACATTCTGATATTGTCCTAAAGATGTTAATAATTTTGTGGTTCCTTCGATTTGGAACAAACTAGCCAAGACTTTGCTTACACTTATTTACTCAAATTTAGGGCTCTGTAGCTCCTCACGGACTATCAAACCGCGGAAAGTCGTCATAATGAAGAAGAAATTTTAATGTCGTGATCTGTCCAGCAGCATTTTTCTTATGGGACGTACCCGGCCACACTATTACGAAACCAATGCAACTCCTGAAAGCCAAAATTAACAGTGGCGACCACCAGAAATGCGCCGAGACAATGAAGCTCGACGAAGTCCCAGAGAAATAATTTATCTGTCTTGGATCCCGCAGCGAAATTAATCAGAAAAAATAGCGGAGTAGTAGGAAAAGAGCGTTGCGGCAGATTATCCCAATCTCCTTTCTCACCTAAATCGACATCTAAATCAAACAAAGCTACCCCAAACTGTTGCACCCCTCACCCCTCACAAGTCAGTCCCGTCTCAACCGCAGCGCACTCGTGTGTTTTCAAAGTGAGGGTCTAAAGGACCTCAAAGACCTCTCATCTGCGACCGACCCGCAGCTCTCACCCCGGCTTGTTTGCGTGGAGACACTTTCATCTAGTTTGCAGACAGCCTAGCCGGGACACAGTACGACCACGATAATTAGTAGCCGCTGGACAGTTGGAGAAAATTCCTGTGTTTAAATTTTGACCAGTGCCTTTAAATGGTGTAGTACTGCGAAATTCTTGTAGAACGCTAGTGACAGTTGTTGGGGCCTTTTTTGCCTTTGTTTTTCTAGTTCAAAATAATAAAATATCTTTTTAAGTTAACTATTATTTTGAACTATTTGAAGCAATACGCTTGTTTGCAGAATAATAAATGAAATGACGCCATTAAAGTAAGAAAACCAAGTTACCGATAGCAAGGAAATACCCCTGAAGTAAGGGTCTTAACCATTTTTGAAGTTTTCCCTATTGCCAAATGAAGCATAATATAACTTTCTAAATTTTGAAGTACCAATACTCATAACGGTTCCAAGAGATTTTGCCAATCATATACATAGAAAGATTTCTACATTATTCTCTAAAGCTGGTCGCCCTAACCCCCATAATAAAGCTTGCTTTTTGTTCGTCGTCCTAATACAGAGCTATGTTTTGCAACCACTGCTCATTTCGGCTTTCTGACGATTCCGTTTGGTATTCCTCGATTGCTTTATTGGAATTTTAACCCTCGGAGCTGAGTCTAACGATGAAAATTTAAGAATGCGTATATATTTAAGTATTCAGATCTTCTTGTGTTGGAGAAAATGGGTGTCAAAGTCACAAATAAATATGTTTTGAAGCCACCACTTAGATGCTATGTGGCGATTTCACTCAAGTGGGTGGTGTGTGATCTTCCTCGAATAGTTTACATAAAGATTTTGAATCGTGTAGTTCGTTGTAGTTGTAGTTTTGAATTTTAAGGGTATTTAGCCATTGCCTACGTAGAATTATATAAAAATGAGCAAGTCACAAACCAATAGTTATTACACTGCACACCAAAACCAATTAATTGGAGATTCTGACATGGATCACACCTACATAGAGAATTATAATCTAACCTAATAATATGTTGTGTGTTTAAATAAATCATTAATTGCTTATTATTCTATTTTTAATCACTTCACATTAAACTTAAAAAAAAAAAACTAAATAAAAATCACAATTCCCACACACGTTCCCATCCCATCACTATTCCATGATTCCTTGACGCACAAAATAGTTACATCACTACCGCCCATTAAAATCAGGACACCGCAATTTGCGGCGAACGGGCCAACCCTCGCATGCCACCAGTTTGCGAGTGTGCCTAAAATGTCCGGTGATCGTCCGCAATCGGCCGCCTGACGGACACCCGGCGAACGTAACGACATAAATACGCTTGGTTGGATTAGCTGTAATTGACAACTGTTGGTAAAGGGCTTCGGAAGTGTGGGATGCTCTTCTTAGTGCATCATCTGCATTGTGGGTGAGTGAGAGGCCTTTCTTTATCGTGTGGTTAGTGCATAACCTGGTGTCAGAGTTTTTATGGGCTTTTGACTTGGTTTTGCATGCCATCGAGAAATATCTGTCAGGCATGCTGGTTACAGGTGTAGCAGTTAGATGGTTAGTTCTCATAGACTTCTTAAAAGTGATACTGTTAAGACTCTTAGCATCACGCCTACAACCCCGGAAGAGCATAGGTATACACCTACATTTCGCCAGTTATGTTAAGTCCCATGTAATAGGCGAGGAGCCTGCTGCCGTCAACTGGCCATAAATCGAGATTGGTGCGGCTGCTACTGAGAAATTCATGATTGTAAAACCAAATAATACTTTGCCCGACTTGGGAATCTAACCCATGATTTCATACTCCACAGTCAAGCTGCCGACCTCTAAACATATCAAAGAGAATCTTATCAGCTACCTACTGCCTTCCCCGCTATAGTGGGGGCGGCTTTCAGTTTAACCAAATGTAGCAACCAGTGTACGTGTAATATGGAGCGACTGAGCTGGAGGGTATATTACTAGATATTGAATGATAAATTTATGAAACTCAGGTCACAAACACAGAAAAAAACTCAAAATCTTCGAATAAAAACTGTCGATACCAATGCAATATTGGGCCTGTGCAATGCCATGCCAGCTTAATGCCTATAAGGCAATTAAGCTGCCAAGCCCCGCTCCCTGAACTTTAATATCTGCAACACCGCTAGACCCAATGAGGGGTAAACGTCTACAAATCCCTATTATCGGGTCGGCCGGTTTCCGAACCGCCGCCGTATTTTACGACCCTAAGATAAGTGATAGGGTGGCTGTGGGTATCCGTTCTATCCGTAACCGGGCCCACACATCTCCTGGCGGTGACGTCACAAGTCTCAACACGTCCACTAGATGCCATTGTGCTTGTGCCCGACGGCGCCCGACGGTGGCCGACGATTTCCGACACTACACACGCCCGGAACGTATACATGTCCGATCTGAAATATTAAAACTTGCTTGCTTCTGTCAAATTGTTCGTGCGAGCATCTCGGGACGCTGCCGAGATGAAATCGTGCTGAATGAAGCATGCATGCAACATGCAGCAGTTGTGTGAAAATGTGTGCTATGTGTGGGGATTATAGAGTAGACAATGGAATTGAGGCATTGAAAGAGGAATACGGTGATGAAAATTAAATGAGTATCAGTGCAGAATTCAACGAATTCACATGCAAATTGTATCTCTGGGTTTTACTACGTTTCTACTTTATTTCACCTAAGGAAAAAACATTTTGCTGTCTCAAATTCTCAGAACACTTGTTCGTTCTAGTAATAATGTCTAAATGTACCAGGCTTTCATATGTCGTTTGAGCCTACTTCAAAAACCTCAGCGTCAAAGGCAAGTCCTCAGCATACCATTTATTAAAAATTCAAAAGTAAAGTCGAAGTCACAATCAAAATCTCAGGGTGCACCGAAATCGGGCAGAAAGCACTCATAAGTAACCCTCATAAAGTATCGGATCCCTTCCATTGTTGAGGGCCGATTTTTACCTGTCAAGTGTCACTGTGACCCGGATTAGCAGTGGAGGGTTGAATGACTGCGACCCGGCTTGAGAACTACTTGATGCCTAGGATAAAGTTAAATTATAAATCTCTTTTGGCTTTCGCCAGAGTTTCGCGGCGAAGAATAACAAATTGAATCTTGGAAGTGCGAAAGATGTTAAATTTTCCAAAATTAGTCAAAAGTTAAACAATGTTTCGAGGGCAGTCCATGCTGTCTTATCTTTAATCATCAGTGCCAATAACACAGGTCAGACACTATGTCATGTATTAAAATGTATTGCTTTTATCAATTCGTGATAAAAACTAATACAGTCTATTCATTTTCAAACACGTTCTTTGCACCAAGTTATAAGATATCTAGAATCATTATGAAAGCAGCCTACTAATTAACTCTACGCCCCTAATAAACACTTCCGACAATACCAGGCGCCCATACATCACATGGAAACTAGCACCACCATTTACAATTTCCAACCTCTCTCCTAATAATAATACGCATGAGTACCAGGCTTTCATACAAAGGGAGTCGTTTGCCTATACTTCTTAGGATATACGTGAAGCTCCCGCATAATGCCGACCGCATGCCCGAGGCAAGTTCGCAGCCGTAAAAATATAACCGACGTATTGTGGGCTGTGGGATATATTGAGGTTACGTTTATGGTGTCCCGGTGGTGTGTATTTTTACTTCGTGCTTTGTATTTTTAATGGGAATTTAGCTCGGCTACTTACTGCAAAAAATCTTTAAAAATAAAATATTTTGTTGAAAAATTAAAAAAGTCCGTTTATATTTTAGTCTGGCCACTTTTGCTGTGCAATTCAACATTTAATAAAATTCGGTAATCATCCCAGAGACATCAGAATATGCAGTTATCTATCTACTATGCACATTTTAATAATTTGTATTCCTGGAACTGTTGTGTTTTTATGAACTAGTACGGAAATTATTTTGTTACTAAGAGCAAAGTTAAACCATAGTTTCCACTGATATACTACAACGTACTTGATATAAAAAAAAAATACAGTATACTTACTAGAAAACGCTTTTAGTAAGCGTGTAAAACAATGATAAATTCGAACGAAGAAAAAACACGGCTATTGGAGCAGACCAAATATTGTTTAGTAAATTAATAATTCTTTTATTAATATTCAAACCCTGACAAGGAACATTAAGTAACAAAAAAGCTGTATTACAATTTCCCGAAAATAAAAAAGAAAGCTCCTACTTTAAGTAGGAAAAACACTAAAGACGAAGACAGCCACAATTAACAAAGACGGGAAAACTGGTAAGCGGGAGCAAACGAGAACGTGACGTAATAAAAGAACATAAAAACTACCAGGGGACCAGGGATGGGAGGGGGTTGGACGCTCGGGGCGTAAACAGCCGGGACCATCCGGCGAGTGAAGTGTCCCTAGGGTTGGCGCGATATCGGGAGTGGCAGGCGGAGAGCGAGAAGTTTTAACCGAATTAGTGGCGGCGCACAGTGGATCCATATTGAAAATTAGTGGACATGGGCAACAAAGTTCCAATATCGATTCGATATTTTTTTATGTGATTCTTCATGATATTCCAGACAACTTTTACTCTTGTGAAATTTCTTCTAAAGTTGATCGTTTGTCTGAAAAAAAATAAATTAGATTTTTTTGTATGGAGCGAATCACGTTTATTTTTTTTTCTTCAATTGTACGAATATGTTAGGTGTATGGCGTGAGTATATGATAGCTAGGGTCATTCTCTATCCACGAAAAAATATATCAGCGCCGGCCATCCGCGGCCGCGCGAGTAATCATTCGGTAAAAAAATAATATTTTCTATGAAATTTTTTGCCTTTTAAAATCAATTCAAAGTCATATTTTCTGTCTCACTTGGCTGTTTTCACCTTTTTAGTTAAATATATAGTTTTAATAGCACATAGGTACTCACAACTAGTAATTCTGGAAGAGGTTAAGTTATTATTGCATGTTATCGGTGGCACCTGCATTGTGATTGATATTTGTTTGTGCGCTCGGTTAAGTGCATAACAAACGAGTCACCGAAAAATAATTGTCTCTGATTGGCTGTTATTTTTTTAACTACCTGCACATTATCTATTGTTATCGGTGGCACCTGCATTGTGATTGATGACTCATTTGTTTGTGCGCTCGTCTAAGCGCATAACTAATGAGTCATCGAAAAATGCTCGTCTCTGATTGGCTGAATAATTTTCAGTCATGCTAATATGTTCACTACTTGAGTAATTAACACTGACTATAAATACAAAGACATTCACTAAGTCCCTCCACCCGGGACGGTTGGGAGTGTCTACCCCTTCGGCCCGGTTTGGTCGCAAGACCCATAGGGACCCGCTGTACAATAAGACTGACAGCGGGATCACACAGCTTAGGGCACACCTTAGGTACTCACCTCTCTGCCTACCCCCGGCAGAGAGGGTACACACCCCCGGGCCCATCCACCCGGGGAGCTAGGATTGTTAGGTTGTTAGGCGTAGGACGGAGAGCTTCACTCTCAATGTCAGTCTCTTTTTAGCTGACAACTTAGGTCAAAACATGTCTGACCAACTTCTTTTGGAGTTTGTCCGGCAAGTTTTATTTGAGGACGAGTACTTCAAGAAGAAGTACGGCGCCAAGCTCGCTGCGATCCAGCGAAACCCTATCGCGGATTTCAGCGATGTCCTCGACAGCCCGCTGTCATCCCAGCCCGTGGACAAAGGCATTCCTAAAATGCCGGAGTCCTTAGCCGCCGTTGTTGCCGAGACAATGGCTCAATCTGCGTCCCAACCCGATTCCGAGAAGATGGACACGTCAGTGCCCCATTCTGACTCGGAATCCATGTCGGATTCCTCCTCCGCCTCCTCGTCCTCCGAAGACGACTACCAAGTCGTCGGAAAGGGCAAGAGGAAGAAGGGGAAGAACTCCCAGGCCAGTTCGGCCAAGAAACCGGTCGCCGCGTCCTCCCGCGCCCCCTCCCCCGCCGCCGCCCAGACCAGTAGGCCTTCTAGCCCTAGGGCTACCCAATCCGCCTCAGCTTCAGCTAAGAAGCTTAAGCCCCCTCCCCCGCTCTTCATCCAAGACAAGTCCAAGTGGACTGAAGTCTCCAAGATGTGCATGGATCGTAAGATCCAATACACGTCCGCCCGTAGCACCCAGCAGGGCATCAAAGTCACGGTCCCTACGACCAATGACTACAGGGAGCTCTCCCGTCATCTTCGTGTTCGGAATATTGCATTCCACACTTACTCCCTTCCTGAGGAGAAGCCCACCCGTGTGGTGATCAGGCGGATCCCCAAAGAAATCCCCACCGAGGACATCCTCGAGGACCTCAAAGGACAGGGTGTCCCTGTCATCACAGTTCACCGCCTTCATAAGGCTAGAGGAGGCGACCAGTACGACATGGTACTGGTCGTCTGCGAACCTGTCGATGGGCATCACCCGATTTTCAAGGTGAAATCGGTCTGCTCCCTCTCAGGCATCTCCATTGAGAAGCCATACCGTTCTAACATTGTAGGCCAGTGTCACAGATGCCAGTTGTACGGGCACAGTCAGGCTAACTGCTTTGCGCCACATAGGTGCGTAAAGTGCCTAGGTGGCCACAGCACGGCCGATGTCCCCGCCCAAAGGACATCTCCAAGTGCACAGAGCCTCCTAGCTGTGTTCTCTGTGGACAGTCCGGGCACCCGGCCAACTACCGTGGCTGCCCCAAAGCCCCCAAGGCTTCATCTTCGAAGCTGGCTAAGCGTGCCCTCGCCCGACAACAGAGAGAGAGTCCCTCTGTTAAGATTCCCTCTTCTCAGATGCCCGAGCGTCTTAGTCCTCAAAGGCCCACTCCCTGGACCTCCGAGAATCACCAAAGAGCTTTCCCAGCTCTCTCTAAGGCTCAAGCCAACCCCACTCCCGGGCTCCCTACAACCCCTGCGCCCGCGCCCTCCCCTATGGTCGCCCCCGTTACCGCACCCGCGCCTCCTGGCCCCGTGGCCGCAGAGGAGGAAACAAACTTCGATGTCATCCTCGGTGCCTTCCAGGTATTCTGTACCCCGGAAGCGGACCGAATGGCAAACGAGATCAGGGCTGCCAAAAAGTCTGCCATCGAATATGGCAAGATTTTCAAGCGTTACCCCACAATTGAAAAAGCCATCCGCGCCCTAAACCACAATTAATTTATTATTATGGATAGGAACAAATTAATAGCGTGTACCAAGCCCCGATCCCTAAAACTAGGCTACTTTAATGCCAACGGCATTAACGGCCAGCGTGATGAGATCGCCACATTCCTCCGCGACCATCAACTGGATATCCTCCTCATACAGGAGACCTTTCTCAAGCCTAGCCACCGCGATCCGAGAATTGCAAACTATCGCATAGTTCGCAACGATCGGACACGCTGTCACAAGGGCGGTACACTCATTTATTATAAAAAGGAGCTGCACTGCATCCCGATAGATCCCCCTCCGTTAGAGTCTCTCCTCGAGGTATCCATCTGTCGGCTCGGCATGACCGGTCATCAACCGATCAGCATAATCTCTGCGTACATCCCTCCCGGCGGTTCGACCGCTGAGAATATTTCACTCACCAAGGACCTCACAGTCCTCTTCGGCTTGAGCGACTCCGTTATTATAGCGGGTGACCTCAACGCCAAACACCCCGCCTGGAACAGCACGACGACCTCTGCCAGAGGACGCCTCGTGTTCGACCTAGGGGCCTCCCTTAACTTTGACCCCATCGCTCCTATGGAGCACACTCACTACCCGCACGATCCCGACCATCGTTCTGACGTGCTCGATATAGCGCTGCTCAAGAATGTCAGCTTAAAGCTACATCTCATTGAGACGCTACACGAGCTTGATTCCGACCACCGTCCAGTGCTCGTGCACTTAGTTCCCCGCTCAGGTCCTTCAGACCCCAGCAAGCCCCCGCCTTCCCAAGTGATTACCGACTGGAGGAAAGTCAGCGAAAAGCTGAATTCCACTACGTCACCTCACCTGGATTCCATCCCTGAACACATTATCTCGGTCGCAGACACGACGGCCGCCATCAACTCGTTTACAGAACACGTTCAATCCATACTGAAGGATTGTTCACGGGAAGTCCCAGCAATGAGCGATCATCGCTGGAGACTACCCGCTGACGTACGTGAACTGATAACCGAGAAGAACGCGGCCATCCGTGCCTACAGCAACTTTCCTTGCGACGCGAACAAGGCTCACATGCGTAATTTACAGCTCGCTGTAAAGAACCGCGTCAGTGAGCACCGTTCCAGTCAATGGGACAAGACGCTGAGCGAACTCGAGCCCACTCACCAAGCTTTCTGGGAACTGCAGAGAAAGATGCGCAAAACCGAAGAGGCTTCGATGCCTCCTCTCGTTCGTCCTGATAAGAGCGTCGCTTTCGATGACTCTGAAAAGGCAGAATGCCTAGCCGACAGCCTGGAATCTCAGTGCTCTCCCAGTTTACAACCAGTAGACCAACGACACCTCGATGAGGTGGACGCCGAGGTCGAACGTAGAGCCGCCCTACCCCCTGTTGAAGACCCTGATGCTCCTCTGCCTTCTATCACACCTGAAGAAGTGCACGACATCATCAAAGGGCTTCAGCCACGGAAAGCACCTGGCTCCGACGGATTCACCAATAGGGTGTTTAAAGTCCTACCCGCTCAGCTAATCGCGTTAATGGCAGCCATCTTCAATGGCGCCCTTTCGAACAACATCTTCCCTCAGGTTTGGAAGGAGGCCACAGTCATCGGTATTGCCAAACCAGGCAAACCCAAGGCGGAGCCTTCGAGCTACCGACCCATCAGTCTCCTGAGTGCCCTCGGCAAAATCTACGAGAGGCTTATTTATAAGCGTCTCAAAGATTATGCCGAGGCCAAGAGCCTCATTCCGAACGAACAATTCGGGTTTAGGACCGAACACTCGTGCGTTCAACAGGTCCACCGTATCGTCGAGCACGTGAGCGCTGGATTCCAGCGCGGTTCGATAACAGGCGTGTTGTTTTTCGACATAGCGAAAGCGTTCGACAAAGTCTGGCACAACGGCTTAATATACAAGCTGTACCAACTGGGAGTGCCGGACCGTCTCGTGCTCATCTTGCGAGACTTTTTGTCCAATCGCACCTTCCGCTATCGCGTCGGAGGAGCTCTCTCCTCCCCTCACCCGATTCGTGCCGGAGTCCCTCAGGGCTCGGTCATCTCCCCACTCATTTTTACGTTGTTCACCAGCGATATCCCTAAGAGCAAAAAGGCTCAGCTAGCCCTGTTCGCGGACGACACGGCCATTTATTATACTGGTCGTTGTCAGAACGTTATCGCCAAAACGCTCCAAACCTCAGCCAACGTCCTCGGCGCTTGGTTTAGGAAGTGGAGGATCGAGGTTAACCCCGATAAGAGTCAGGCGGTTCTCTTCTCTAAACCGCGTATCAATCCCCCCAGCCCCCGTCCGATCACTATGTACGGCAAGCCTATCCCTTGGGAGAAGCAAGCCAAATACTTAGGAGTCATACTTGACCAACACCTGTCCTTCGGGGCACATATCAAAGCAGCCCGCGACCGAGCTGCCTTCGCTATGAGTAGGCTTCATTTCATGATAGCGGCTAAGAGCAAGTTGTCACTCAAGTGCAAGTTGCGTCTCTATACCGCAGTGATCCGTCCCATCATGTCGTACGCTTGTGTTGTGTTCGCACATACCAAGCCTCGCTATATCCACAGGATGCAGACGCTCCAAAACCGATTCTTACGTAGGGTCACGGGTGCCCCGTTTTACGTACGTAACGAACGTCTCCACGTAGATCTTAGGATGCCCACCTTATTGCAGTTCATGAAACGCCTCACCAAGCGTTTCTTCGATCGTGCAATAAAGCATCGTAATCCCCTGATCGCATCGGCCGCCCGATACGACCCCTCGCGTATCAGTCAGGTTCGCCGTCCAAGGCACACACTCGTAACTCCCGACGACGCTATCACTCTCCTCCAGGAGAGCCGTAGGGAAACTAGTACGCTCCTCAAGCGTAAACCCCGTTTCAAACCGCCGTCTTTCCGCCCTCGCCGTCGAGGTCCGTCGCGACGTCCCGGTAATTGCCCTCCCCGACCCTTGCTCGAGCCAGCCCGCGATGCTGTGCCAGTAGTTTTAAACCAGCCCATAAATAATATTACTCAGATCCAGCCTGTCCCCTTGCTGCCCTCCCCCAGCGACGCCCTAAGCCGAGGTCCGAGCCCCACAGGGGGTGCCCTTAGCGTGTAGTCGCTTAGTTTGTAAGTTTTTTGCCCTGGCTGGAGGCCTTAAATTCAAGGCATCCACAGGATAGTCCGGTTGAGCAGACGACAACCTCCTAGGTTGAACTGCGAGATGCCATACACAAAAAAAAAAAAAAAAATAAGTCCCTCTAGTTTCCCTCTTGTCGCTTATTTGTGAACACAGTGAAATACTTTTATTTTTATATTTACTTTAGAACTATGGCTGGATTTTGTACCAACCTAGATCTTTTTGTGAAATTAAGAAGTGGTGGTGATCTGAAAAATTATATGTTTCTATATGAAAGTATAATTTCTGTTTTGAATACCACAGTTTCTGAAGAAGACAAAAACCTAATCAAGGAGTTCTGTCGGCTTTTTTGTGTAAGCCTAAATAAAAAGTGGATAGAGTCAAGTAGAAATCAAAAAACTTTTATGAACCGTGTAAATAATCGCAAGTGGTTGGAAAAAAACATCAACTGGCCTGTTTGTGACAGTGTTGACCTGAGAAGTGAGTTGGGCTTTTCGGACACAGCCTTATCTGAGCCAGTGGATATGAATTCCCATGTTCCTAATCTTGCAGTATGTACTACGGAAGCGGGAACATCTACAGAAAAGGAGCACAGAAAACCGTTCGAAGACTTAAGTAATAAGCAAAAAAAAAAGACGTTCTACTTCCATAGTAGAAGAAAATTCCGAGGAAGAGTTGCAGCACTGGTACTTAACAAAATTGAAAGACAACGGCAAAACGAATCTGGCAAAAGTGGTCGAATACCTTTCCAGTAATCCAGAAACGCTATCCGAAGTACACGAGCGACTATTCAAAAAGCAGAGCCTAAGTACTGTCTCTGCAGATAAGTGTTTAGCTCTTTACACATCACTTGCGCTCTCGAGATGGAAGTACTTAGCTCTTCGACAATTTCTGAAAGAAGAAAACTGTGCTGCCTTTCCATCTTATCCAAAGCTCGTTAATGCCAAGAAAAGATGTTATCCACCACAAGAGAGTATGGAGATTACCGAAAAAGGACCTCAAATTAAATTGCAAGCGCTATTGGACCACACTGTGGAGAGGATTTTACTAGATGTGAATTCTGTTGATAGGTCTCAAAATGAAGAACTCAAGTTGACCTGGAAATGGGGGCTTGATGGTTCTTCGTCGCAGAGTAACTATAAACAGAAAACGTCAAACACAGCTACAGAGTTCGGTGATTCATCAGTAGTCATGATAAGCATCGTCCCTCTTCGGCTAGTGTCTGGCTCATTATCTGGGAATGAAAATATAGTTTGGGAGAACCCCACACCTTGCTCAACTCTGTACTGTCGACCAGTGAAGTTCACATTCACTTCGGAGACAGCTGATTTTATAAAGTCTGAAGAGTCGGAGATGAAAAAACAAATTGATGAACGAATATCTACTCAGTGTGGAAATATTATTGTATCACATGAATTGCATATGACCATGATTGATGGAAAAGTGGCCAATATTATTGCTGAAGTACCATCATTTGCAACGTGCCCCATTTGCTTGGCAAAACCAAGTGAGATGAATAATTTAGACTCTTTGACTTCCAGACCACTTCGTGAAGATATTTACAAACAAGGAATTTCTTCACTGCATATGAAGATTCGGTGTATGGAATGTCTTCTCCATATATCTTATAATCTGGATTTTCAACGATGGACAGCTCGAGGCGAACTTAAGGCTTTGAAACAAGCTAAAAAAAATACCACGCAACAAGAGTTTCGTGAGCAAACTGGAATGCTGATTGATATAGTCAAACAGGTATGTATTTAGTTCGTTTTATGTTTTTTGTGTATTATATCTCTATGTGTCGTATATTACAGTCTTTTTCCCCATTTCAGGGTTTTGGAACTACAAATGACGGGAATACTGCGAGGCGCTTTTTCCAAGATTACAAAACATCATCCAGAATAACAGGAATTGACGAAAATCAAATTTTCAGATTTTCCGTTATTCTACAAGCCATATCATCAGGCAAAAACATTGACTGTGAAAAATTTAGAAGATACTGTAGAGAAACAGCTGATGTATACGTGCAACACTATTCGTGGTACTACATGCCAGTTAGTGTACATAAACTTCTAATGCACGGTGCAGACATCTGTAACCACTTTGGTGTTTTGCCAATCGGTAAGTAAAAAATAAATAGAGTTTGATGTATAATTTGACTCGATTGCTTTTTGAAATTAAAATGCATGTACTTATTTCTTTTAGGTACCTTATCAGAAGAAGCTTCGGAAGCCCGTAATAAGGACTTCAGAAACGTCAGAGAGAGACACACTCGGAAAACGGACAGAATAGCAACAAACGAAGACATCCTCCATGGACTTCTAATAAGCTCTGATCCTCACATATCCTACATAAGGCCTAAAATAACGAAACAGGTTCATAGTGAGTTGTTGCCTGAAGCAATTCAGTTGTTACAGACTACCGAGCCTCCCTGTGACAGTGAGATTATGGAGGAAGAAGAATGCCTCATAGCAGAGTCCGAAAATTTGCCGGACCCACTTCTGGAATAAGAAATAAAGTGATCCGGCTATGGACTATTCCCACAAAAGCCCATCAGGGCTGGGAATATGACAAACAGCCCTTTTCAGGGCTACAATTATTTCACAATTTCCTTTCGATCATACGTACGATAACTTATACTATACTTTACATACGCTTGATTATGTAGATAATGATTATCAACGTCTTGCCCGTAAAAATTCAAACTATTTCACGTATATTTGATAAAATTAGTATACCCAGAAACTTATTACATGTTTATTTTACAATAGATAACGTGCAGGTAGTAAAAAAAATAACAGCCAATCAGAGACGACCATTTTTCGATGACTCATTAGTTATGCGCTTCTAGCCGAGCGCACAAACAAATGAGTCATCAATCACAATGCAGGTGCTACCGATAACAGTAGATAATGTGCAGGTAGTTAAAAAAATAACAACCAATCAGAGACAATTATTTTTCGGTGACTCGTTTGTTATGCATTTAGCCGAGCGCACAAACAAATGAGTCATCAATCACAATGCAGGTGCCACCGATAACATGCAATAATAACTTAACCTCTGCCAGAATTACTAGTTGTGAGTACCTATGTGCTATTAAAACTATATATTTAACTAAAAAGGTGAAAACAGCCAAGTGAGACAGAAAATATACTTTGAATTGATTTTAAAAGGCAAAAAAAATCATAGAAAATATTATTTTTTTACCGAATGATTACTCGCGCGGCCGCGGATGGCCGGCGCTGATATATTTTTTCGTGGATAGAGAATGACCCTAGCTATCATATACTCACGCCATACACCTAACATATTCGTACAATTGAAGAAAAAAAAATAAACGTGATTCGCTCCATACAAAAAAATCTAATTTATTTTTTTTCAGACAAACGATCAACTTTAGAAGAAATTTCACAAGAGTAAAAGTTGTCTGGAATATCATGAAGAATCACATAAAAAAATATCGAATCGATATTGGAACTTTGTTGCCCATGTCCACTAATTTTCAATATGGATCCACTGTGCGGCGAGAAGAGATTATAGTGTGATAATGAGATTAACAGAATGTCTAGTGCACCTCATAATGATCTGCTAAAGGTCCACTACCTCTAGAGAAACTCTGCCTAGTCGATAATTAAGGGTAAAGCATTAATTAATGAAAGAACCCATGCTATCTAATTGAAACCTCAATTTGTTATTTTAGCTAACATTTCGAACAACTTACAGTCTATGCAAGTAAACACCCTCTACGACAGTTTCCCACTTTCAAGTAATGTCATAAAACTGTTAAAGAATGACAGATGTGATTTGAATCATCCATCATTCTTGCCTTCAATTTATTAGGGGTCGGTGCAGAATGTCTTCTTCCATACTGAGATGACATACCAGATTGTGATTGTCATGGTACAAACTTATATGTATAACTTTATGTATGCCTCATGTACTACAATCTCCTTTTTATGAAATAAATTTATTATTTATTTATTTATTTATACTTCTCTATTACTCGTCATCTCAGCAGTCACCTCCTTTTTAGCCATATCACACTTCACACAGTCTATCTGTCGTTTCTTTGGTCTTCCTCTACTGTTTTAGCTATACGTTGTGATTTGTATATACATGGTCAATTATAGTTGGTAGCCAATTTTCATTAATTTCCCTGCCATCACAGACACGATCCTTCCGTTCCATAAAAGCCACGATTTTATTCATTTACTTTTTCGAATACTTGACACCCCTGAACGGGGTCTGACAATAGTCTGCCGCGCCGATACTCTGCCGGTTAACAGCGCGGCAAAACGTCAGATATACACACTCCAGTAGCTTTCACGGTTTATATTCACTTGCCACTGAAACTACAGCATTATTTTTAATGGTTTTCAATCTTCTTCTTCTTTTTCTTTATCGTGTGGTTAGTGCCTAACCTGGTGTCAGAGTTTTATGACGCCCAAGGGCCTCTGACTTGGCTTTTACATGCCGTCGAGAAATATCTCAAAGGCACGCTGGTTTCCTCACGATGTTTTCCTTCACCTAAGCAAGTGATAATTATACAATACGCACATAATTCCGAAAAATCAGAGGTGCGTGTCTTGGGTTCGAACTCGAGACCTATGACTTGGCAGTCCAACGGTCACACCACTAGACTATCACTGCTCAAAGGAAAGATTTTCAATCTTTAGTAGTCGATTGATTGTTAATTATGAAATGCATTTGGGTAAAAGGAATTAAGACAGTTGTTTGACTTTAAGGCACTCGTCAAACACTTAGATAATGGATACATTTTTATAAGTATTGGTTACTTGGATTTCGTCATAAGAACGAGAAGCAACGTACATAGCTGTTTGCTAATTTGAAATTCACATTACTTACTCATCTGAAATTGTCTATGGGAATTAGGAAAACGTTGGACGTTGATACGAAAACTTGGGAATATTGCCTGCACGAGTTGCGATTCTTAAGGCCCACTTGCTTATCATTGAAGCCGTTTATTGCAATACTAATTTATTTAGTAATTTATGGAAGGTACAAGAGTCGATGAATGTCCGTCCGGCACAACCTCGCCAGCAAATCCTGCTACCAACTAGCTGGGTTATATTTTTACCACGCCACACACTATTCTAGGCCGATACCAAAGAACGGTACATATGAAGTTATGAACTGTTGAAAATCTAAATTAATAGTTGGTAGGTTGTTCTCGGAAAGCACTTTAAGCCGTTTGTCCCGACTGTCATTTGTAGATCTTTGATATTCGTCAGTAGTCAATGGCCCAAAACTCTGACAACCAGTCTTACCAAGGGGCTTCGTATTACTTAGCACTAACTGGATTGTGGAGATCAGATAGGCAGTCGCTCCATGTAAAATACTGTTAGACTAGAAGTCGACCCCCACGTAATTGGGAAAAGGCTAGGCAGATGAGGTTCTACTATCTAGTCCTTTAAAGTAACTGTAAACTTAGCACTCACCATCACTAATAAGCTTCAAACCAGTGTTGTGCCGAGAACATCGACACGTATCGATACTATCGATAAGGCACGTCCCGCGCTGCTCATAGACTATTGAATTAGTGATCCTGTAAGCAAGCAACGCTTATCATCTACGTTTCTGAAGAAAATACTGAGATATTATCTGTGAAAAGTATATAGATATTTTTCTGTATAAGTTGTCAGGAGTTTTCTGTTCACTGTGGTTTTCTTGTAATGCCATACATCGTGTGCATTTAGGTAGGAAAAGATAGGATAGACTGTTTTCTATAAACAATGTAGATATAATTGGTACACATATTGCTAGCGCGATTTATTTGCCTAATTTTCATACCTACATCTGGTGCCCAAGGCATCCGTCACTCGGTTTTCCCCTTGATTTGAGTAGGTTAGGGAGAAAGAGTGGGCCAAAACGAGCCTAAGGAGATTTACCAAAAATGGGGATGAAGCACCTCAATACTAAAAGTGGTGGTGGAAAGAAACAATGAGAAACCCCATTGTTATCCGTAGAAACCTAATACTCACTATGTTTAGGCAAAGACAGTATCAAAGACTAATAGAGTAGATCTGCTAATACTCGTAGTTAGCTTAGAAAACTTCCGTAAAAAATACAACATCCAATAACTAAGTATCAAATCACCGAACACAAAAATAACCAAATACAATTAATTTATTTAGAAGATGCAGCACCGCGCGAAGCCGATAGCGAATTCCAATTAAATCGCCCACATCTAGGTACCCAAAAACTTTTTCAAAAATGTACTAGGCGCACAAGAAGATAAGGAGTGTTATTTTCAAAATTCGCGTCTCGGCTTCGTAGAAAAAAAACGTCATGCAAGCCAGTTATCATCATCTTGTTATACGGTACCTATAAACAACAAACGAGTAGAAAGTTAAATATTTCGGTTTGAATTTCTTAACGTGTTTTATTTAGGAGGCCAAAATGTCCGCGTAATCATAATTTACTGATTAGCTACAAACAGGTCTATGTGCTAAACTAAGCAACTAAGTGACTTATTAAATTGTAGGACAAAGTTATACGCATCTGATAGATCTTACTCCGCATTTTTTCTTTTTAAATATGATCTAAACATTATTATGTACTATCTACATTAGGTAGGTAACTAACTAACCGAATATGAATATGGTGATTGTTTTTTTAAATGACCTAGATTTGTAATCATCACGTTCTCGAAAACGGCTCTGACGATTTCGATGAAAGTTGCAGTAAGGGTGTTTACGGGGCGAAAGATCGATCTATATGTATAAGCAATCTGTGGAATTCACTGCCGGCTTCTCTGTTCCCTGATCAGAAGCACGAAACCCGTAGTTTCGGCCGAACATACGGGCGTTTCCTACTCCGTATCACTTACGGACATACGATTAGTGAAGGACCCGAACTAAAAATGAATGAAAACACGATTGGACAGTTGTCCCTACTCCCGATGTATTTTCAAAACTCATGAATCCGGTAATAATAGGGCGTAGGGTTCATTTCGAAGTTTCGATCTACTTTCGTACGGGCCCGTATCTTCGTAGGCGGACTTAGAGAGTAGACCCCAGGATCTATTAAAAGTTCGAGTGAATCAGTTTGTTATAGGCAAGCGTGCCACCCTAGGCCGCATCATCGCTTCACATCAGGCGAGTTACGGCCAAACGCAAGCCTATTTAGTAATTAGAAACGGTGACCTTAAAAAAAATATACAACCCATAAAAGATGGCACTACTGACTGTACGAATAATTGGACCAACTCCGGGATCTCGTGAATGCGTCCCCATATTGACCACATTATTCTATTTATCAACCACTATTACCACTATTTTTTTTTTTAATTATTTTTTTTTTTTTATTTTTTTTTCAACCCCAATCGGCTTAGTAAATGAACTAACGTATCTATGCACCAGGGTTGTTGTGAATATCAGCATCAGCATACGCGGATTATAAGCATTGTTTTTATATCAGCATCAGCAACAATCGATGCTGATTTTTAATGATGACATTCAAGGCGTGACGTGTTCGTTAAAGTTCGTGAACGCAGTGCGACACGTGCAGTTTTAACCAATCATAGACAGTTAGACAAAAAACCCGTCACTTGCTCCCTCAGCCATTTGTTTAGTCAACATAAATTGGTTGGACGTTAGTGAGTTATTGTGTGACGTCTTTTATTCAAAATCTTATATCACACTTATCACAATCTTATAGTTAATTATGTTTTATTTAAGTAATATTGTATTGCATCCACTAATACAGTAAAAACCTGCATCAGCAACAACCCTACTATGCACGATAGGTACTACTCGTATAAAATAAATTCAAACACGCTGAACGAAACACAACATTATCGTTTTCTAATGCCAATATACAATACGGTTTCTAATCCAAAGTACCAGGCGCGCAGAGCTCGAAAAGGGTTTATGTATTAGGAAAAACTAAGGCGGTGTGTAGGTAATAAGATGACGTAAGCTAAGTGACGCGGCCGTGTACACATGTGCCTCGAGCATCAGTCACCTCGACTTGGGCCCCGTTTCGGTTTGCCCCCGGCAAGTTAGGGCTAACAAAAATAAGTTTTGAAAAATTTAATTATTATTATTTTGTTTAGATATTTTAAATTATGTGCTTGTTTTTGCAGAATCTTCCTGGTGTAAATATGAAATAATATTAAGTATTTTATTACCTATCCGTTTCCACCAACACTGGGCAACATTGAATTAATGCCGAAATCAAAGCGCGCTGTTCAGTATTTCAAGGCTCTACTCAGCGCCGATAATTAAACATTCAATACCTACCTATCACACTATTATTTAGATATTTATTTTCGTTTGTTGGTGAAAACTGGCGCATGTAGTACAGATATTCTCATACTATTTATTTCTGGAAACTGGAACCAGTAAGGTTCTTGTATGGAGGTGACCCTGTCCGGAACTACATCTACTATTAATCCTTAACAGGTTTGACAGAACCTCAACTGCACGCTATTGTTTCCTAATAAGAAAAAAAGTCTCAATTCAGACGTCTTTGAATAAAAAAAAAACTTATCATAAATATTCTTTATTCAAAAAATAAATTATTCCTACCGCTTGCCAACCCTGCCCGCGACGGGAGCAACAGCGCCATGAGGGGGGTGGCGGCGCGACGGGGCGGGGGCGGAAGTGTCGTGCGTGCGATTTAATTCCATCGCTGCCGCCGCGCGCCCGGGACACAGGCCCGAGCGCACTTGAACGTGAGGGATGGGGTTGTTTCTGTATTTATGGTATCGATTGTCGATAGAATCGGTATCAGTTTAGATAAGATGTTTAATGATGTTTCCTAGTTTTTACAAACACTTTTACACGTCATAAAAGAATATATTTCGGAAAATGAAATAGAAACGTAAAATATGTTATTTTCAGATTTGAGTAGATTAATGTTAGTTTAACAGGCAGTTTTTTTTATTAGCTAGATTAGATGTACTTAGTACTTACAAGTTAATTTATGGTTGATATTGTTATATTATTACTGTTGTTTGTATATTTTAAGGTTGATTGATCCTATAGCAAAATCAAATGAAAGGAGAGTTTTTCAGGTGTACATAGGTTTGAAAACGAACGCTGAATTTTATATCTGTATTTTCTATCCTACGAAACGGTTACGGTTTCCACTGCTTTTTGTTCTTTCGTTACTTAGTGTCTTTCTCAATATCTGTGTGAAAAGTGGGTAGAATGGAAGAAGGAAACGCGTTGCGCCGACCCCAAGTAGAATGGAACAAGGGCCGGAAGATGATGATGATGATCTGGGTGAAAACAAAATCCCTGTAAATATTTAATTACAATGATAATATTCCCGATCCCAGATATCGACAAACCTGACCACAGCACTACGCTCGTGAAAGGCGGTGGAAGCGGCGGGCTGGTCGTAAAATTGCGAGACCAGGTGATTCTGTCGGCGGCGTTACACCTACATAAGTACATACAGCCGACAGTATGTACTTAGCACAGGGCTGTCAGGCCACTTAGGGCATTGTATTGTTATATTATGTAGTTATTTTTTATGTTGGGGTCATTTAAATACTGGTTTAGTATCGAATTGGGAGATCAGAGATGGACGGTTGGCAGGCGATAAAGGTGCTTTTTTTTAGCATAGTATATCATTTGGCGGTAGTTGCGTGGGTGTCTGGTAAAATCGTATTATGTACAACTGAATCCTAAGTTGCAGTTGTTTTAGGGGTTTTTGGCCTGTCATTCATCTCAAATTAGTCATTTATCATTTAGTTACAGTAGAGTAGAATAGAATAGAATTTTTCTTACATACCGACCATGTTCTAACAAATAAATGATTTGATTTTTTATTTTTTTTAGAGCTCACGATATTTCGACTTTGTCGCAAGCGCCATGATCACGAGATGACATCGATGATGATATCAGAAGCTCAAAATTAACAATAATCACGGAACACAGTGAAAGTTTAGTTATAAACCATGAAAGCTTAAAACGGTAGAGTAGTAGTACTTTACTATGCTGTGAGTATGACTTTACCCACAACCCGGTAAAGTAATGCAGTAAGCTGCGGGCTGTAGGCGCTATGGCTGCATAGATACATGTTCAATTATCATCGTATCAAGTGCTTCTATAATGACTTCTGTAGCCTTAAAATCCGACCAAAAAATTATAGTGTTTATTTCGTAACTATCAGAGTCCCATTTTGAGCAAAGTCCCTACTTTGTTATTGTAAAGCTATGTTTAATGATACGTTTACACTGGCGTTTCGTGAAATTGAGAGAACAGGTGATTATGCCAGTAGCGCCACGCATATACATACATATATACGCTCGGCTATGTTATATAATACTAATATTAACTTAGGGTTGGCTCATCGCTTGATTGTTGACTAATTACAAGTTGATAGTTCAATTTTTGTAAAGTAGTAAACTTAAATAGGTAATATTATACAATATACAGGTATTATTCTGTTCTTCTATGTCGTCAGAATATGCTCATTGCAAGCGTAGCGGACTGTTGATCAATGCATGTGCCTTCTTCGTATGGCAAAAAGCTATTGCCCTGCAATGACGGACAGTTTTAACCTAGTATTTTTATTATCAGTACATGGTATAAAACAATGTCGCTTCCCGCTGTCTGTCTGTCCTTTTGTATGCTTAGATCTTTGAAACTACGCAACGGATTTTGATGCGGTTTTTTTTAATAGATAGAGTGATTCAAGAGGAAGGTTTATGTGTATAATACATGCATATTATAGTAGAGAAAACATTAGTATCTACATTGCACCCGTGCGAAGCCGGGGCGGGTCGCTAGTTATACATAACAGGTGAAACGCCGACGACCACAGACGTTTATTGATTTAAAGAATGAAGACTAAATAAACAATTAATCACCCAGTGCGACGGCAGCCCAAGCTTGGGAGCGACGATTGAGAGGTCGAGGGTCCGAATTCCACCTGTTGCTATAATTCATTGAACCAATCTCCAGCACAACATACTCCAGTTAGGGAAAGTCACCTTGAAGTCCTTTAATAGAAACAGTATCTCATATTCTCATATTCTCATGTCACGGAAGTCAATTAATAAAATTTCTGATTTCTTAGTTTTACCTGTTTTTATTTTTTAGCGACAATTTTAGCGCAAGTGTTTTTTGAGTTTTAAGACTTACCTTACAATCCAGTAGACATGTCTGAAAAAGGCGAGGTAGCTGGAAAGTATTCCGAACTCACCTCCTGTCCTGCTCTATGTGCAATTCCACCTGCACTCTGAGGAACCTGTCCGAAGCCACCACCAACGCCATCGAGGTGGCAAAGTTCTGGTCGAAATTAATTTAATTTAAAAAAAGGGAATCATCGACACGACGAAGAAGAAGAAGAGGAAGAATGGAACTTAAAGAGGTTGTTTGGGGGTACACTAGCAAGACTATCCAAAGTTTTCGACCTCAAACAAGAAATGATGGTAGTAAGTAGTTATGCCTTTTTTTAAATTTTTAAAAACTTCTAGATTAACTTTGATCGGCTGTATCTACATTAATATTGGGGTTGAAAATCTGGTTCACCAACGAAGTTTTAGAAAATTTAATGTCCTTCAACTTTGTCTTTCGCAGTTTAAGAGATTATTATAAGTGAAAAACTGAAAAAAGTCAGCAAATTTGAGGTTTTTGTCCCCCCTCCCAAGTTAGCACAGAGTCGAAAACTTGGAATAGTCTTCCGAGTGTACCCTTAAACAACCTGCTAAACTTCCATTAAGTTCCGAATACTTTCCAAGTAAAAGTACGTAACTACTGGACTATTACTAGTCAGGTTACCGGTGGGGGTACTTGGTCGAGTGGTCGCAGACGCAAAGACTGCTGAACATGAGGCTCTGGGTTCGATTTCCAGGTCGAACAACGTGTTATTGGGTTTTTCTATCAGGAACTTCTCAGTAGCAGCCACGGAGTCTGGTGTGTCGGGTTAGTGGTAATAGGCTCGCCCCCTATTACATGGGACCTAAAACATTACCGGCAAAAAGGGGGGTGTATTATTAGGGACACCTCTGCCTAACCCTTTGGGGATTACAAGCATGACGTTATGTTATGTTTACTGGTCCCAGTCCATAAGCCTGCAGAACATCTTTATCCCAGGGTTAGATGCAGTTTACCCCTGGGCCCTGGGTAGGGGGTACTTTGTCTTTCTTAGTGTAAGAGATATCTTATTAAAAATCACATACAATACATTGTCTATCTTGGCACAACCCTGTACAGCAGAGCACAGTATCCCGTCCCGAACTCACGTGTAGTACGTGTGACGGCGGTACAAACTTGTGTTGTACCAGATATTTAATATTACATCAACTATACATAACGTCTGCTATATACATACATGTATATGTACATCATTCTGACAGACGCCGTATGTACACAGCGTTACGCATACGACCCCTAATGAGGTTACCAGAATCTTCGCAGTTGCTGCGAATCCTGTATTTTGGGTTTGATCGTGATATGTTAATCTTGTATTTTGGCTTTCATGTGAGACTGAATTATTGAACGTTGCCTTTCTAAAAGCAATCGACTGTAAATTGTCCTGCTGATTTCTTACCTTTGTTGCTTGTTTTGAAATGGTACTACTATCACTTGGTTTGTTAGTAATTCTCTATACACTAGTATATTTAAAGTTTTTTTAAGAAAATGAACATTAGAATACACTGAATTATTGTCAATTCTTTTTTGTAGTCTTTCTTCATTGTTAGCAGTCAGAGTATCTTCTCAATGTCTTAGCTTTCTGTGAACTGCCGTGTTCTCTATTAAAATAATTCCATGAAAACCGAAGTCAGGGATGCAGCTTTTGTAATTCACTACCATTCCGACAACATTTCTGAACATAGCTATTCTATCAATTTAAACAGCTATATTAAATGCAGGTTCGAAACTATAAAAATAACTAATGTTGTATTGTAACGGTTCGTAATTGTAAACATTTTGGACGTTTTATTCCAAATGAACGGAACATTTAGAACCTTATCCTTTTTTAATTTTTTTAGGCTTGAAAATTCCCAACCCTCAAAATAAAGCCATAATTACTTGTTACCAAACCTTGGCCCAACTCCTTTAATACCAGGACAACATAGCTCATAACTACTGTTTAACCTAAGTCATTAATCACAATGGGCTAAACACCACAATGATCTATGTAGATCTTCGTCTACACATCATAATGCTCCTGTAGGTTTCCAGATGTCAGTGTCCACATTTAGAAGGTCCCTGTCCACGTAACAAGGGCATATCTCATCGAAAACCGAGGCTTTGTGATTGTGACAGTAGAAATCCCCTTGAAATCCACAATGGAGTTGTGTGCATGATATGTTCACAGTTCCTCGATATCTGGATTTGTTTGACTCGTGTTTGGACTTTTGGTGTTGAAGTTTGGATCTTTTATGGAAGTACAATGTATCGCACGTTTAGTATTTAATGTACGACCGCGTGATTGTTATCGCTTATATTAATTATATAGCTTAGCTTATTTTCTCATACTTATTTAATTTCAGTGCAAGAAAATTAACTGGCAAAGTACAAGAATCTAAGCAGTTTTGCATAGTTTGAATACGATTACAACTTTTGCACTAATAAACGGCGAGAGACGGAAGCCTTTACGCCCTAATTTTATTTTATATTTTTATGTATGGGGTTCTACCACATTTCCCGGTCCCAAATTTTATGTATGAGCGTGTTTAATGGACATAATCAATACTATTTAAGTAATAAATATATCAGCGAACAATAGCATCCGTACAACGAGAGGCATAGATATTTATTTTAAGCCACAGAGCTCGAAACTAAGAAAAATAATAGAAATAAATCCCTGTAGCTTTTATAAACTAAAACTAAAACCCGATATCACCCGACTTCTCCCACCGACTAAGTTTCTACTGCGAAAAGAATTTGATAAATATATATACATATATATAACTTAAGGGGAAAGCGACCGGCTGGCCCGCGAAATTCAAATTTTCTTACGTTTTTCGCAATTAGCAGGTCAGTGTCAGGTCAAAATACGTAACAAAATTAGAATTTCGCGGGCTACCCTGGCATATATTAACATAGTTTTATCAGTTGATATCGTTTTTTTATTCATTCATTAATTGTTAACAATTTTAATACTTCTTAGGTCATAGTTCAGTGCAGTATGTTGAAACGGAATAATGCAATATATGATTATATGTACCCCATCCTTCTATACAGTAAGAACTTGGTTGATAATTTATTTTCTTGTTCTATTTTGTATTCAGCACCCGACGTTTATAAAAAATAGAAAACTAAACATTTAAAAGGCATGTAACAAATGGTAAAACGTTATCGATATCGATAATCGGCCACGGCCACATGAGCACATCCCTATCGCATGCCGAGGGCGATTTACGGGCGCGCGACAAGTCGCAACTGGCGCGGTGGCGCAAACTCAGGTGACCGCGCGACCGTACCTACCTACTGGCCAGTACCTACCGCATGGGACACTGTACCACACAATATTGTTACAGAAGTACTACTGCAAACAGGGCACAGAAAGCAGTGTGTTCGAACCCAAGACCTCTGATTTTTCGGAATCATGTGCGTATTGTATAATCAGTTGCTTCGAAGAATGAAAACATACACAAGCTGTCTTCGTTCGTGCTGTAGACATTTAGATATTCATTATTATTTGCTTAGTAAAGCCGTAAATTGGTTCTGTTTTCTTAACATGCCTCAATAAAAACTGTCAGTTTGACTGCCCATGTTTAGCTTGCTGCGGGCTTGAATGACTGACAGTTTTTCAAGATTATCTTGTCTATATGTACTATCTCCTATAGTGTTGTGGATGTAATTGTAAATTATACCACTTTAAATGTTTTAAAATTAAACTATTATTTCTAATGTAGTCTTGTTTTATGTTTTTTTGTTCCATATTATGGAACTTTTTAATATGACTCCTGAGGGCCCTAGGCAAGTGCCAATCGCATTCGAAGCATTTGGTGTTCCACAACGGCTTTCAAATTGTCTTATGTCAATCCAATTAGCTTTTCCATCATCGTTATCTATAGCTGATAGAATGTCAGGGTTGCGCCTCATCTAGCAGCACGGAATCACATTTTCGCATGCTCCTATCCTTTTCAGTCGTTGAGAACCGTCATTTGCTAGAGCGAGAAACAGTACGAGAGTGCCTTCGCACGCGACAGCATCGACGATGCGTTCGGCAACGTTGACGAAGCGCTCGGCAGCATGCTCTGTTTCTGCGTGAGCCTGGGAAAATGTGATTCCGTGATGCTGATTGCTGCTAGATGACTTGCAACCCTGACCTTCTCTAGGTCCCTACTGTCTTGTATCTGTATCTTGCATGTATATCTATACCAATAAACTTGGGAGAATAAAACTTCTGCTATCAATCTACTTAGTGGCTTTCAAACACGGCCCGCATCAACTACCTCCGTGTGACACACGCTATGGTGTGGGACGCATACTGTAAAACATATATGTATAAGACATAGCTATGTATAACCCGCTATACATGTTCTCACACATCACCTGTTCAGCGGTCGTCAGTTGTAGCGTGCATACATAATAACCCGTACATAATAGTGGCACTATTTGAATTAAAGCCGCATTTTCGGGTGAAATTGTATTGGTTACAAGTTTGGTATTGTATTATCTGAATAAAGCCAGGGGGTATAGCGTAACACACTCGGATTCCCAATGCTGTTCATTTTGAATTACAAAAAAACTGACAGTTAAGTTGTTAAAACTAAACTTTGTCAGATTTTGATGGCATATAAAAACCACAAGATAATCCTGGTAAAACAGACGCTGCTGGCGACGTGAGTTTTCAAAACTGAATGCGAAATTATTAATCGTAATAATTATTTTGTAAAAATGTGGCCAGTACGGAGTCAGCCGCATTTAGCCCTCCGCGTGAAGTAATCCTCGCAACCTCTTGGGTTTCACCTACAATCTACTTTTTATGATACGGGCAGGCAAGCCAGCCATAAAAGTACGCAGACAGACAGTACCTACTTACATTTATGTATATGCACATAGGTACATTTGTATACAAAACAATATGTTCGGTAACTGAACGGGCCCGCCATGCCAGTTGCAGCGTCAGAACTTAGTTATAAAGCCAAGGTCCGAACAATTTTCGTAATTGGCAGTTCTGTGCTGAAAAAAAAATGAGTGCAGGTATATTTTATGTTACTGTTGAAAATGTATTGGCTGACTGGAGTTGATAATTTACTATGTAGTGCAACAAAGAAAGTCTTTTAATTTAAAAGAACGGTTTGCTTATTTGACTTTCCTTCAGTTTTTAAGGCGATCTCTCTCCATCTTTTCATCTATTGGTCTAACTTTCTAAAGAAAAGCTTTATGATAATGGTGTCTGTCACGCATGAATGACGCAGGATTGCATTTCAGCTTCAGTTTTGGCTGTTCTTCAAAAGTAAGCGTTAATTCAGCGCGGTTTTAGTTTGCTCTCAAACTACCCTCCCTTCGGTTAAACCACCCCCACATCCTTCGCCTCACATATTTAATGATGTGAAGATATTCCACTATATTAATTGATAATTACGTGCGGATACCAAGCGTACATAGCTTGCAGGAGTTATATAACTCCCGATAAATTTCATCGGCGCGCCCGGCAGGCGTCGCGTTACAAGTAGCACTCGACGCTAATGACGCACTTGTTCCCGCCTCTGCCGCCCGCGTACTCCGTGCTCGCCCCTTCTCGTCAGCCCGTTGCCCGCGCTTTCTCGCAATTGCCCGCGCCACCGGTGTTCGTGGGTGCAATTTCGCTGGAAGCGCGTGGCGTGTTTTGGGGCAAATTCAATTTAGTACATTGCATAACCGGCGTCGCGCCTAATAACCCCGAGAGATTGGCAGAGGTGCCACCGGGTAACATGGTACACATAAATACATACAAAGTTGGCGAGTGATTCCCCATGAGTGACAGGGGGTTAGATATTGGCCTTTTTTACCTTAATTTTGGAAGATATAGGTAATATGTGAATACGATGTATAATAGCTAGGGCGGTCAGAAAATGTTAAGGATCTTTGTGAACAAGTTTCAAATCTAGTATTAAAGTTATTTTCTGGACTGAAACGCTAAAGGAATTCATTTTAATAACCTGTGTTTAAAACAAAGTTGTTACTGTGGAATTGGGTACGATCAATTTCAAGACCAAACAGCGGGACAGTCTATGCATTATTGTAAATTTCGAAACAAAACGACCAAACCCTGGATAGCCGTAATTAAAGTGATAGCCAAGATCTTAGGCGCACCTATTAGATATGGACAATTTATTGATGGTCTATAAAAGGGAAAAAACAGCTCAAAATAATGACTTGTCTCACATTTTAGCGGTGTCTAATCAAATTCGAATATTATAGGATCCTATTTTTAACATAGAGTATATAAATAATCTTTGTATTTTTAGCCAACTTCTAAAACAGGTGGAAATTATGTATTCCACCAGCATCTTGTATTTTTCATGTATGTCATGTACTGTCACGAGCATCAATATATTGTATACACTTCGCAATTTTTTAAAGTGATTTTATCCTATTAAAATTTTATGTTGTTACGAACATGGCATTTTGGAACTCATATTTTTATGAAATAGATACTATCTCCAAGTTACGATCGTTATTTCTCGCGAGAAATTCTTTTAAGTTTAGGAAAGTGTGTACATATTGGTGCTCCTGACTGTACACCTTTTTCTCCGTGATTACTGGGTCAATTAACGTAATTCATTTTTTCAAACAAATGTATTGTAAACACAGAAGTTTAGTCGGAAAAAGCCTACTAAAAACAACAGTAGCCGCATCGCGGTACGTTTTATTTATTTCATGTTTGTGCTTCTTTTGGTTTCGTGAGGAAACTGACATGATGGTAGAACCAAAAATTCGAAGACATACTCGTATTATTGTGATGTCACAACCCGACCAACCCGCACTGGGCCTGCGTGGTGGATTACAGTCCATTCCTTCTCACATAACATTATACCCTGGTTACGCTATGTGGTAAAGTTTACTATGAGGCGATGCAGCGGTTGTTCCACATTGTTTAGCGGAACGTATCCCGTCTATCACATACATAAGTACGTCGCGGGCGCCATAGTTTCCTGTGTTTTCGTCTTGTATTCTAAATAATTATAAATTCTGAGAGCATAAAGTGCCAAAATAATTCCTCTGCCTTGACGTTGGCGATGCACACAGTTTACCGAACGGACAGACGGAAACGTTGTACAAATAAATAAATCTAAGGGTAGAGAAATACACCAGTGACGCCAAATTGTACTAAGTTGATTGGAACCACAGATATAGATATATGTGTTTGGTATATCTCTGATTAGAACATAGTTCGACTAGGTCCCCGACCAAGCCTGAAAATATTGTGACTAATGCCTTAATCTGATCATGAACAATACGTAGTTGAAGTTAGTTACACATAAAACTATACCATTAATGAATTAGTAACGTGACACGTGAAAATTGGACACGGTCTTGACTGTAGGCCGATGTTAGTTGCATTGCAACAAGGGTTGCCATCCGTCCGAGTTTCCCCGGATTTGCCCTAATTTGGAGGGGCGTCCGGGGGCCGTCCAGGTGGGGTTTTAAAAAGAGACCGATTAAAACCCGGTCACCTTTTACGAGACCGGGTGCAAATGTAAATAAAAACAAACAAAAACAATGATTTAAAACAAATCTATGTTCAAAATGAGCCGTCGACCGAACGCTTCTACTACCTACACCTTCAATTCTTGTTTGGATTCACGCACTCACTATCACCATAGGTACTGTTAGTTTCGCGAATTTTTTTTATTTCTATTGGATTTAGTCGTCCAGCGTGTCCGGGAAAGGTTTCAATTTCATCTAAATGCACGGGGTTTGAAGTTTTTGTCGGGAATCCTCAATATAGGTGATGGCAACCCTTATTGCAACCATCAACTATCTTTATAGACTGATAGATTGTTCGCAGCTTAATAAAAAGTAAAAAGAATACAAAAGCTGCAATTTATTCCAAATTCAAACAAGTTTATTCACAAAATAATTTCGCGCCTTGCATTGCGGTCACATCCAGCCAGTCCGCCTCTTCGCGACACGGCGCGGCGCCACAAGAACAATGCGTCTGAAGCGGAGTCGCGCGCCAACGGAACACCCGCCGACTTCATTTTTATTTATTTTAGCCAACGACGCTTTATTTAATTCGTGCTGTATTTATTGCGCTAGCTCTTGTTGCTACTTGTTGAGATGTTGGCCCGTCTCGCGTCTTTGGGATATTACTTGAAGTTGCTTTTGTAGTGAGATAAAATGCATACTACCTAAATGACGATTAACTCAATGAATTTGTTGCTGTTAATTTTATATTGTCTTCGATCAATGTCTATCCCTTTTACTTTTAGGCGACAGGGTCCTACACTGAATCAGGGGACAAAACTATGATGCATGTTATCATCAAGTTTTTGTCTACCTAATGAAACTTTATCATCACCAAAAACACTGGACCAACCCAGCTGAAAATTTTGCCTGCCAGTAAACATCTGTCGTAAAACACGAAGCCATCCATTTTTAGCATAAGAAGTTAATCTAATCGTGAAAAACGTTTCCTGTATTTCCTGTATAAAAAAACTGACCACTCCGACCGGTGACGACATTTACCGACGCGGCGCTACCAGGCTATCATAAATTACAAGCTAGCGGCATTGCACTAGCGGTCGGTAATTACGATTCTACAAATATATCGTGCAGTTCTACCGGGCGAAATTCAACCTTATTTGTATAAAGCTAAGAGTGTCAATGGTAATAAACTGGCGTGTCAGAGACTACGGGCCGGTCTCGGCCGGCGCATGCAGGCGCGGCGACGCTGATGACGCGTAATTAGAACACGGAGGGATTCTGAAACTATCGAATTTTCCGGATCGAGTGCAGTCGTTACACATTGAATCGGATTTCAATTGTCTTGGAAACGTAGGTAAGTATTTAAGATAACCCTTGTATTTTCTCTTTCTTATCTGGCAGGCATTGGTTACTTTGGTAATTAATTCAAACTGTTATAACAGGTACCTAGAACAGTAGTCTAAAACAGGTGTTTAGTATTGGCAAAAAAAAAAATTAAACAGTTATTTTGCAGATTCTTTATTAGGCTAAACTTTCAAACAGTTTCAAACCCAATATTTCAAGTTTCACCATGATTTTTACGACGTTTTTTTTTTAGTCTCGGCTGCGTTCGCGACATATTGCCTTGTTAGTAGTACCAACTTAATAGAATCCTCTTTCTTGTTTGCTACAGGCAAAGTGTCACGACCTCGTCAGCCGCACAATGTCGCCCACACATTCATTATTCGAGGAGGCAGGCCTCATCGTCACGTAATTATCAGCCGCTTCTAATTATCGCGAGCGATCCTCAGCGTCGTCGTCGGGGTGATTCGGGGGGACTCGGGTAGCCTTGGGGCTGATTCGTCTTGCGATCTATTATGTATTCTGTGTCTATGGACACGTTACTATCTTGGTTCTTGATTGCGTTTTAAATGGGGCTATTTCGGATATCACAGATTGTATCCTGCGATTTCTGGAATAGTGAGCTTGCTTTTAATCACCAAACTATACACACGGGCTGAACAAATTAATAAAGAGCTAACTATCAATCGAATATGGCCCACCGTCACATCGTAAATCACAAAAATAGATTTTTATAATAAAAATCTGTCATATATATATTTTTTAAATTGGAATTTGGAATGCGCCTTTATCATTCCGTGTCCCATTCCCACTAAAAACAACGACATCCACAATCACTTCTTCCACCCTTATCATTTACGAAAACATATTCATAAAATCGTCAGACCAATAACGGCGCACTTTAACAGCACCATAAGATAAAACCATGGCGTTGGCAGACCACGGTATCAGCCATAAAGCGGTAACAATTCACCATCGTAAACCCAGCACATCACCATAGTACCAGACCCTCATAAATAACAAGCGTAAAGATGTTTTCAACAGATGGATTTTTTGGTCGTCCGTAAACAAAGGTCGCGTTTTCCATTTTTGTACCAGGACTGTAGAATTTTTAGGGGGTTGGTGGACTTTTAATAGCGACACCGATAATGTAGGCAACTCGTGTTTGCTTTTCCTAAAGGCACTAATCCTGAAATGTTTCACGAGTTTGGAAAATCAGTGCTATTGACTCTTCATGTGAGGATTAACGGAATGTGCAATAAACTCTGTCGAGGACATGATTGCCTGTTCTGGGCAAAATAGAAAACAGGTCAACTGACTTTTATTAACTTTGTAATCGATTACTCAATTTTTTAATTAATTGATTGAACCCTTAATCGAATTAGAAATTAATGTATACGTTTATAAAGTGGGGTTAAAAATGAAACAAATTTCAAACTTGCGACAAGTTTGAAATTTGTTTCATTTTATAACTCATTTTGCTCACTGTTTTCAATACTATATGCGTTGGCTATACGTTACTTTTTTAAAGCAAATCATAACAATATTAAAGCACACCATACACAAAGGAGACGAAGCGAACTTTTTGCAATAATTTTGTGATGATGTTAGGAAAGTTATTGCTTTAAATTTAGGAATTGTCAGTTTTCTGTCGGTACAGTCCGCTAAATACAGTTATCATTTCGAAAGGTTGATGTCAAATGAAGTTATTTTTTTAAGTAATTTAGATAATTTAAAACAGTATCTACATCGCCAGGATTCCATCATCAAGATACCAAACATTAAATTTAGAATTTAGTTGTAAAACAATTGGGTGAATGAAAACACTTTATTTTTTTGGCTTAAATAAAATAAGTTGACTTTTGAAATTAGCCCAAAAGTTTATGGAGAGTGGGTGATCTCCTTTGTACCGATACTGTAATTTAGATGGGTGCTGTACACTACCAAAGAAAACCATAAGGCTCTTAAATGTTATTAGCTAAGATACATGGTTCCACAGCCGATTGTTGATATCCCGAGCCTAATGAACAACAGGCACTGATACCACCGGTGTGCTACCGATTACGTCACACAACACAGTCGACGCCAAATTACTAGGTCGCAGAGTTGATAACAAGCTAAACTGAACACTTATCGTTACGGGCCGTGCGAATGAATCAATCAATCAACGCGGTGGAGGGAAAGTGGCGCGGGTAATGAGCGGGGCGGGAGGCGCCGCGAGATGGCGTGCCCGAAGCGCCATTACGGCGTGAGGTTTATGGTATGCTGGTAGGCGAGGCGGGGAATGCAGTTGATGTTTATAGTTATTTTGCTAATGTTGGAGCAGGCAGGACCCCAATCCTGTTTCATTTTATACCGTTATCGTTATAGATGAAACCCTATTGAGAATTCTAGAGAAAGATGAGAAAACATTTGAAAATAATGACTCATTCATTTCATTATGCTTCCTAAAATAGGTAGGTATGTGACACACATGGTTCGGCCGAATATTGAGCTATTACTACTTTGAGTATCAGATCATTCAACGCTAAAAAGAACCTTGATATTTAGCTTCACATTTAGTTGCAACGACGATCGATGCCCAAATCTTACTGATTCTTATACTTTTGCCCCCTATCCCCGCTACGCTTACCACTCTGTACTCACCTCAGGCCGACGGACGAAAAGGCGGAAATCCGCTGAGTGTCTCGACAATACAGCATTATAATTTCTCCGCCAGCTCACCTCCCGGTAGTAAATAGCGTGAAATTTTACGCCTCGTCTCTTCCTGTGTCGCCATAATAATAACTTCTATGAAGCATACTATTTTTGTGTAGTACTTTTATCGGATATATTGAAAAATTGGCGTCTTTTTGTTATTATGACTGTACAAATCATTATCTCCTTTATTTATTTTTCTTTCTTATTTTTAAAATTTTTAAATATTCGCATATAAAATAAAAATAAAAAACATTTAAAAATATAAAAAATAGTAGCCCACCTGTATCGGGAACAGGGTCCAAGCTACCGGTGGTAAGGGCTCCAGAGAGAGGAACCCCCTAACAATACGAGCCGTGCCCAGGAGTACCGCTTTATGAATCAAGCCCTTGATCCAGCTGCCTAACGAGAGCCTCCTCAGGTATTGGTCGAGGCTCTTGGCAATTAAGCCATTGGCTGAAACGACTATCGGTACAATGATCGCCGAGACCACTTCCCACATGTCGACAACCTCGCGAGACAAGTCAAGATATACAAATATACAAATCATTATCATTATCGTCCAGCCCTCATCATAGATTAACGTACTTGTATTAATTTTTGAAAATAAGTAGTTATTTTTTACATAACCTATTACTCTTTGCACTACCTACCTACCTAGTACTCTTTGCACACATCATCATGTTGTCCTTTTTAACCTTAAGGTTGACAGGTAGAGAATGACTTACGGTGACTATTGTGTATTCTGTGCTTATGGCGTTAAATCCACCTATTTATGTTCTACTACTATTATATAAAGTTTAAATCAATAAATATAGCTCGTGTTTGCATGAAATTCAAGTTTTTTTATACTTATATCAAAGAGTTCAGAGAGTAATTAATTCAGCTGCATGCGGTAAGACTGGAAGTCGAGCCCATTATAGATGAAAAAAGGCCAGGCAGATGATATTGAATTCAGTAAGTAAATGTGAAGCCTAGAGTACCCAAAACAACGAGTCCAAGATATTATTATTGTTTGTTTCATTGACTTTTTTGCCACCGACTTCCGAAAGTAAAGTTATTTTTCACTTTTTTTGTGTTTTTTTTTGGAAGTCGGTTTTTTTTTGCAAAAAAGTTTTTATTTTACCCTTTTTAGTTATCGTATCACACACAAATCCTTGTCAAGTATCAATTTCGCAATTTCTTTTACTTGGGTGATATTTTTTCCAACTATTTTGATTTCAAAACAAAACTGCTGAACCGATTTTGATGAAATTTCTATGGGACCAATCGGGAAGTAGATCCATTCAGATAAAAGAAGAATTTTTCAAATCGGTTCATAAATGACGGAGATATCAGGTAACAAACACAAAAAAAAAAAAACAACCGAATTGAGAACCGCCTCCTTTTTTTGAAGTCGGTTAAAAAGGGTAAAATAAAAACGTTTTTACAAAAAAATAACCGACTTCCAAAAAAACAAAAAAAGTGGAAAATAACATTACTTTCGGAAGTCGGTGCCAAAAAAGTCAATGAAACAAACCATAGTCACCGACTTCCTCTTCTTCTTTTTTTGGAAGTCGGTTATTTTTGTAACTTAATAACCACTGTATATTTAAGATCGAATCAACATCCTACACAGGGCTAAGTGTAGCGAAACTTTCCTCAAAAAACAAGTTAATCCTTCAACCTCCCTACGCTCTAAGCTCGAAATATTTAAGTACACATAGATCCAAAAACAAAAGTACCTAAGTCATGTTGAGTGTCCGTTCAGCGAGGGATGAACAGGGGGAGCAAGTGGCCGGAAAAATACAGAGGGGAGGTATCACGGAGCGATGTCGGCGATTAAACTGTTTAGGAGTACGTACCACTTGTTATGAATCATTCCGTCTACGTCGATTCGCGAAACAAATGACATCGTTTTAAAAGTTTACGCTTGACCTCAAGGTCGGTCAAGCACATGCTTAAAACAAAAAATGAAACACTTTTTTTAGCAACAAATAAATTCATTTTTTTTTACACTAATTATGACTTCTAATAAGTATTTTTTTATCCTCCAAAATATTGTCTGATCTTGTGAGCAAATTTATTCCTTAGTACCATTTTGGTTCAATAGATGTCGTTGCACGTATCTTAAGTAATAATGATGATTGCTTCTTGAACACTTAAAATTCATATATCTTTTGATTATGAGCACGGATTGCAATTAAACACCACCTAACCTTCTCTAAGTTACGCACAATACTTGTGCATTTAAACTAACTAAATTGGTTTTGTAATTTTCACGTGATACTTAAACAAACAAACATAGCCGAAGACTCACAGACTGCAGACATACAGACAAAAATTCTAAAAATAGTAGAAATGGGTTCTGTTTGTTATTCTATAACACCCCTACTATTTTTTTTTTCTAAATATTTTCAATGTGCAGAAACGCCACGTCTACAGATTTATAATATGTATAGATTATGTACATACTCAGATACCCAGAAAATAAATAAAACACAACACCTTGAATTTTGGTGGATTATCAATGTATTTTTAAAAATACGGTATCACCGGATGAGAGAATTTTCTTTATTAATCAGGACAGTATTTGGTTTTTAATGTGACTGTACTCTGTGGCAACCATGTCGAGGTGAAACAAAAGACAATGCATCAAAATCAGGAAAAAACACGAATCGACGTAAAGGGACAGGACATAGCAGCAATGATTCCGTGTTATGTCCCACTTCCACGCGACAATCGATAAAGTTTTACTCGATTTTGTGAGATAGTACGACAAGAGTATGCTGGAATTTGCTAATAAGGAACATCACTATTATTGTATTCAAAAATATAATGTATCGCTGGAATTTATGGATTAAAAATGTTAGCGATATTTATTTTTGTTGCTTCATTTTTCCCTGGTATTTGCTACCAAAATTCTAAAAAAAGCGTTCTTCGTTTGAATCAATCAATTTAAACACACTGCTGTCAAGTGATTACATATTGTTCCGCTTACCAACGTCTGCCGGTTTTCGCGCGCGGCTGTTTACCGCTTTTCCGATGCGTCTGCGGTTCAAATATTGCAGAATCTCGCTCCGCGCATTTTTACCGAAAGCCGTGACTTTGTCACGCCGCCGCGCCGGGCGGGTGCCGTGATCATCTGACAGACTGATGTCTACTTAAGCACGTCTGTACGAGACTGTAGATATTTTGAAAGCTTTTTTCTTAGTAAATTGCGGGGGAGATAAGAACAGCCTGCTGTGATGTGCCTTGGATGTTTATCGGCATAATCTTGTGGTAAAGCAAGAATAAATGTACACCTACATAACATTGTCTCACCTAGTTTTTAATGATATCTAGAATATAAATAGTGACTTTAACGTTAAAGGATAAGATTATAAATGAAGTAATAAAGGATTTCTGACCGTCTCATACAAAAGCTTTATCGTCAATATTAGATACAAATTCACTGAACGCCAAAGTCGCGGCGCGCCAGCCGTCAGTCAACTCATTTGACACCCAAACAACGCGTTGTAAGTACACTAAGTACCTACACAAATACATAGTAAACCTGAAACCAAGTACGTATTAATTTATATATATTTCGACGCAACGTACATATAGTTACTAGGTATGTAGCAACGTGCCAAAGTTATATGGCGCAGATTCACACGAGGCGCGACGCGACGCCGACGTAGGTAGTCGGCACCTAATGGCCCGGGAGGTAACGACGAGCCGTCATTATAACTAAATTATGTAGGTGCCGCCTTGCTAATGTGACACAGCTCGGCGCGCCGGCCACCGCTCTTTGTTTCTGCGCGCCTGGTATTTCAGTCACATTCGGAATGGAGGTTACTTTGCCCCGCTGCACTTATTTGTCTGGAATTTTGGTCATTACATTTTATCTAATTATCTCCTGCCCATTCAGTATCAAGCACATTAATTAAATTGAAATTATTGAATTAATTTAGCCATTTTGATTTTGATTTTTTCCGCATATTTCGTTTTTTTTCTTCTATAAAACAACAAAATTAATCAAATTAAGTGTACCCATTACGTAACCATTGTTGCACTTAAAAAAGATAGAAACTCGGTAAAAAATTGCAATTACATTACGTTAAAAAGAAAACAGAAATAATTATGGTAACCACAGAACTAATTAAAATGTTGGCTACGCCATCTACATTTCATTTAAATAAATGTTCATAACTAAATTCGCATTTACGTCTTTTTAGTCTTGTAATTTACAACGAATACTAGGCCACCATGACTTGTTTGCATTGCCGCGTCGCAGCGTATTTACGCGGTTTTCCTCTAGGTATGTTTGTGCGAAATTTTGATTACACTCCAATTCATAATTTGGATGCCTGCCTTACAGCCTGTTGGCTGTTTTCTACAACGACCACAACTGTAATTATTAATTAATTCAAGATCACGTTAATAATATAATATGATGTTACTTACATTTTTGGAAAGAATTGTTCCTTCCTTCCTGTACGACTTTAACAATGCAACACTTTCTTCTTTTTTGAAGTCTTTTAAAAAGTGAAAATAAATCTTCTAATGTGCACAGAAAATAGATAGTAGTAATATTTTTGTGACTAAACGGCCCGTGCCAGAATTTCCAACAAATAAACAGAATTACACTAAAAATCTTGCTTGCATGCAGATACGCCTTTTTACACTGGAAATTTACAACAAATACCAGGAGATCAAAGCTCGTAGGCGTTCGTAGCAATATCCGCGCATCAAAGCCGCCGTAGCTGCCGGTTAGGTGCAGCAGGAGATAAATATGAGATTTATCGTGTTCCAACGATCGCTCAGACGCTCAAAGATTAACTAGGAGCTCGCAAGGAACGGGAGTTTTTTGGCAACAGCAGGTAGAGCAATCGTTAAGGGTTACTAGCCTGCTTTTATTACAAGATCAAGATTTATCGTAACTTAGACTCATTTTCTGTTTGACCAGACCTGGTTTGGCAACACTTGGAATATGAATATCTACTGGTCTTCGTCACTACTGGTATCCAATTATATCTGCTGTCAAACCTATTCAAATCATCATCAGCGCCCTGCAATAACCTTAGTAATATACTCGAGTAGTTCTAATTCTCACCAACAGATGGCAACCCAGTGACCGAAAACCTCTCGTCGTAATTGCAAACATTAGCCATTGATAGATAGCCGTGCATTACTGCTACACAGCTTGGAGAAGACAGGATGGCATAGAATGCAAGGATTTCTTTACTTTCACACACTATTCAGTGTTCAGAGCGATAACATAGCAATCAATTACTTAGTCCAAAAAGCGCTGCTTTGTATGCGTGTTAGTTACTTCTTACCGAAGCGTTCACAAACTTAATTACCGACCAAATTAATTATGAAATGTTATTTTATCTTTATTCATTTTTTCTTCTTATTGTTTACATTTTTAAATATTTCTTACAAAAAAACATTTAAATATCATTCTCCTGCCCTTATCCCAATTTGGCCGGGATCGGCGTAGCATGTCATGTCCTCTTATTCCATACTTCTCTGTTACTCGTCATCTCATTATCGCATACCAAACCATGTTCCACAAAATTAAAATTCACCATAGTTAGACACGTATCTATGATACCTTACGCATCAAAATTGTATTAACACCATCTGCTTATCAGCTTAAACTCACGCCAACAAAACATAAGTCACAGTCAAGCCAATAACTTTTCGTCAGTGATCATTGGCCCGTTGGCCGCAGACAGTTGGATCAAATGTTGGCGCCGCGCCAACAACGCGCGCGTCGCTCGTGTCGAGCGTGACATGGGATCACTTCGGAGCGGGACGTCGCGGTAAAGCGCGCGTGTGAGGAGTTGATACTTTTGTAATTTATTGAAAGTTTGGTTGAAGCAACAGTGTCACCGCTTATAGATATAGCAGCTCATATGCTGCAGTTGTAACTATAGACGACTTTGACCCGTTCAGAGCCGTGAGGCGTAGGCGGAACGTTTTTTTAAATTGTATTTAATATAAAGCGACGAGCTAAAGCAGTGATGACGAAGGAAGTAGAAGAGGAAGATAGTATATTGCTTGCATCATCTTTCAGCTTTACTTTTTTTCTACACTAATTCCGTTGCAAAACTCCTCTAATTATTACTTCTTGGATACCAAAGCAACTGTCACAGTCATTGCAAAACGAATACACGCAAAAGCTACAACCCCGTAACATAAAAACACCACTCACAGATATGAAAAAGCAAGATTTTTTTTAAAGTTAAAACTACTTAATTATCAATAAGTCAACACATCCAACTCCGAACAGCAAACATATCCGATTCGCCGCATCGCCGCGCTTTCCCGATCGGCCCGGCGCGGCGGCGCGCGGCGGCGGCGGCGGCGCCCGCCATAACGAGATACCTACCTATATGAACTACAACTTATAGTAGTTATATCTGAATTCTGAATGCACGGCCCGCGCCAGAGCAGACACATATTTATTGTGTAAATATTCAGCTTCGGAGCAGTAGCTCTGTTGTCAATATTTGTTGTCAGCGGCTACTGCTCACAGATAGACGTTTTATCAATGTTTGGTAGGGTATTAAGTTACTGAGTCTGAGTATGACGACTTTCTTTTATTTATGCGTTTATTAACCATGCGAAAGTAATTCTGTCTGTCCATCTATCTGTTATCAATATCATTTCATACCTTAACAGTTCGGTTTTTCATGTCAATTGTCATCTATGTAAAGATTTTTTTGGTTATGGCTAGAAAGGAGGTAACTGTTAAGATGACAAATAAATTGAGATAACGACAGGAGAATGATGATAGTGTGTATTCTGTGGAAAAGGATGATGATGTATGTATATTCAGTTTTGTAGCAGCAGCTCCGTGGACAATATTTGTTGTCAGCAGCTACTACTCACAAATCGAATGTGGGGTAGGTATTATTACGTCACAGAGTCCGAGTTTGACGACTTTTGTCTCGTGCTTTAAAGGTTCGGTTACGACTTCGGACCCCCGCCGGACTCTGGCAGAACCTATATTAAAGTGTCTGTCAGTGCACGGTGTCCGCAGCCGGTCAGCAATTTATCCGTACCAGCGTGACTGATCCTTTATTATCTAAAACATACTTAATCACTGACAGAGTGATTCGCTGTTCAGTTTACTGTTAAGAATATGGCTGATTGAAATGTACATATGTCCGAAATAGCGTTGCGGCTATGTTCTTTCTTAGAGAAACTTCGACTCATTCAAACTCTCAGACAGAGCTGGAGTCTCTAAGTTTTTTTACCCGACTGACCCAGGAGGAGGGTAATGTTTTTTTAATAATCATGCCTTGTATTATCAAGAAGACGAAGAAAAGCAGCATAAGTTTTTTTTTGTATGGGTGATTTAATACTAGAAATAATACCCAACGGTTAACAGTTCTTTGTTAAACAAGCAGGTCCACGAGTTTATCGACACACAGCTGGAGACTATTTACCGAGCAAACCCGCGAGTAAAACTAGTGTAAGTAATGTAACGAAGTCTTGTCACCAGACAGGAGCAATCATTTTAGCGGCAGTGATCAGTGGCACGCTCGCAAATGCGGCTTCATTTCGGCCCGGGGCGCGTTGCGGGCCTACTACGGCTATCCGTTTTGATACTTGGCATTAAATATTTATTTTCTTACTAGAAATATAATATGTTTGAAGTAAAGAGAATAGAAGGTGGACGATGCGGGTGGTGGAGGACAGGGTTTGTGGTACACATTGGGAAAGAGTTATGAATGGCCAGCAGTGGACTGCGATAGGCTGAGTTGAAAGTGAGTCTGTGATAAGTAGCGGTCACTCGTAGTTACAAACTACTTCCTTAATAGACGGGAATGTTAAATACTCGATTGACGTAGTGGGTAAGCGATTGCCTTTCTACGCATCATAATGTAGTTTTCCGCAGAGAAAAATTATTCGCAGTCCACAAACGATAAACAATGGAAGCTTTCCAGATAATTTTAAGTACGAAACTGCATTAAATTACATATTATATCGTCAACCTTTCTCGCTATTAAATTCTGAGTCATTAAATGCACAGGCAACAGAAAATACGAGCAGTAAACTTCAAACTAGATTATTCCCTGCAAGTCGCACGTCTCACGCTGCGCACCTCTCAAAGTACTCTTTAACGTCTGGATCTTTATAAAAGTGGCGTCAGAACGTGACGCTGAATCACAATCGCTTCATTTTATACGTCATATAAATAATGTTCCTCACAGTAATAACGGCAGCTGTAATATACGCAGACGTATGTAGTGTTATTAAGGCTGAGAGGTAGGTGGCGTTCTGATAAAGCTTGATAGAAGTGCTGTAATAAACACGGTGGAAGTGGCGAGTCTGGGAATGGCAGTGGTAGAATAGAATTTGAAGAGATTTTTTCACACATGAGTGTACATAGATGACTTGTTATTACCACCATTTCTAACTTTACTGGGCGCGGCACTTCTATATTACTTTAGTTCGCAAGCCATCCATGCCGGCGGTGTTGTAATGTCGAACGATAAAACCCGAAGCCAGCGTAAGCTGCCAGCTCATAATGTAACTAATCCTTCAAAGAGGTGCTAAATTAAATCTTTTTAATTATACCTCCCGATTTGTCATCGTCGTAAACACGAGAAGAGGCACGAGAGTATAAAACGCACAGGTACAATAAAGGCGAAGCGTAGCCAGCCGTGCGGTAATCCACCGAAAGTACCAGGCATCCATAACACGTATAGATACTCAAATATTGAACGAGGCAGGCGGGCGAGCATCACGAGCAGGGCTGCCAAGATTCCACGACATCGAAAGTTATCGATATTACCGAGAGGATTGCCTCCCTCAGTCGAATTCATAAATGGAATATTTTATTAAATTATATTAGTATGGATTTGAAATGCATTCAAACTTTTTGCATTACCTGTTTGTTGAATTGGGGTGCATCACATACTCATTTTTAAGGGATGATGAATTTATTTATGCTATCAATAAAATCACTACTCCAACCTACACTATTTTCTAAAATCGCAGCATTTCACTGAGTGTAGCACTCAGAAAACCTCCACAAAAGCATTCTAAGTTTATAAGCAAAAAATAAACCACGCAGTAGGAACAATAAAATTGCCAATAAGAGGTTTCTTTCGTCCGTCACGTCGTCGGCAGCCCTACTCGGCACGACACAGGATACGGGCCGCGTTATCGCGCCCCCGCGGCGGGCGCACGTCACCTTGTCACCGAGCCGGTTTAATGGGCTGCCGTGTACGCCGCCTGCTCCAGCTTGATGCTTTGATTTATGAGCCTCTAGTACCTATGTATGTGTAGCGTGATAAATGTGTTTATTAGTTTATAATTATTATTTATTAGGGTACGAAAGGAGGTCACGCCTTGCAGTATTTAGTTGGCTTTTGTTGTCGAAATTGATGGTTTGATGAACTCGGGATTCAATTCTTTTACATGTTACTAAATTGCTTCCATAGTTTTTATTATGATTAATCATTATAAACTCCATTTGTGTGTGTGTCTAAAATAATCCACGAAAAACTCAAAGACATGCGTATAAAATGAAACATCGTTTTAAAACAGTTAAAATATAATTTTTCAAAGCGTGAAATGCATGTTCTGTAGAAGCGGCGTACGACTGTACGTGGGTAGCATGGCAACGTACAGTTAAGCTTATGGCCGTCGGCGAGCGCACCGTGCCGCCATAGTGGGCCGCACCCACCGTACCCACCGTGCCACCGGCAGCCGAGCCCACCGAGGCGACCCGACACGGCTTCCATACGGGGTGTGCGAGCGACACTCTTTGTTTTTTTAGCCCACTTGTACCACGCAAGACGATAACTTATGCTTGCAGTTCGTTTTTTATTTCTTGGAAATACAGAGGACGATGCTCAGACTACGAGTAATGCTCCTAAAGTGGAAACTTAACATGATAGAATAAAAGTCACTGACGTCGAAATAATACCAGTAAATGACAATTTCAGAGAATTCTACATGTAACTCAATAAGGAGCTCTCTAGCTTGGAATACCTAAAAGACACTCTAATATATTCGCACCTTAATGAAACTGATGACTAGAGCAGGCCTGAGACCACCCATCACACCGCTAATTAGTCACGGCGCTGCATTATTACTTGCTAATGTATTCGAACATTAACTCCCCAAGGTGGCGAATATATTTCGCTATATAGACGTATCTGCAATCAAGAACCTCTGAAGATCGACCTTCATTTTGACAATTAGGAGAATTGCCAAGTAAGACTGTATATTTTGTTTTCAAAAGTAAAACACTAACCACACGAGAAAGAATTAAAAGTAAAACTCGCTATGAATATTTCTGAGGTAAGATTTTGCTAGTGCTAAAAAGCAATAGGTTTGGTATTACTATTAATATACTAAATCTACTAGTATCCCTATGTTTTCTGCGCCATCAAGCTTCTCCAACATTCCCATTTCGGTTACATCTAACGCGACCGCTTCCCAAATAGGTGTTTGATCGTCATGTCCAAACTTAGCCTATTTTTTGCATTCTCAGTATCCGTGTTTGCTTGTAACCACAAAAACATGTACCGACAGAGGTATGGCGCTTTAAATCTTGCATCTATATCAGTTGGCGGCAACATGTTCGTGTTGAAAAAAACGCCGGCGTTGTGGATTGCATAAAAAATGTCTGGCGGCGCGCGGCGGCGAGCGGCGGGTCGCTAACGCCGCCTCTAATGACGGCGCGCCCGACTCGCTCGCTTTGTGAGTAGGGCTGCGAGATGCTTTTATTAAATGCATTATATTTTCGTCCATTTACGTACTTGCTTTTGTTTATTTATTCAGCGCTGGGGGTGGTTTTGTCCCTGACGTTGCTCCGTTTCTTGCGCCACTGAAAAGCATTTTTTTTTATATTATGTGTATATAAACATGCGGTATGTTAAGCTCCATTTATAAACGTTCTTCATCATTTGCAATGGAAAGTTATGGGCACTTATGGTTTAGCAACACTTATTAAATTCTATCATTTTGGAGTTCTCGAGAAAGATGAGACCTAAATTGATAATGTTACTTACTGTTATTAGCATAAATTGAAAAAAAAACAACAGCGTCACATAACAGCCAATAACACTGAAATACAGTAAACATCACCATCGCACACAAACAAGCTCTCAGCTAACGAAATTATATTTCAAAAAGAATTTCCACAAACGCTCATAAATAAGTAATAAACGTGCACAAATTAAAAACGAGTCGTCGCCAGCCCTGGCGTCAGCGTGGGTGCGAGTTGCCTCCTACATATTTAATTTGCCCGGACTGGTTTCTGTCCGAGCGCCGCCCGCCGCTACGCTTTGTGTTTCGTTATGGCTCTATCGCTCCGCACTGTAGGGCTGCCTGATGAGGAATCGCTACTTTATTGGCGAGTGGGCGCTCTGAATACGGAGCCCGGAATTTATGTTTTAGCGAATAGTTCCCGGCGTTTTGTCGACTCCAATAAAATACTCAAACGTTGCGCTGTTCTCGGTTTATTAAATAAAATATTACGACTCGGCAAAGTCGCGATCAAAAACTCATTTTCGAACACAAATAAGCAAGGTTTTTTGGTTTTTCGGTTTTATCTTGAGATATTGTGAAGGGTGACAAGTACGTAAGCCGAAAAATGTAATCCCGGTCACGAACTCGGAACTCTACTTAAGAATATTCGTAGAAAACAAAACAATAGGAAAGTTGGTCGTCTCATGGAATATTTAAACTATTGAAGGGTCAAATGTTCTGTGGCTCTTTTGTATCTGTTGGGACCTGAAGTTTGAGCTTAATATTGAAAAAGGTTGAAGAAGGCCACCTGAAACTTGTCGAAAGTATTTCTTAGACTTTTCTAAAAACCAAAGACAAAACTTGGTTCGAAATGACTACGTTACATGAATATAACACAAAACGAGTACGGGCTTACGTCGACACAGGCTCTCCTGTCCTAAACAATGTTTTACGTGTCCCATCACAGTTTTAAACGTTAAGTACAAAACGCTTTATCCGCAACGTAACGTGTAACACAAACTGTCATAACAACAAACTTGATGAGCGAGACCTCTCTTGCGCTGAACATCCAAGTAAAGCGTAAAACGCCTTCTTAAAGCGAACTAGCTCATATCTTAATTCATAATTCAATATTCACTCCGCTCCACTTTCTGTGGCAAAGTGCAAGCGCGCGGGAAAAAAGCCAGCAGGGCAAACGAGGGGGTACAAAGTATGGGGGTGGGGGGTGTTGGCAGGGGGAGCCCGTAATCCCTTATCGCGGCCGCCGACCGCGCATCGACAATTATTATTAAGAGCCCGATGTAAACTAGTGTAAGTACGTACGGTGTGAGCTGTGAATAGGAGGGTCTGATTTATGAAATGTGTTAGCCATTTGTGACAGTTGTTAAACAGTTTTTGAATCTACGCTGAGGAAATGTCTTTCCGGGATCCCTTCATTCATGCCCTATAAGTGGGATGTAAGAAGTTTGTTGCGTTGTGATGCCAGTTACGCCATTTAAACTGTTTTTTTTTCTATTTTTTTTATTTTCTTTCTTTTCTTTTTTTTTTCTTTTAACTATTTTTTTACCAAAATATTAAAGTACTTGCCCAATAAGTTTTTCCGTAAGTAGTTGTAATTGGTATCTTTATTCTTTTTTACATCTCCTAATATTTAGTACATCTAACCAACTCCTCTAAGCACAGTTCAGTTCAGTTCTCCTAGCATTACATTTCCTTGAAACCGATATCTGCATTTCATCTAACGATATAAAATTCCAACGCCGTCCCAAAAAAATGCAGCTCAAGTTTCTACACACATAAAAAAATATCAAGTATCAAAACCGTTTGCACTTAGTACTCGACACCGCGATCGTAAGCTACCGGCTACCGCATGGGCCGCCGGCCACGGTCCCAGAATACTATAGCGCTCTCTCTCACTCACACCTCTCGTTCCCACGCTAGGGAAGGAATCACGCCTTGCCGAATACTTCGGGAAAATAATCGGATTTGTTTTAGCCGAGGCCGAGATCGCGTGTCTGGATTTGTAATGTCGGAGAATGGTCGAACAGTTGTGGTCAGACTGTTTTGTAATGGAGGGCGAATAGGGGATGTATTGTAGGTAAGTACTTACATGTAATTTTCTAAGTTGCAGCTTTTGTGGAATGGATTTATAGTGCCTTGATGTTCTCTTGATCTTGGTTTAATAAAGATTGAAAAATTTAAGCATATCGAAGACCATGACGATTTTGTTGTTTCTCTTGAATTAGCTTCATGTCATGAGCCAAAAATATACGGAGACAGAATTTAACTGATTTGACAGCAGTGAAATTAGGAACTTAAGAAGACCAGTCATAACCCAATTTGCTCTTATTAATTCGACAAATATTCGTCTTCGTCTATCATATCCACCGAATAGACAACTTATCCATCCCTCACCACGCTACTGCCCGACTCGAGCACAGCGAACGTCACCGCCCGCCGCCCGTCGAACGCGCTATAAGAATTTAATAAACACTCTGTAACTTTGACGCTCCGTAGCTCTTACCGCCAAATCTATGAAATTACAAGCGTTGGTCAAATACACGGGACTTAATGAAGGTATGGAGGTACTTGGGAGTATATTAAGGGAGAAGTTGTTACTTTTTCCTGAGAAAAAAAAGGGAGATTCTTTATTTTTCGGTCTTTCGTATTTCGGTCTTGAAGCTCGTTTGCTTGTTGCGTATTCGCACTTTGTCAGCAAACGTAAGATTTTTAACGCTGCATCATTGTCTATTGATGACTCTACAAGTGACGATATTACTTGAATGCAGGCAGATAAATATAGACAAGCGATAACGATGATGGAAGATGTCAAAATGAATCGATCACACATGCTACTAAAAAGCCTAACCCTTAGGCCGTTGACAGTTTTTGAACATATGTTGGCAACTCGCTATTTCAAAAACCTGTGGTAAATTCGTTCCTTAAATTTGATTTCTAGATATGAATTAGTGCAAATTATACCTAAGATTAGTAAACCAATTTTTAACAGATTTATGCTATTTAGTTTGTTTGAAAAAATATGTTTTTTAATTTGGATGTTAGGATTTCTTGATAGTTTAAAAATATTCCTATGAACTAGTATTACCAGTGTTTTCATTTATTGTCGTATTGTCGGCGCCACCGAAGTAAGTAAGTAAGTATAAGTAACGAACGGTCACACTTTCTTGCGACGCAAAAAGCATCAGTAAATTGGTATAAGTTGGCAGTGCAAAACACTGCAGTGCGTAGATTTTTTTCTACTCCAAGACTCGTAGTTTGAATTACCAATAAAAATAAAGTCGATGTCAGACTTTCGGGCCACCTATTACTTGAAAAGACTGGCAAAAAAAAAACAAAGAAGAAGATCTTCCTTGTCCTGATTCTCTGAAGATCTACATTTTCAATAAATGCCTTCTACCACTACGTACCTAGGTACCTGTTCCGGCCGTCATGCAACATTCGTTACTGTGTTCCGGTTTGGGGGGTGTCAAGATGCACCGGTGAAATTGCAGGCTAGAGGATGCGGCCTATGAGAGATTCAATATTCATCTAGAGAGTAGGTAGGGTATGCGCACTAATTCTTAGTGGACTGCGTGGTCTCGATTACGAGGTATTGCAGTGGTTATAATGCAAAGGTTTCCTTTTAATCAGATGGGCCATCTGCCAAAATAACTTTGCTAAATGCATGTGGAGGTTGTACATTTAACTTTGAAACAAAATTCAGTGGTGTAGTATAGTTACTATATCTGCAAAGAATATGTTACTCTCTCCAAGTTCATTCTCGTCTTTAGTTTTCATTTTTTTTCCTAGACATCAGCTTCACAGAGAATCTGCCACCACGCGATCTCCATTCACTGAACTGCAAAAACTACTGCGATGTCAATCAAAATATTTTTTGCTGAAGCAGCAGACTGTCCCTCGCAACTGACGCAAGTGTCAAAAATTCCCGCCGCTCCCAAAACTCAAATAAAGTCACGTCTACACTCTCGCAAATGCCTCCCTCGCAAGGTACATTCAGCACGACACATACCGCATATTATCATAATAACATGCTCACGCGGCGTTGATCGCGCCGAATAATAATAAACCGTAATGGGGCGAGACGCGACTGCAATCTGTGTGTTACTACCCTTACTTTGGCCGATTCGATTCTCAAGGGACTATAATGAATGGTTGTAATCGAGTGAGTGTATGGAGAATTTGTTGTGTTTTAGGTGCAATTAGGATGTCCTCGTTAAAGCGGGCTTTGGATGGTCCCTTGTACAGCTGTGGATTATTGGAAATGCTATTTTTCTTCTTCTATTTTTTTGGATCAAACCATAACCCTGCTTTTGCTGTTGTGCAGTCGGGTAAAAATAGGCAAGGTAGCGGGGTTCACTCAATGTCCAGCTCAATGGCCAGGGTATGATTTTTAAAACAAGTGAGGGCCTATGATTTAGACCACTTTTCTATCTTCTCCTTATATGTACATATTACATTATATATATCTATATATCTTCTATATAAATAAAGCAAGACAATAACTGGCTGGCTCATTCACTGACTGATCGATCAACGCACATCTGAAACCGCTGGGTCTAGAAGCATTAAATGCACAAATGTTCCTTAAATGACGTAAGTGTGCACTAAGAAGGGATTTTTGGAAATTCATCTTCTAAGGGGTTAACACGAGGATTGAGAGTTAGTATGAAACTTGGTAAATTTTGAAGTTACATATTTAGTTTTTCTCACATAATTATTATACTCATCAAAACCACGCGAACGAATTCGCGGGCAACAGCTAGTGGTGTATAAAAATATCACACCATATTTTGACGTCCCCGGTGGAGTAGGTACATTAGTAATTTACTGCTGGACAGAAGGTTTGTAACTGGATCGATAAATATTGTACACGAATGAGAATCGTGTCATGGCCTACCTGATTACTAGATACTGATATTAAAAGTTAGAAGTCCCTATTTAGTTAATGACAATGGCGTGGGACTGAAGAAAAACCACGACAAAACTATTTTAGTTTTTAAAATCAAATAAGTACTACCTTTGGTCTAAAATTAAAAAAAAAACATAGGTAGTCTAGTTTTTTTTCATCAGACCGAACCAACTCTCGTTTATTTGATAAAATAATTTAATCATTCGCAAACTTACGATTTCGCATCACTATTTCATTCTCCCGCCTCGCCTTCGCGCCATTTGAACCGTTCGCGCCATTTTGGGCTGTCAAATGACGCGCGCTGTCAAACGCAACTTCGTCGCGCGTCGCGTCGTCGGGATGCCAATTTGGTTTTGAATAGCGACGTATTTATTAATTTGGGAGATTATGTTTGCTTTTACGTGTTAGTTTTTTTTGTAAACTAGACGAAAGGAACACTACTACATCAAGTGGGAAAACTTGAACGTCTTTTGATGTTCATATTTTTTAGTTACATATTTTTAAGGTTTAAAAATATGTGGTTACCTTCGACATGTTTTTGTAGCTTCAATAGTTCTTAGTTTCTTTTATCATAATTATATTTTTGTAATTGTGTAAAAGTAGCGTGTATAATATTTTATTTTTATTTAAATTGACAGCGATGCAGATGATTTTTTTGCCAAGTGAGCTGTTCGCACCTTCTTGCTTTTTCTTATTATTTGTACATTATAAACATTTAATTATTTTAAGATCAATGTGAATTTCCATTTGTGTGCGATGGATGTGGTTCAACATTCTAAAAATAGTTTAAAAACAAAAATTATAAATATGTAGCCATTCTTGATACTTTTTATCAACACGCGTTCATTACCAGGATGCCTAGCACGGCAATGCTTCGCATGCCAAACCAACGGGCAATCAATAACGAACGTCAACGGGATTACGCTGGAATTAATACCAGCAGTATGGGCGGTGTATAATCTGTATTTATTTAAATACTTTTTGTTCTAAATTGGAGCTAGGAGTAAGGTAAGTATAGTTTTGATTCGAATATAGAATGCGGGTGATGATTACTGATGATTTGAGGAATTTGATCAAACTTTTTTAACCCGCCATCCCTCGCGCGGGGTGCTGTCGGCACCCCACGCATTTTTGAACGTAAAAATGAATAATAATTTCTCTTGTTGCGCATCCGCCCGTTTCAGTACCTTTAAGTGACCTTTAAACGTGTCGACACGGGGTGGGAGGGGCAGTGTAGCGTGAGCGCTCGCAGCGTAAGGATGCGTCAAAGTTTTCGTGGGGTGGTTACGACACCCCGCGAGTGCTCGAGTTATACTTTTGCGGAGGTTACTTTATCAACAAGGTATGTGTTTTCAATTGTTTTGTAAATCTAAATTATTTAACTGTACCCTTATTTACTATAATATAAATAATGATGTATTTCTAAGCTTATTTAATGGTTTTTTTTTTCTTAGAAACTTTTGTTTACTGTGCTTTGTCCGTATCATGTAACATTTTTTTTCAATTTTTTTTTTGTTTTCAGTGGCAACTTTGTTAGAAGAAATAATATCGGATAACGAAGACAATGTTGCAGTGGATAGTGATGCCAGCGTGGATGAAAATTTTATTCAAGAATCTGATCATGATTTTTTGTCAGAACAGGATATTTTATCGGCTGAAGAGTCTGAGGAAGAAGAGGCTGGAACTGAGGATCATCAACGTGATTACATCAGAAAAGACCAAGTAACTAAGTGGCACAAAGTCAAGGGTTAAAAACGAGGAAGTTTCTTTTTTTTTGTGGTTCTTTGAGGACAGATCTCAATATTATCACTAAAAAGGCTGATTATTATAATGTTTTGTAGAACAGTAATAAAGTTGATTATAAAATTAATGTTTTTTTATTTACATACTTTATACAACACAAAATAATAAAATGCTAGTATAATTCCACTAACTGATATTATATATATAAAAATAGACTTTGAATATGTGGGGTGGCCACAACACCCCGCGAGTGCTCACGAGGCTAAAAACCCGCGCGAGTGATCGAGGGTTAAGATGATTGTGATTACGGTTGAGGATAGAGTGATCAACATTGATTGATACTTTGATTTTCGCCATCATAAAATAGTGTTTTTTTTTCAACTATGATATTTTTTGACAAGTAAACATTAAAAAATTAAATTATTTAACTATCGTTGCAGGTAAGAAAACTCAGGTTTTATGACATTTATAAAATATTTATTTCTCAATAAATCACAATCTGTATACAATCTAATTGTGGCACATAGAACAACATATAATATATAATATTCCAGAACCGTACCTACACTACTTATCTGTACTGACGCTAATTTGAGGTATTTAATTTCATATTACATGAAATGCATGCTGCAATTACTCTAAGGGTATATTCAACAGGTCAATACCGAAAACAGGCGGTGAATCTTGGCAATAATAACGGTACTCTATACAGTAGTGCCAACATTGACCGGATAATTTCGGCAAGGGACGAGGAATCCCATTTTTTCTATATTAATCACATTTATAACACAGATATCTACATTTTGTAAACCTATCACAATTAAAATAAATTCGTTATTGTTGGCAACTTTTTCAATTCGGGAGTTGCTAGTTTTAACGCAAAAAAGTTTATTATATTACAAATATTATAATATGGTAACATTTTCTTTTAGTAAAATAAAATAACACAGCCGAAACATCGAGATCTACATTACACCGAAATATCAATGACTAGTTTTTGAAAAATACTACTTTTTTATTTCTTTTTCCACTTATAAAATCATTTCAGATTTTTAACTACTACGAATACATCGATCACACGAATATTTCATCTAAAACACATAGATATATAAATAATGGCAGTTAATATGTCATCCAAATCACCAGATCAGAATCTAAGTGATGTCATTGTGCGTCGTACGCTATACAAAGGTATATATATAATGAGCAAAACTCTCGAATTTATCTCAACAGAGAATTATGAGGTACTTATAGGTTGTGTGAGCAAAAACAGGTTTTAAATGGCTCCCGGAATCTTAATCTTCGTTTTCGGAACCTAAAGAATATTCAATAGTCTTCAAATCCCTGTTCATTTCATCGGGAGAATCGTTTTCCATGCCCAAAGTTCGAGATGCGAAAGAGCCCTGTGTCGCCATGCCCGCTAGAATCCCGTTGGACAAAGCCTGTACGGACAAGGCTTCCTGCGACGGGCCCGCATAACTGTACTGCTGATAAACAGCTTGTATCCTCGCCGCGTTCACTAACGTCTGTATTTTCAACTGAGTGTCCAGCGCCAAGCTCAGCGGCAGCTTCCGCAACTGGCTCGCAATTAACTTCCCAAACATCTCGAACTCGTTCTCATTACCATTCTCAGAATGTTGACTCAGATCTTGCGGCAAGTCTGTGTGATCGCCGCTGTCTGAATTACTTTTCTTTTGTTTTGTCGGCACCGGGTAGATAGTTGCGAGTGAGGTAGTCAATGGCGTAGCGATCCCAACGGGGGGATTGAGAAAAGGAGCGGACGTAACCGGCGGGAGGATTCCAAATGTCCCTTGACTCAAGCCGAACGGAGTGCCGGGGCGAGGGGACGGCGTGTTCAACACGTACGGTGTCGACGAACGCGTCGAGCTGCGCCGCTTTCGCGGACTTTTCTTTTCCGGCGACTTACGCTCGCTGAGGTCTTGAACCACGTCGCTGTCGTCGCTCGCCGGGATCTCCAGCAAACTGTTGTCCACCTATCAACAAACGTACAGCCGCTTAACGTCAGAGCGCATGTGTAAACATGAGTAAGCGTCGTAAACAACAAAAAAAAAGACTCACAGAGCTCGGTGTGACGATCGCCCGCAGAAACCTGTCTGCATGTTCGAACCACGTGACGCTCGGTCGGTACGCATGCGCGCCAGCCTTCCTCGCCGCGCGAATCTTCTTCAACTCGACGCTGTACGACGAACGTATGTTTTTTATTTTATTTTTCAATTCTTTAACTGTGACGTCGACCAAATTCAGTGCATTTATTATCTCTATGTATCCTTGCTCCCTTATTTTCTTATTCTTGTAGTGTTCCGAGACGGGGTTCCAGAGGTATTCGCGCTTCTCGTACTCGATAATCATCTGGATGGTGAGGTCCTCGCTCCACTTGGGGTTGGCCAGGATAGCGACCATTTTGTTTTAAAGCATGCTATTTGAGCACAGTTAATATTTTTTATTTAGTAATTTGTTATTTAATTTCGCGAGTTTAGCTTTGTTAGTACCAGGAGCGCAGAAGGGTGCGGGCGGTTCGCATGCGCGCAGCATACTAAAAGCACGTCGATGGGCCGGCACCCCGCGCGGGGGGTCTATTTCGGGAGTAGCCGGCATCACGCAGTCGCGTGCTTTGGAGCGTGCTGTTTCCTCTTCTCACCGCTCGGAGGCTGGGCACCGAGTGAAACGGAAGATTTGTGGCCGCCGGACGGCGACTGTTCGTACTTACAACGGCGACCGCCCGAGCGTCCGCCAATTGTCATATTTCAATCGGACCACTTAGAACCGTTGGCGATATTGAATTTGAAATTTTCTATCGCGGTAAAGATTTGGAACAGTTGAAGGGGGCAATATTTATTGAGGCACATCGACACGTAATCGTTTTTAGTTTTCTGCAAATAATGGTTGCTTAGTTATAAACTTGGGAATAAAACTTTTTGTATCATGATTGTTTGATTGCATTATAAATTATAACAAAGTGTGAAGTAAGCATACTAATTAAGATAATTTAAGCACCTATGAGGGACCACCCAATGAGTATTAATTATAGTCGTCGCATCGTCGTGTTATGATTTAATAAAAATTTTCAGTAACTACAAGTAATTTTCTAACCACCGTAAGTGTTTTTTTGGTCATAAGGCACAATATGGACTTTTATGTCATAATTTTTGCACAAAACAACTCTGGTAATTTTTAAATAATTATTTTTCAACATAAAATACGCGAACTGTGCATCAACAGTTGAACACTATTCAAACGTTCATGATCCTCAGACTCTCAAGGCAGGATATAAAAATGCAAATTATAGCATTTTGCATTAAAAACAAAACTTTTTTTTTTAAGAATTGAAATTCGAACATAAAATACTCGAACTATGTAAGTACAGCTACAGTACTCAAACGTCCGTGATACTCGCTCGGGCCGCCACGCCATGCGCCATCGCCATCGGACTCCGTTCGGGGAGGTGCGGCGCGGGCCATTTGTTCGCGCCGCTCGCTTGCCGCCGCCCTAACGTCTGCACATGTTTGCCGACCAGCCGATAACCTCGCTGTGACCCTGCGCATAATTGTGGGAGCAATTTGCAAAATTGGGTACTGGTGGTACTTCTTTTTTTTGGAATGGATAGGGCTTTTAATTGAACCTCCTTTTATATGCGGTATTACGCGAGGAGTGTAGCATAAGAAAACTTACTGTTCGCATTTTGTTTATCAAAGTTCGTTTCTGTATTTTAATAACTATTATCTAGAAAAGTAAATAGTAAAATATAAATAGTAAATTAAAATACAGACGTTTTCTTTCACTTCACTTAACGAATTGAATTATAAAGCTTATAACAATATTTCACAGAAGCTTTTGTTCATTGATTCGAAAATCGAAAATAACTTCAGTAAAACATGAAGATTTTGCCTCAGTAAATAAAATCTGTAAAGCGATAAGAGTTTTGACACTTCGTGAAACATTAACGAATGGTTTGGTGCGTAATTGTGTTAATTGAGCAGTTACTGTGAAGGGTCACGAGTAGAAATAGCGATTAATAATGAAATATTACTGAAGGAAGATAACGGGAGCGAAGTCGAAGCTATTTGAATGCAGGTGCAGTGCGAGAGATTAAAACACTGGTTCGAACAGTTTTGTTACGGATATTAAATGATTATGTTGCAGAATTTGGAGGTAAACTGATTAAGGTGGAAGCGCCAGAATAGCCCGCGAAGTTCAAATTTTCTTACGTTTTTTGCAATTTGCCGGTCATTGTCAGGCTGTACATTGAACAAAATATGATTCGCGGCTGTAATAGGTATTTAGTTACAGAATTATAATCATTAAAATCATCAATACAACCCTCAAAGTTGAAACCCAAATGACTTTTTCATGAAATAGTTATCAGAATCATATTTTGTTCAATGTACAGTCTGACAATGACCGGCAAATTGCAAAAAACGTAATAAAATTTGAATTTCGGGGGCTGCCCTGGCGCTTCCACCTTAACAAAGCTTGATTTTCATAACTGTAACTAAAAGATACTTTGGAAACGCTTAGGTCAATATTCTTCACAAGGGATTGTTTCCAATCGCAGGAACAGTCTTAGCTTGCTTCAGTAAATATTTTGCACCAAAACACGAATTTGAGCAATCACAAGTAAGACCAGACATTCGTCTAACAAGCAATACAAAAATGAATAATTAATTTCAAGAATTTTAATACTCTGTTTAATTTAATTCTAAATATTAATAATGTTGAGCCTAAACTCTGTATTAATAAATAATTCGGCTCAGTTAGCATTCCTGCTCATCACTCCTTAGTTAGGGATACTTATGGATGAAATCAAATTCCGCGAAATTCCAAGTGAGATATTTGAGCTATTGTAGTAATGTTTAGTGTTTAGCTTCGAAGGGCGACTGAGGAAAGTACTTGATATCATTATTTCTGAACTAAGTAATCATGATGTAACTAAACTCAAATGTCAAGTATGTTTTTTTGCCATTTAACAAATATCTTTCTTACTAAATGCTCTAATGAATTTGCATTCCATTCCTATTTCATCATACACAAATTTCAGACGCTGCATTTGTGCTGTGTGCCGGGCACCGAGTTTCGGCATACGCGTATTTTGTGCATTTGGCCAAAGTGTACAATATGACCAATACGCAAACCATTCAACAAAGCCACAAGCAGCATCCGTATTTTAATTAAGAAAAACTATTATCAGAACAATTGCTCGCTCGCTATAATAAAACCAAAGTGGCAATATTCGTACGTCGACGCGTCTGCCATCGCGTCAGTGGATGGAAACGGCACGGCCTCTCGGAGATAAGATACCGGGCGAGACGGGACGGGAAAATCTCAGCGATACGATGTGAGCCCGTGAAATATGTCCGGGAAATGTGTGCCGCACTACGCTTAAATATTGCTCCGGTTCTCGTGTTATGAGATCAGAATGGAAAGCAGTGTTGTCATATTGCAGTGGTGTTTTGTGCTTTTAAGGTTTTAAATGAAATTCGAGTGTTTTTTTAGTCATAAATCTGTGTGGTGTGGTAGGTTTCAAATTTTGTAGATATATTTATACAATAGATTTGGTTTGTACTGACGATCGCAGTGTTTTTTTCCTATCCTACAATCACTCAACTCATCAATGAAGATGTCATCAATGTAAACACATTTTGCAAAAAAAAAAAACATTTAGGAAGTGCATTTTAATTCCAATTGAAAGTATCAGAAGTTTCTCTAACATTAGACGACACGGGCAACTACTAGTAACTAAATACTATCCATTGTCACCTCTACGACCCACCATAAGCAGCTGACTATGAAAACTGAAGCGATTACACCACACATATTCAACACGCATAATACACAAAACATCATTATATATAGATGTCAAGCGGTCCCGCGTTGCGTCACTGCACGCGAGCTCGTCTATCTACGGTGCTATAGTTCCACAAATTCTAGCTATCAACAGTGATGATGGAAAATGTACTTTAGGCCCTGAAGATAGAGGCTATGATGATGGTAAATCAGTGTGTGCGGCACTCGACTTGATAGGAGCCGGTGCCGGCGAGGCCAAGAGACAGATAAATATCGCTTTATACTCATCGCATCGCTTTGAAGCCGCGCGGTCAGTAATTTTCTCGCTCTCACTGCCATGGCGTTAGCAGTCTCGTGTATATTTATCACGGTGATATACTAACGCGTTCTCGGCGACGGCTTTTACGATTATTGTTCTTGCTTTTGTTTGGTAGGCTCGTATTGAGCATATGGAAAGTTTTTCAACGCGAGAAGCTACATGGTTTCATGTTGCAGGGTCATTCTTTATGTGTGACTTGCTAAATGACAGGTTTGTCTGCAAAGTATTTTAATAGCTGTTTGAGTAATCAGCAATACCAATAAACATGAGAAAGATAAGAGCAACGATTCAAATAAACATCAAAAAGAAGAGGAAACTTCAATTTTCTCTATTAGTACAAAATACAATAATTATTACTAGTTTCAATAGAATCATAGCCAGGAAAGGTAACATTACGTCAATATTGGAAGACTTATTTATCAGCGACAGAGCAAACAGTGGATGAGCAGACATTACACTATTACAGTGGCAGGATCCGAAGGTTCAGCGTCCATATCTTTATTAGTTACACGATACGTCAAAAGAGCTGCCATTATTTCTAGACCTCCGGAATAGTTTTCTAGATAACTATAAGTATTACTAACGATAGATTTAGAGAACACAGACGAAGTTAACTCCCACGTTTTACTAAAACTAGTGGAAATATAAGCCTTGTAGCTTGTAGTAATAATAAGGTCAATAATGTTGAATGAGACACATTACGTCATACGACCATTTATTAGTCTAATTACCGTGGATTCGATGGTAACATTGAGAATTAAAGTTATTTATAAACAGCTATTTTAAGCACATAGATTTACCCTGAAAAGTAACAAATACCCATAGTAGCAAGAGACTTGAGGTTAGCAAATAGCAAAATCTTTGCCACAGACTCTAGAACGCTATACTATCAAAGTTAATGCCCCTAAGCAATAAAAGCAAGGAGCACAGAAATCACAGCCATTACCCACACCGGCAGCTAAGAGCTAAACCAACTCGAAAAACGTATACCGACTACCTAACTTCTATTTACGATAGCAAACCAATGCTCTATAATTTCACAGAGTTACACAAAACCCTTTGGATAACACGGTACAAATGAACACTGTTGTAAATTGACAAGTCTGCGTCGCATTACCACGGGGCAAAGCGCCATTTTGCAAAATGTATCCTCACGCGGTAACATAATGAGGGTGACAGTAACGTGGGAGGATAACAGCCTGCGAGGCGCGAGCCCCCTGGCCCTTTGACGAGCTCCCGACCACCGCCGCCACCTCCGGAATGGGCTTGGTCGTTAGGCACCGTGAAATATTTCTTTCTTCGTACTTTTTGTTGAGTGGAGACGGAGAAATGTTGATGAATATACTGATGTGTAATGTGCATAATTTGGTGAATAATGTGGTGGGTGACGAATATCATTTGCAAACCTAGTTTTTCATTGCTAGCGGAAAGTTCAAATACCTATCGAAATTGTGCAGCCACGTATGATTAGCTTTTTATTTAAGATTAATAATTCACAACATATCAAGATAGAAAACTGGACATGTTTTGAAAAACCTAGTTCCTTTTTAGAGTTATTTAATACCGCCATTATTCCTATGTTCGTAGCCTCGTTATAAATATTTTATTATATTTATACGGAGAATAATACTACTAACCACCTCTTTTAAAATCGACATCAACATCACAGTAACTGAAAATGAATGAACAACTATCACATTAATAAAAAAAAAACATAAAATACTAAAGTATCAAGACCGTTTACGTCGCACTACAGCCCGTCAGCGCAGGCAGGCACAGCCGACAGGCGTGAGGCGCGGCCGGGCGCGGGGCCGGTGCTACACCTACCGCGACACGCTAGCGGTATACACGCTATCGCTAGCGATAATATAACACTCGTCTGGTTTTAAATCGTTGAATCGCAGTGTTGGACGCCGCAAGCCAGATATACCGACTACCGTGAAACAATCTTCTTATCTTTATCGTGTGGATAGTGCCTAACCTGGTGTCAGAGTTTTTATACCGCCCATGGGCCTCTGACTTGGCTTTACATGCGGCTCAGGCATGCTGGTTTCCTCACGAGGTTTTCCTTCACCGAAGAAAGTGATAATTACCATACAATACGCACATGATTTTCACAAATCAGAAAATCAGAGGTGCGTGTCTTGAGTTAGAACTCGAGCGAGACCTATGACTTGGCAGTCCGACGATGGTCACACCACTAGGCTATCTGTCTTTACTGCTTGAAACTGTGGCTCTAAGACTGGATGCGGATGGCAGAGAACAGGGTGTTCTGGCATGGGAGCAGCCGATGTTCTGCAATGGACTGCAAATAACTCTGCTGATTGATTGATATACACCCCGCGATATTCACACAACGATGTGGATGCTATACCAATATAAATTGAGCCATGTTACAAAGTTCATATGCTCTTGCGTGTGGGTGGCGCAATTGATAGTTTTGTTATAAAAGACTATCGGGAGCTGCTGGTTTTTTACAAGTTGTTTAAACGGTCTAATCAAGAACGGTGACCACGTGGTCTCATTGGAACTACTGCTAACTCATCCATAATTTCAACTACTTACTTAGATCTCATGTAAAAAAGTAAGTATGTTAAATATGTAATTTTATTTTCTAGTATAGTATGTATCAGTGATTACCATAGATTAGTAGCTATGCGGAGGTTGGTGTTTGATGGTGTCATGCATGATCGGTGTTGAGATGGCGTCAGTCTCCAGCCGAGGTCCTACTGTTACTAAGTCAGCGAGACTGACTCAGTGTACACCTACAAACAATGTCACAATAGAAAAAAATAAAGAAAAAAAGGTAATTAGACTCACATAGGACGAACAATAAAAATTAAAAATATGAAAAATAAAACAAAGGAAACAAAACTTAAATTCAAAAACCAATCTAACAAAAATTTAAATAACCATAATTTTAAAACGGTAACATAAAGTTAAACTAATTAGGTCCTGTACGAGGCCAAAAGGCCCCTATATCTCAGCATGGTGCTGCAACATAAAAAAAAAAAATGTCGCAGCAGACATGCACAAACATCGCAGCGCGCTTATTCTGATGGGGCCCCTCACAAACCTACAGCACACTCTTTGTTCTCAGAATCGGTTTTTTCGTGTGCCAAAAGCTATACTGTTGTAGAGGTAAATTATAGTTATTATATGTGTCTACCCTCAAAATTGAAGTGTCGGGGAACGGCGAGTGGTCAGCTTTTGGAGACTCTTGCGATAAATGTTCACTGGATAGGCTCTAACTATGTCCAGAAAATAGTCCCTAAATTTCCTGAACTCAGTAGTCCTACAGTAAGTTTCTTCGCTTCAGTATGTTTGTCCTCCACGGATGACAATCTTGTGGCTTAGGCACTTACATCATACAACACAGAAATAATACTGCTTTGGTAAACGAATCAGTCAACATCCTCGACCCAAATAGAGCTTGCAGGCCTAGCAGATTGAGAATTTTTGGTCCCAGTTTCCGAAGCAAATCGAATAGGAGCCCAGGCAATAGGATGGAAAATATCGTGAGGAAACCAGCATGCTTGCCATGGCATGGCATGTAAAGCCAAGTCAGAACACACGTTAAAAATGAAGAAGAAGATGGAAAACGACGCTTCTTGACCAGAAGTTCGATTTATTAAGCGAATTGGGTGCAATGAGTCAATGACTAAACGGCCACATTGACTTCACAAACTCAAAAAATTGCGACTTTCGATCAGACGAGTTTGTAACGAGACTTATATCTAAAAGGTAACATTGTGCCTACGTAAGCTATTTGTATTGTATAAAACTAAAATAAATTAGTAGGCAGTAATCCTACCTACAAAGTTCTTGTTGAGTTGACATTATTAGTCTCTACAAACTGTTTCTGAAAAGCTCAGGTTAACAATAACAAAACAGCAAAACACGGGACTAACAAGACCTTCACAAGACTAACAAATAATAATGTACAACAAAAAAATCCGTGAAAAAGAAAAAATCGTCACTCGGGGAGCAGGGGCTAACGAGCAGTAGGTACCAGGGAGGCATGACATTATAGAGGCACGCGCCATTAGACGAACGCCGGGCGGTGGCGGAACGGGCCCTATTTCCGGAAGGAAGCGCGCCCGGAAGCCGCGCCGCGTCCGCCCCGCCTGTCGCTAAGTTACTTCGCCTGCTACTGAGTTATGGTCGCCTGGTGTCTGCACTAGATTTTGATACGGTCATGCTAGCCTAGTCTCTAAGTAATGTCGCTGCATTTACTTGGGTAAAGAAACTTTTATTTATTCTTAGTTGATACTTTTACTTACACAAGGAGTGTTTTTTCTGTCTTACCTGTAAAGCAAAAAAAATATGATTAGAATAGTATTAAACCACTTAACTGCGAATATTTTTTATCAGTATTTGATTAATGATTATCCTTTCAGTTTTTTTACTCAAAGGACCAAACAAGACAGCCAACCTTCCAAAAGTTTGGTCGATACAATAAGAATCAATAAAATTAAATCTATACATGCATATAACAAAATTGTAACAAGCCGATGTCTGTACATTGAAGATATTGAAAAAAAAATTAAATGGGGGTATTTATGAGAGCAACAGAAGCCAAAAGAACAGTTTTTGGAATTTTTGTCTGCCTGAGTTTCTGTCTGTATTTTGTACGCGCATCACGCAAAAATTACTGCATAGATTTGAACGCAGTTCTCACCGCTCTACTGCTAGATGATTAACTTAAAATATAGGCAACATTTTACCACAGGAAATGTTTTATTTTTCATTTCTTCTTCTTCTTCTAGATTCTAAGCCCGCGACTTCGTACGCCTGGTGCGTACGGAGTCGCGGGCACAAGCGAGAACTAAAATAAAATTCACAAATATACCTACAACAGTCTGGAAAAAGTACCGCACCGTATGTCATATGCACAGGCTGGTGTAATTTAGTATTAGGACCGTGAACAACCAGAATGCGGGGCACTGCGGGACAGTGCGGGACTGCGGGATACACGGCGCGGTCAGGGATGACATTAATCAAAATTAAAAGTGGATTACGACAAGGCAGGCGCGCCGAGCCGCGGATATACCCGCCATCCCGTTGGAAAATGAGGGGCGAGTTTTTGTGTTGTATTTAAAGTGAGACTGATTTTTGAGGGCAGTATTTATTAGTTGTTTAATGTGGTTGTGGATCGGGGGAGATTAACAATAAGTTATTTAGTTGAGTTTGAAAGTGCAAACCTGCATGGACTTCTACAGCTCACTTGCACCACGCATCGCTAAACCAAGCTATTTAAAAGATCACTCTGTTTCTACCTTCAAACGATTGTCAGAAACGCAATTTATGACGTAAAGCGTCATAAATTGCGTTCCTCTATTTTAAAAATATGTTTTCAATTTTTGGTGCAAGTGGAAATGTGTGTCTATGAAATGTGGGTTGTACATTAGTATTCCTGTTACCTCGTGCTAAGCTAGTCTAGTTAACTTAATAGTGCAACGTCTTGAAAGCTGTCGAAATCGAAGTCACGACCTCTGGCTCGTCAGGCAACCACTCTTATAAACCTTCAAGACTTGTCCATTTCCTATGGAGATTATTAAAAGCTTAATGGCAATTACATGGTAGTTATTGACAGATAGTCCACCTCCTTCTAATTCTGGAGATCAGAATTATAATTCTATCACTTTAAAAGCAACGCATGCACACTCACAGTAAACTTAAGTGTTTTATTCGGCATCGGTTCACCCACACTCCGGCAAAACGGGCAGATACAAAGGATGGCCCGTCCCGCACTCCCGATCTCAACATATGGCGGGGCGGGCCAAATTGATAACTTGATAACACCCGGGATCCCGCGACCCGGGATCCCGCAATCCCGGCCCGGGGCTTATCCGGGGAAGAAAAAGATATGCTTTTTAGTGAGGGCCTGCCCGCCTGTTTATTATTTTTATGTAAAATCGTAATTCATCCGTATGAAATAATAACATGTGGAAGTTGGAACACGTATGAGTAAGTGTTGGTCGTAGATGCGTAGTTTTGGGAAGATATAGTTTTCGGAGAGGGAGATATGAGCGGATAACCTTTCATCGATATTACAAAAGCCTCTCGAGTTTCATAACTGTTGATACGACTTGACATAGTAAACATGTACCCTGGCGATGATGCGGCCTAGTGTGCAGCAAGCTTGCCTAGAAGAAACCCATTCACTCGAACTTTGAAGAGATCCTGATTGTAATGATCAGGGAACAGAGAAGCCGGGAGTAAATTCCATAGACTGGCGATTCGCACCACGAATGTGGGAAGCATAGCACTTTGTTCGGGTCCGTGGAATTACAACCATGTAACGGTGATGCTTCGCCATATCCCAGCTCGTCTGATGAAGGAATGGGATGAGGGAATTAAATCATGTTATTCCAAATCACACTCTCCAAAAAGTAACCGATAAAAGTAAAGTATTACAATGATATTATTTTTCCAGCACGTTACGAAAAAAAAGCCATAGTTTTATCAATGAACTTGGGCCGTCTAATTATGTTATTGACACAAGAAACTGTCAAACGTCCAAGCTTCTGACACGATTTTCAATTTTTTTTCATAACTTTACACAATGTAAAAACTTTCTTTAAAGTAATGTTGCCAGTTCATCAGTTAGCAAAGTGAATTTCAACAAATGCTTTTCAGCAACTTTTAGGTAGACTTTCAGATGCTCCTTCTTTACGTAAGTAGCATTTTAGTAGCCAAGATGCGACCTTCGATTGAAATAAATAAACTTGGTAAATGTAGATCTATCGATATTTCCAAGTTTTTAAATGCTTATCTACTTACCTACTAGAGTAGTCACATTAATATCGATATGGATCCGACAGTATTGGTTTAAACGGATAAAAATAATAGAAAATGGCCTAAATTACCCGACGAAACCTTTTTATTGATTCCTACTTAGCCCAGCTATAAAATGATTCCATTTCGGTCTGGCTATACCCATTTAACCTAGATTAAGTACCAAAATACCCCTTAATCCTATTGATTTGTCGAATAATTTGTACCAGGAGTACAGACCAGGTGAGGACATAATTTTACAGTTGTAATATCTCATTAAGCTGGCGGCGACCCGGGAAGGGGATCGGGAATGGAATTAAACGCCGCCGGGACCGCCTCGTCCCGGGAACAGGCGCCCCTGGATTGGTAATGACCGATTGTAGAGGTGCTGGATGTGACATTGTACTGTTGTTTGTATTTCTTCATTTCATATCAAAATAATTGTTAACTTTGTACGTAGGAATCTTCGGAACTATTGAATGGATTCAAAAAATTCTTCTACCAATCGGAAGCTACGTCATCCTCGAGTGTCATAGACTATATTTAAAACGTTCCAGTGGGAAAATTTCCGACCATAACGCGACCGAATCCGCGGGCAGAAGCCAGTTTATGATAAAGCAACTAGGTAGTGTCAGAAGAACCGCAAATATCCCATTGCAAGCCGACTGAAGTCATAAGCGAATTTAAGGTCTAAAATACAGGTTTTACTAATAAAAAAGCATTAAAACGACAAAATGAGGCTAAGAAACTGTTACTGAAACTGCAGTTGCACAGTTATTTCGTTTACCGCAACGGATACCGACTTCAAATCGAGATCGTCGGATTCTCGATGTCTCAACTTATGGTTTGGAGACAACAATGGGCCGTTTAAGGGGTTATGGATAGGGTTTGACATTTTATTAGTCTGATGGTCGGATAGAATAGAATAGAATATACTTTATTGTACACCAAAATTGAAACAGAACGGTTTACGGATATTTAGGTGCTTTATAGTATAAACTATAATGTGTGTGGCACCATTGAAATAAAGCAAAGATGTATTGTACAGTTTTGTCAATGACAATAAGTTTATCAACATGATTTCTTGTCTAAATAATGGCAAGGCGTAATTTTTTGGTCCTTGGGTTCGACTCTTTCCTATTTCTATCAAGTAAGTATTGTTATGATGAAAGTATATAAAAACCCCAACCAAATAAAGCGAAATCATTGAGTTCAACAACAAAAAAATATAAAAGAGGCCATTTCTAGTCATCTCTCTACATCCTATACAGAGGGTCCAAGTGTAGCCCACTCGCGCAACTTCGATCAAACACTAATTGGGGTGTGAATTTGCCTGCGGGCCCCTCCGCCACGTCGCGGATCCAAGGGATATCTAAAAGTTGCATGATTTAGTGCTGTATTTCGTCTTGCAGAGGGAGGCTTAGTTCGAAGGAACGTCTAAGTTTGAAATTTTCAAGTTGCTGTTTTGCTAAAGAATGTTTAGTTTCGATCTATGTAAAACTTTCATTTCTGCCTTGCCTTTTGTTTTTGACTATCAAGAATGATCACTTCTGTTTTGTTTCACGTATCGGTACAAACTATACGAGTAAAACTCAAGCGGAGATAAAAATATAAGGACTAACAGGCCTATCTGCCTAGGATTAAGACTATTTTAACGAATTCAGACTAGATCCTCACAATTTTCTATCATAATATAATTTAATATAAACGTGTGATCAAAAACATTGTTCAAATATGTATAAGTTATGTCAATGCAATTGGTACTGCTTCACTACCTCTAAATTCTAAGGGTTAATTAGGTCCTATCTGAAAACCAGCGCTCCAACGGCTAATTACTGTTTTAGCATCTGCATACGGTAGGATAGTGTCTTTTATCACCTTTTCTAAATATTTAGTGGTGAGAAATCTTTAATTCACCTTCATAATTATTGCAAGAATAAAATAATATGTATTTCCTTTGAAAATAAAAAACTTTAACGTGCAATATCACTTGGCTAAGCTTATCTTAAAAATTCGCTTCAATTTTCAAACACATTCTATAGTTCCAACGTTCGAATTCAAATATAGAACGTGTGCGGGCCGGTTGGCGGCACGTTCGCCATTTTACGTAGCGTTTTTACGATGTACCCGATAACGTTTACGAGGCGCGCTGAGTGGCGTCGCCGCGGCTCGCCCCGACTGATTGCATGCGAGGGCACCGAGCCGTAGGGCTTGTGCCAAGTCTCTTTTTTGTCGATGTTGAGTTGAATTTTTAGGTGTTATGTATGCCAGATATGTCTGTGTGGATGATGAAGATGGTTGTTTGGGCGGTTTGGCTAGAAATTGTTTTTTTAGGTACTCTTTAGGATTTCACGAAATAAGGCGTAGAAAATATTTTAAAATTTCGTTAGCGTTTCTTATTTATCGTATTCATGGTTTGATCTATGATGTATTATTCTATTTAATACGCATTATAAAACACGTAACTAAAATATCCGAAAAAAGAGCAATAAACATTTTATCGACATCGACAATATCCGACCTTCACCACATCTCTAGTCGGGTCGTGTATCCGTGACACATCGTGTAGTGTAGCCGACGACATCGCGCGGCGTATTTTATGCGCCCCGTCGCGCGGCCACGACCGCGCCCGACAGCGCCCGACCGTCCCGGAGGGCTACCACTACCAGACAATTTAGAATTTATTCATTTTAGATCATGGTGTTTTATTGTAACAAAAAATGCCGTTCTCTTGTCTTTTTCTAAACAGAAAGTCTTTAGATATACATAGAATTGATCGATCTTGTCTGAAAGTGATGTATTTATGATATCGCGTTTATGTGCTCCGTCGCGCCTTTACGAACACGATAACAGTTAAGGGGCTGCCGGTTGGTTTGAAGAGACAATATTTTATGGAAATGATGATCAGCTATCGTATCATCGTCACAATAATCAGCTCCGATAATAAGGACCCAGGGAAGACGAGCAATAAAATGCAAATGATTGAGAAATGAGATGGCTAAACATTGGCAGTTTGGCACGAAATCAAGAAACTCAATAAATTAATCACTTTTGTAGTAATTAATTTGAATCGAAAATATCCTTTAGAATTCTCTATCGAATTTTCTTTTTAGATATGTACCAAACCTTGTTCCAAGTTCCAACACTGGCAGCACGGGCTAAAAAACATAAATAAAGTAACAGTGCCATTAAAACTGGCAACCCTACTTTAACCACGCCAAGCCCGTGCGAACCAGGCGGCGACCGGCGACTAATGACCGAAAAGGGCCTTCCCTACGAAGTTCGAAAAACTTAAAATTAGTGTTCAAATGTAGAATGGTTGCTTGAAGTGACGAGGCATCAAGGCGCAAATAACAACCTAGTTTGAAAAAAGTATACACTCATTGTATTTCTTTGATTGAACATACAAAATTCCTTGAGGACCAGATTATCAAAGATCTGGTCCTCGCTGGACGGACTCTAAAGTCGAAACTTAGCAACATACATACTTAGTTACTTATCAATAGACATTATCTTAACATGAGGTGAGGGCGGGGTCAATAGAAGTACAAAACTTTATGCTACTTTCCCAACAAAAATGTAAAAAATAAAAGGGTACCTTCACTCCAGAAATAAAAGCGCTTTATGGACTTTATACTCAAGCCTTCCGCTTGATTTAAGCGAACTATAACTCCTATGCCTTTGATGGTAGTATTAAAAACTAAGGTGCGCTCTGCACACATAATGTTCTGATTTACGGCATCATAACATGGTTTATGTTTACGCCGTGGCCACTAATGCTTCCCATAGTTTATGGTAAGGCGGTTACAAGATAAATATAGTGTAGCTTTTCAATCTAAAATCAGCTATCATCATGGGATTAATCTATATGTATGTCACGTGAACGTGAAAACTCAGGAGTCGTATGGACTCCTGGTTGAAAAATATCGGTTTTTTTTCTCGCGTTCAAGTGAGGGTCAAGGGGTCCGTAGGAGTACCATTGGCTTTTTAAAAGGGCCCACCCGGAAGTTCGGAGTACGTCCGGGAGTTTTGAGGACGAAACTAGGATGAAACCGGGGAAACTTGGACGGATGCGGGCTTACGCATGACGGATTTTGTTACAATTTTTTTGAACTTTTATTAGATTTTGTGTGCTATTCACTGAACGTAAGTAATTCATGAAATACGGTACAATAAAGTCTTAAAATTACGATGGTTTCACATCTTTCGCTTACTTTGTTCAGAATGCAAAAAACCTAATTAAAACTTACAGTCAAAACATTCTTAGTATTCGTTACGGGTTCGTTAAAAATGATCGTGGAACTGTATCAAAGCAATGATGCTTCGTGGAAAAATAAGTGCGTTTCCTAGAGAGAACTCCTTAAAGACTTCTACATATCCATCAGACACTCTAAGAATGAAATGTAACAAGAAGGGTCCGATCTAATTCGAACTAGTTTCAAGGAAAGGATTTCAGTGCACTAGTCGGTGTCGGCACGTCAAAGACTTATAGAAATCCCAGTAACAGTAAACCCGTCGGTAGCTCGTTTCGGCCGGTCGGTATGCGAGCAAGTAGCAAGTCTCACATGGGACTCATGTACGTCTAAGTGATGTTACAGGCACATTTCATTTGTTATTTTCACGTGAACACTCAGAACTTTCCGACTACGATGAATTGTAGTGAACACAGAAGTGTAATTGGTTTTAGAAAATGCAATTGGTCCATATGTGAACCATGCACGCAACACACTGACGACTTGACGAGTGAATCCAACCGAGTTCCAAGGACTTTTTTCTAGATTTGAAGTAGTAGTTAGTAATAGTTTAGTAGTCTGTAGTCAGTATTGCTTTCTACCGGAGTACCTCGTTTTGCCCCATATTTGAGGATACAACTGATTTAACAAAGATGTCAGGAAACCTGAACACCTAACCTAAGAGATAAGCATAATCAAAGCTCTCCTTGTCCCTAATGGCTTTCAGATGTATCCAACCCAACTACCTCATCCCCAAGACTACTAAATACAATGTTCTATTAAAATATTAATAATAACCAGCTGATACTTCCTTATCCTCTTTTAATCCCGGATTATCGTACAAGCGTGTTAAAGATTAGCTAAAAGATTCAACTTTATTCAGCCGGATCGGAGTCGAAAACTTTTCAGACTACTTAAGATACTGTTTCCACAGTTTCCCCCCTTTCTCTCGGCCATTCGTCCCGTGGCTGATAAAGGCATTATGTTCTGTAAATTGTCTGACTATATTGAATTCGTCCACTTTTTTACACTTACTGTAGATTATTAATATGCCATTTGATTGTCATCAGTTGTATTCCTCGTTACCAACGTTTTAGTTCTAAATTCGGTTGAGACATTGCTCAAATCTGACTCCGCACCCACATTTGCGTCAATCTCACTCAATATTCAATTTATATCTCAATCGTAATAAAATATACGACGTGAGAACCTCTAACAGTGTAATAAGGGGAACTTTGGCGCAAAACGTTAACTTTTCAGTGGAGAGAGTAGGTGCCGACATAGCACTCGATAGCTAAAGTACTAGGTATACATGTGTTGGCAGGAGGTGTGCGCGCTCGTGGCGGGCGGTAGCGCCGTCGGTCGGATGTATAAAGTGGCGCGCCGGTGGCCACATGACATAGCTATAACTCCGCGGTAGCATGACAAACAGCCGCCCGGAGAGGTGTGGAGTCGACAAGTTTTGTTACGAGAATGATTCTTTTGTTGGAGAAATGCTTCTGGTGCTAAGGGCATAATCTCGTGTGCTTATTAAAAAATATTAGCTTCTGTATTTTTTTTTATCTTAAACGGGCTTTTTTTGTACTATTCCATATTTTGGTTTTATAATATCCATAGCAAATCATTTATTTTGGTCAGTCATAATATGAGTGATATTAATGACTTGCCATTGGCCAATATCTGGCTGGTGATTCATTTGCTTGGTTTAGTTCCAGTAGTTTCACAGGCATGCCATCTGATTAATGATGTAAGAAGTAGCTGCGATAAGCATAGAGGAATTTGCAAATAATTAAATAGTAATCAGCTCGTTGCATGGCTCACAATATTATTGAATCAATATTTAATATTATACATAATGATACGCAACAATCGTGCCTAAAATAAACATAACACAGCGTAGCAAAACCAACATCCATCCTAATTTAAATATCCTACAACCCGAACCGGCACACAAAATAAAGTAAAATAAAACAACCAAAAAAATCTACACCTAATTCGACTCCACCGGCGTATAATGCGCGCCCGACACCGGAGGGCGCCCGTCGCTAAAGCGCGATACTACGGGCTCGCCTCGGGCGGCGCGAACCAATTACCCGCCGCCGCCGCGCGGGCATTTACCCCCTCCCCCCGACCGCCCGCCCGGCCCCCGACCGAGCACAGAATTACTTATCTCCTCGCGCCGCTGCGATCCTGGTACTCTGCCGCCAGACGTACGCCCGCAATGCGAATGCGCCGCAACTTTTTGTCGCGCGTCCATGCGTCATGCGTGTCCTTTTTGCATTTTCCGGTACAAAAAAAGGTAAAAATATGTCGTGCGACTGTTGCGTGCGGGCTGCTGATAGACAACTGAATTATCATGGAGTTGCCGTTTGAATAATTAAAAGGATATTTTCACGATATCTGTTTGTATGGTGTTTAAATTATATAAACGCCGCATGGGACTCATTTAAATATGGGACACCTTTGTTTTACACCCCGTGTAACTTTCCAAAATCATTTAATTTTGCGAACATTCGAGTAAAAATACATTAAAAAGTATACAGAGGCGGATCTTATCGTCGATATCGATAAGAAATCGGATCTTGAGTGTCACATCCCTATTTATGAGCGGACAATAGATAGGAGAGAATATAAATTATCACTAGTATAGTTAAAGTGTAAAAGGATAAGTATTGTCGCGATAATGTCGAGGGGCGATAATGAAAACGTGCAAAACTGCCATAGTTACCGTACTACCACGAGAATTATAATGAGCCCGCGTTAGAGGACGTAGAACTACACACATTTTAGAGTTACAAGCTTAGGGTACGAATAATTTTACTGTGTTCCGATAGTAGGACATCACTTTTTCACTACAGATAACGTATTGAAGTTTTTCAAGTATCAAAACGGCGACACGGATGGTGACTTGGTGAGTGATTGGACTTTCGTGAATTCGATTCCCGAATGGGACAAATATTGGAAAGTGTAGTCGAGTGATAGTTGTTTCGGTTGTAGGTAGGAGTTTGTGTATGAAAAAAGAAAAAAATAACCTTCTTAGTCAAATAATACTTTTCAGATTTTCAAAACCCAACAGTGAGCAAAATAAAGTTATGTAGTCGGATAAAGACCAGCGCAGTACTAAAAGCAAACACAAATAAGTTACATTAAATCCGCGTTATGAGCTGCAGCTATTTCTTACTTGCAACTCTTTTTGCTTTTCGGGAGAGATATCCTAGCTACTTCTGATGCTCTGGTAGGAGATAATCAAGGCGTATGGCAAAAACATACGTAAAATACGCGTTTCTGACGTTGAGTTGCGGACACCAACCCGATCGAAATACATACGAACAATGCCAAAAATATGGATTTTAAGTTTCTAGAAACTTGTCAGTTTCAACACAAATTTATTTGGTAGATACTGGCTATCCGGGCTGAACTCTCTCGTTGAATCCGGTCAACCAGCCATCAATATGCTCACTGGTTTATTTCTACCATTGCATGATCTATTTTCTCATAATTTGCCGCCGATACGTGATAGGAATTACACCTGTAGGATTACAAAATCTAAAGTTTTTAACCGGAACGAAAGTCATTCCGTATAGGGTGTACAAAATGGCTGCAGCTAAAATATTTTGAAAAGAGAACAAATTATTTTTGCGCTACATTTTGTGCCCGTTGTTTTTTTTTTTGGTCTTTCTATCCGAAATTAAACAATTATATAAGCATAATTATTCATTGTTTTTGACGTGACAACGTCTTATAATTCGATGGAGCCGGCTGCACGCACGAAAAAACATGACTCATGCGGCGTTACCTCGCTCTGAGGCGTTCCATTTAAGGCTTGAAGTGCAAGCGAGAGCGCGGAACGAGCGACAAAGAGGCACAATCGGTGACATTGTCACGTTCAACTATCGTCAGTAAACCGACTTTACAGACAACCGATTTTTTTTAAATTACTTACTTGTCTAGCAGCACAGCGTAAGCACAATCAGCCATAGGAACGACAGATGGGCCCAAATGGGCTGTGTGAATGATGACATGGCTCGAAAGTAGGTGTCTGATGAGGTGACGAGGAATGCAGAAGTATTTTTTTTTTTGGGACAAGCCCGCCACACTGTTTCCAAACCACTGCAACGCTTCCTAATGAAGAAGTACGGACGAAGATGACATGCTGCGCCGATCCCATGCTCCATGCAATAAATTGCTATAATGATGATGATAAATCAGCTTAATCAACTGTCCCACTGCTGGTACAAAGGAGACGAGTCCTCCTGTCATCTGTCTTATGAAATTAAAATATCCAATCAATCCAAACATCTCCTGTAATGGCTGTATCCTGTTGCTTAGCAACACTATTATATTGAAATGACTGAATCATTGATACAAATTAAAGGTTCGTTAATCATTCACGATCACTATTTGCGCACACCAAGCTTCTAAATTTTGAAGGACTTCTGATTTGTGATTGGGCAAAGGAATAGATGGAATTGTTATAAACAGGGTTCGAAGTGATAATGATATTGATAATAACAAAAATCATAAAAGTATAACTAATACACGATTTTTCGCTTCCATGCGTACCCAAACGCGTTAACGGTCAACTTTAAAAAAGAAACAGTCACAAACATTATGTTTAATTTATCAACAAACAGATTGATTGGTACATTTGTGTTAAAACTAAATAATAAACCAATTAGTATTTATAAATATCTTTCTTTGTAAGTATCATAATTTAGAAATAAAATTACAATTTGTAATTCAATTTTTTTTAAGAGATCAAGTTATGAACCAGCGTTGATAATTATCATGATAATTATCAAAGTACATAATAATTACCTTGATAATTAATTACGAACCCTGGTACCTACCCACTGTAGTGTGAAATTTTAACAGTGCTCAATATTTGAACCTATGTTCAAATATTGAGCAATAGAAGTGTTAATTTTTTTTTATTTTTTATTTCTTTGAGGACAAATGTGATGTTTAGACATCACGCCAGTTTGTTCTCAAAGAGTAAGGAAAAAGAGTGAGAGTCGATAGTCCACCGATATTGCACCAGTTATGTTTGATTACCATATATTTGAGGCCGAGGTGCCGAGCCTATTTACATTACAAACCAGATAAAAACCGGGCACAAATTGAGACCTGGCTTCTACTGAGGAATTCCTTTTGGAAAAACTTAGCTAGACTAATATGGTAGTCCACAAAAAGAAAACCTTAACCTTAATGAATAAGCAATACCTTTGTACTCTCTTTTCTGTTCCTTTCTTGATTTCTGTATTTAGTGTGTACATAAATTGTTAAATAAATAATAAATAAATAAATAATGTTAATAAAGAGAATAAAAATCGCGGTCCGTATTGGTCGTTGGAAAAAAAAACACGTTAGGTGGGCGGACGACAGGAGACAACCGTAAGAAAAGGTCCCGCGCGACAGCATCCGATGAACAAATCATCAAAATAAGCCACTCGCGAAACTGCTACATCCTTTGCTTATATACCGTATCAAAAAATCCTTCATAACTTCCATCATACCACTTTATCAGTTCTCTAACAAGCCACCAGGCTTTCGGCCTACCCCGTACCAGACAACACGTAACACTAGGTACAGCACTATCCATCGCTATCTATATATTTTCGGCGCGCCGTGGTTATATAGTCTTTGGGCGCGCCTTTGTGAAGTCGCACCCAACGCCGCCTCGCGCCTCCGTCTAGGGTTGTTACATCCGACAAATTGATTTATCTGCTGTAGTTTCGGAGAGGCAACAATATGTTTAGATTAGGTAAAGTCCCGGGAACTGCGGTGGGTCATGGGATGTTGTGTAATGGGTATGAGTGGATTAGTGACGTGAAAATCAAGTGGTAAACAATTAGTGGATGGGAATCAGACTGTACATGTAAAAGTGGCCTACCATGATGTCTTAATGCAGGAATGTTATAGGTCTATTCCAGTGTGGGAAAGTGATGGCGCTAGATATCCTGTGTAGCTCTGTACGTCACTGTAGGCTACCAGGTTGAAGTGAAAAAGAAAAACTAGTTACGATAGGAAGTAAAATGTACAAAGTAGCTCAAACGGAACAGGACTGGGACCGCCAAGCATCGTAACGTGGATCTAGTTGCGTGTGTCTCGTTTTCATAGCTCCGAAAATTCTTCTCTCCGCAATTCGATCCCCGAATCAAAACACGGTCAAATCAAAAGCCCGATCCCGAAACAGTTAAAACAAAACAAAATCTTTCCAAAGTCGAATAAAGCTGCTTCATCTAGAAGCCGAGAAACAAAACCTACATAACTCTTATGCAGCATGGTTGGTGGGATCAGGGAAGGAGAATGTTGATAGGTTCTTTTGGCTCTTGAACAACATCGACACGAGCTCGTCATCACCATCACTCTCCTGCCCTTCTTCCAATTTATTTGGGATCGGCACAGCATGCCTTCTTCTTCCATACTTCGACTCTGTTGGTCAATATTTTTGAAAATGTAAGTGGAAATTGCATTGAAATATTTTTGTTTTAAAAGTGTCCATGGAGTTTCTTACTCGTTCTTCTCCCTAGAGATTCTGCGCTTTAAAATAATGGGGGACATAGTGCTTTCACAGTTGTTATGCCTTGTAACTGGAACTGTAGCTTTTTGCATAGTTGACATGAAACCTTTGACAGTTCAAAAGTATCTGTAAATGGTTTCATCATCATCATTCGCGCACTGCTGGGTATAGGCCTTTCTTCTGCCATACTTCTTGGTACTGTATGCCCCAAGTGCTGCCTACGACCGACAATTTCGTCAAATCACCGCACTTTTGGACGGCTCACAGTACCTAAACGGTTTAATTGTTTTGAGTTTGTAGTTTGAGAAATCAAAATGGCGGCGTCAGTCCGAACTATGGCAATGCTTTAAAAGAAACCACGAAACACTACACAAACCCCTATACAAAACCTAGCTACTATAATATAGGTATTTCATATCTACAGACCGTGAGCCAGCCCTGTGTATAATTTACGAGGCGGGCCGCGGCGGGCCGTCGTCGGAGCTCGCTCTGGATTTATGGCGTAATTTTTACAATGGTCCGGGTTGGTGGGATTATACAGTTCTCGGTTCTTGACCAGGGGTTCAGTTTTGTGCAGTGGTGTCCGAAATTCTGGGACATTGTGTGGGTGAGAGTTAGCGGGATTAATGTTGTCACATATCGTGTGGGATAACTGTTAAGGAGTGTCGTTTTATCAGGTCTTGACTCTTGTATGAATGAGATTCGTTTAGGGCGTAATTTTTATCGTCGCCGAGCCGAGTCGATTAAAACGGCTTGACACAACTTGAACGATTGCAGAACATGTTAAAAATTTACCGTCAATTGGCTTTGGCGCACTAACTTAAATACAAGGTGTAAACAGACCCTTCACGCCGTCAACCAAGCATTCTGTACATCAAACTCAGTAACTCCACGAAGAAATTATTGCGGAGAAACAACTTTTTTTTGGGGTAAACATAATATTTTTCGGTAGAAAACAATGTAACGCGCTATAAAATTATAAAATATGTATTTAAAAAAAAAAGTTGTGCTTTTGACCTCCAACGTAACTAGAAGGTTCCCAGGTATGGTCCAGAACAAAAAAAATATCGCAATGGTGGCAAGAAGAACAAGTGCCATTCGGCTTTCTTAAAAAATGTAAATGAAATGAAATGTATGGTGTAAAAGTACCCCCTTTTTACACCATACATTTCTAAAGGGTGCATTTGTAAAATAGGAATTGAATTTTTTCAAGTATTTTTTCTTAATACCCAATTACCCAGCTCGTGCTTTAAGTAAACTTATTAAGTACAATGCACAATGTCAAAACGTTCTTCAATAGCCGGTTCTTAGTTAAGGGGGATCGTACTTCGAATTCGTTTCGTGGGGTCATTCTTACAATGGCAGGAGTTGTGCTGACCCTTTGTTAGCCACGTGCCGTGAATACAATCCGGTCCGGTCCGTAATTGGTGGATATTTTGTGGTGTAATGTTAATATTAGTTTGAAGGGGATGAATGGTTCGATTTAGTTACTGAGGCCTTATTGTATGGATTAAAGAGTTATGCCCGTGTGCAAAATCTAAGTGAATGCCTAAATATTATTGCACTGTTTGAATATAACTCCCGGCGGTCCAGGGTTGAAAATCTAACAGTGCTTTTTAGGCAGGCATTCACATCATTATCTTGTATCAATTTTTATTCTAGACAAAACCGATTTTTATGGCGATCTTGACACTTAAAACGTAACTTCAAATCGGCAGAAAATTAACTTGGAATAATCACACAAAGAAGTCTTCATTTTGAGATTTTCGACTGCATGGTCACCTCGCAATTATACATAGTTCGTAGGCGTAGGCGTACTGGCGTAGCAAGTAAAGTAAGTGCTACACTGTGGCGTAGCACCAATTACAGTAGCTCAACGCTTGGCGTAATGAGACGCAAGCGCTACAGTGATTGTGATTATGGACCTTTTTTAATTATTACAAGGTTTCAAATACCAAATTTAGTCTGATTAATTAATAGTGGTTTATTCTCGATATTTTATTATTATTTCATTGAACCCCAGGAACATTGAAAATCATCTCTATTGACATTTTGACGGTGTGAATAGTGTTTTATGTGAGCTTTTCTTCATAGCTACCGAAACCAGTCCTAACAAACCCATAGAATAAATGAAAACTTGTTTATTCTGTATCCTGAGTTAGGACGCCTAACCCAACTCCCAACAAACAACTTCAAACATATTTTACGTCAGCTTAAAAGTTGTACACATACTGCCATGCAGTGCACCAATTAAGACGTGAATTGCAGCATCAGGAGCATCCGACACCCTCCCTAACTTCGGTACCATGATCACCTCATAACTAGAGTTGGTCAGTTGCTCCAGAAGTTTCTAGAAAACAGAACTAGTTTTCACTGACGTAATTTTCAGATGAAGGCTAGGTACTGCAGTTTCGCTTATTTCGCTCGGCAGTGTATTTTCGTATTTACTGTACCAGTCCCTTGTGGGGAAAATAGAGTACCTACATAAGAAGTACTAGGGGTACAGAATGGGTACAGAGGTACTCACCACCTATTTCCCCGTTGAGTCGTGGTCAGACGGCATTTGTTTCAAAATGCAGACTGCAAGGTGATGCCTGCATTTGAATTTGGAAGAGGCAGCTAATACTGAGTGAAAAGTTTTTTGTTGTTGAGTTGGTAATCCTGACAGCGTTTTTGTTCTGGAGCGTAATTATGAGTAATGTTCTAGTTCTCACAAGGATCTTTTGGCGCGTGGCCCTAACTGGAAGTAAAGCCGCCTTCTGTTTTTTTTTCAACACAATTACCACTGTCAGCAGTGATAGCCTAGTGGTGTGACCGTCGTCAGACTGCCTAGTCATAGATCTCGAGTTCGAACCCAAGACACGCACCTCTGATTTAGTTTGAAGTAGCAGAAAAATAAAAGTTATGTTTGATTTAAGGGCGGTCATTTGACTGAAAACGTCGTCGCCAAAGCGTTCTTAATAAAATGTGCCATTACACACCAGACATTATTCACCACAATTGTGCACACATCCCCCGAAACAAAAATCCGTCAGCAGGCCATCGACTCACGCTCATCTCTCGTTTTATTTTCGAAGCAAAGGTAAGCGATTCGCAGCATGTGCCTCAGCTCAGCCAACCCCCGGCCGCGTCGGTGTGATGATGCGGAATAATTTAATTGCTACACACCACGGCGAACGACGACTCCGTCCGCCATTGCTTGACGTGTATTTTTTTTTCGACATGTTACGTGACTGTGATATGAGGATTTTTCGAAAATGGAATATCATGAATGAATATTTTAAAAAAATATTCATGTTTTATTATGCAAAACTTCTTTTTATTAAATATTTACTTCTTTTACAGTAAAGAAATAAATAATAATACAGAAATCAAGCAAAAACCGTCACAGAAGACATGGGCTAAATCTTATTAGCAAAAGGATTAGGAAAGCCATAAATTATAGGAATTTAAAAGGTCCCCATTCCAGCTTACTAATAAGCGTTTAATTCCGGGCAGGTAAAAACGAGGCAGGCTCAGGGTTGGTCGGTTGGTCCAGCATTCATTTTAATCAAGTGTGTCAAGCCCCGATTGCCTGATGACTTATACCACCGCTTTGTTTTATTAATGCTGGCAGTGCGGCGGCGGCGCGGCCATTTTTAGGCTAAAAACTTTTTGGATCTACATTTGAATTTCGAGTTTTCGTTAGCCAGTTCTTTTCTATGCGGTCAATGCGGTGTTTCTTCCGCTGTTGGATTTGCAAACTATTATTACGGCGGAATGTGTCACACCATATATGCGACATTTTATGTAAATAAATATACTTACTTACTTTAATTCATATAGAAAAAGTTTTTACAAAAAAAAAAACAACTTAAAAAAAAACACTAATTTAGTGAGTTTTGAAAAGGAATGGGGAGACCTTTGCCCAGCCGTGGGACAGAACAAGCTAAGTAAACAAAAATGTGAACAATAACTTTACTTTTGTTTGTTTCATTGAATTTTATATACGTCCGTTTTTAGAAGTCGAACTTCTTAGCGTATCGATGGCAAAAAATTCAAATGTGTTTAGCTCAAAACTGAATTTCTGTACCAAGTCCGGTGTCCGCAGCTGGTCTAGCAGAAAATGCCCACCGAAGGCTATCTGCAGTGTTTTAAGAAAACAAAGTCTTTAAGTAGTAAGCACCTACTTACAGTACTTACCTACTTACTTTGTTTGGGAGACAACAAAACTTTATAATCTGCAGAACTCGCTGAACATAGACATTTTACAGAATGAAAATTTGAAATTATGCGCGATCATTCTTTTATTGCGAACGTAGCATGATGCTTACTCGTGTATTCTCGATTTCTCATTGTTTGTGTGATGTTCCGTTGGGTATGAAAAAAAAACCATTGTAAATAGGTACCGTGTGTTCGAGCGGTACATACGAAGAGTGCCTGCTTGATTTCTGTAAAAGTCCGCTTATTTTCCTGGCTGGTGGTTACTTTACGATTGTAATTGCGTTCTAACATACAAACTGCATTTATTTCCCAGTTCTTTTAAAAACTACAGTTTTTACACTAATGTTAAGTTTTTATGATGTGAAAATAATCTCCGAAATTACTTATTTTATTTATTTATTAAAACTTTATGCACAAGTATAAATAACACTGTACAAAGCATTTTCTACCAGTCTACCTTAGGGTGATGCATAGAGAAAACATAGTAGGTGCAGCATAAAAGAAAATGTCACGAAAACATTTCTTATAACTTATCTGATGAAAAAAAAAAATCTCTCACTGATAAAAAGGTACACTATTGTCGAGTGCCATAGGATAACATGTTTCTTCGACGCTGGCAGAAACTAGTCGAAAATAAATTAAATTCGTATAATACTCAACAAGACATCGAACATGATTGAGACTGATCCCAAATAGATGTCATCGCAATCGCGACAATTGATCGATTCATTCGCTACGAATGATCAAGGCGACATGAAGCGACAGGAGGTTCATGCGATCAAGTCGAACAAGCATAAACGAATCGATCGTTGTTATCGCTTACATATCGCCGGTGCCTCCTATGTGTGGTCGTGGACTCGCGTCCACAGCCATTGTTCTCCGCGTTTTTGCTAAAACGTACGGCCCAGCCGGAGTGCCAGGCGAATATAAATTGAATGCGAACGTTTGTTTAAAATTTCACACCGCGTCCGTATTGTCATGTGTGGATATCGGTGAAATGTCCCACAAGCCTGCAACGCACCGGTTTTGAACAGGCTTGCCTTCTCTATTGAAACTGCGAAATGCGAATACTGGCTTTAGAGTTTAGATACCGTGACTCCGTGCTCTGTACATTCATTTAGTATACCTACCCGATCGTAAAGGACTTATTGGGCTTCTGAGGGAGGCTGTCACACAGTCGTGGTTAAATGACAGAGAGAATGCTCCACATAGAACCTAGAACTATTTCTAAAAATCATTCCATAGGTATCAAAGATGTCCCGCTGTTTGTCTGTCCCTATGTATGCTTAGATCTTTAAAACTACGGAACGCATTTTGATGCGGTTTTTTTTTAAAGATAGAGTGATTCAAGGTTTATATGTATAATACATGCCTATTATAGTACAGAAAACATTAGTATCTACATTGTACCCGTGCGAAGCCGGGGCGGGTCGCTAGTAATTTATAGTTTTTTTGTATATATTATTATTTATATATATTAGCATATCTTTCACAATATGTATTTATTATTATTATTGAAACCTATTGACATCCGCACATTTACCATATAGGTTCAGTTGAAAACCAGCGTCGGGCACTAGTTGTCCGGCATTTTGCTGAACTGGGCCTATTTGCGCAGCCGTAAGTCACACAATATTTCTTGGTTAGTTTTAAATTTAATTTATATTTGCTTTTTTATATTGTGTACTTGTGGCGTGTGCCAATAAACGTTTTTCTTTCTTTATATTTTACTCTTCTCTGTCAACTCAAACTCAAAGCATTTATTAAATTTCAAATATACCCATTACAGGCACTTTTGCATGGTCAAAAATAAGCTACCTACAGTCCAGTAACAAGCATAATAACTGTGAATGGACCGTAGTGGCCCATTCGAAAATATATAGTAGATCTCATGGAGACGAATGGGCAAGAAACTCCATGGACACTCTTTTCAAATCAAGTTACAAATTACATAGTCCTGGGTACAATATTGTTGCTTCTATACATATATACTCGTATGTAAAATGTAGAAATAGAAAAAAAGACAGAATTTTACCGCTTAGGAGTTAGGATAAGGTACATCACTACATGGTACTCACATTTCCAAAGCAAAAATGCTTCTAACAATTCTGTGCTGTTCAAATTATGTTTTAAGTTAGACTTAGTTTAAACTCGTAATAACAAGATATTCGAACAAATTATTAATAATACGAGGATCTCTGGGCTGCAGTGAGTTCAGGTGAGACCAGGCTCGCGGGATAGCGGACTCTTTAATAAACATGAGGCAGGCTGGGCCGCTAATAATAAATGAGCGCGGCCCGCCCGGCACGTCTGAACACCCGGCGCGCAAGGGAAACTAGGAGCTGCGTATAACTGTGCTGCTATATACGTCTTTATAACTAATGGTACTCGTTATGATTTTATGAAAGCCTGGTGTGTGGAGTCAAGGCACAGTTGTTTGAATCAGGTGGTCGGAATGACAGAGACAATGAATGTACTTTTCGAAAATCTACAAATGACAGCCGCGACTAACGGCTCAACGTGCTTTCCGAAGCACGGAGGAAACTCGGTAGGTAATGTGTGGCCACCCATCCACAGACCAACCTAGGCAAGCGCGGCTCAACCTGAAGATGATCCGAGCGGCTGTTATTATTGAGCTGCGAACAAAGTACAAACTACTTCATTAAAATTACAAGTCCGCTTGAAAATCTAAAATCTATTATCGTCGTCCCATTGTGCATGCGTTTCGTTTGTGATAACTGATAAGCCGTTGATTGGCTTCTTGATTAACAATGTCCGTGTAAATTATCGAGTGACACACAAGACGCAGTTTACGATCGATGACTAGAGCTTGAGATCAGGATTCTATGCAATGTTGCTCTTTTCACAACATATCATGTGATGCGGAGGAATGTGGCAAATGACATGAGAAAAGTTTTGAGTATGAGTGTGGATGGGTATAAGAGTAGAGGAAGACCAGAAACGATGGACGGACTGTGTGGAGGATGATATGGCTAGAAAGGAGATGTCTGATGAGATGACAAGTAATAGAGAAGTATGGAAGAAGAAGACATGCTGCGCCGACCCCAAAAAAATTGGGTTATGTTAAGGGCAGCAGGAGAATGATGGCACTGCATGCTTTGTTGGAATTGCAGGTCCAGTGGTCGAAAACGCAACTGCTGCTAAGCATGGGGGTAGGGGTAATGAATGGAACGTGAGAGAGAGCGTTCCTCCTCACGTCCCAGCCGCCGCGGGAGACGCACCGGGCGTCGGGGGCCACGTGGTGGCCCCCGGCCACCGTAGACGCGGGCCTGTGGACGGTGAGCTAAGGGCTAGCTCGCCGTCCCTCCGTCTTAGGACGACAGGCCGTGTCGACGGCGCGTTCGTGTTCCACGCGCGCCTCAAAGAGATGTCAGCATAGGGAAGGGGCCCGCAAGGGCCGATGCCTGCCGGGTGCTGCGGGTTGTTCGAAAGAGATACCGCGGCCCCGGAACACAAAGGGCGATGAAGGAACATGGATGGGTTTTAGTCAGTAAAAGTCTGACACTCCCTCCCGCTCAGCCCAGAGCGGGAGAAGTCATTTGATGATTTCCCATCCGAAAAAAAAAAAAAAAAAAAAAAAAAGGGGTAATGAAAACATTTACTAGGACAGACGAAGTATTTTTTTTATCAATGTCTTAGTTTAGTGCAGCAGTCAAGTTCCTTGTGCCCGTTTGCCCGGCATCAGGCTCACCCCCAATTACATGGGTCCTGACATAGCAGGACCTATCCCTTCCGGGAATGCAAACGAACAGAATTTACATGGGTACGCCAAAGTTATTTGACAAAACTATCGGCAGATTGAAAACCATATTTTTGTTCACGCGACAAATCGAACCCGTGAACCTTTATCACTTCCGTGAGTAGCTGAGCCGCTGCGCCAATCTTTAAAAATAATCCATTTTCCTTCCCTATGCTTTTCCGCGTTGCAGCTATTGGGCCAAAACTAATCACGATATTTATTGTTTTCATCCGAAAACAACAAAATTTTACAGCTAAATTTGCATTTTATTTGTCCATTTTAGTCTTTACATATGATGTGATGCCCAATCATGGCCCATCTCGTGACCTAATTATATCCGTACAAATAAGGGTTGAAATACTGGGACATCATAAAAACACAGGAGCCTAAAAAAGAACAGACGATAAAAAAGTTACTAAAAAACTAAATAACTTTTGTTTTTTTTTTAACTTTTTTTTTTGTTTTTTCCAGCTTTGCAGTTTAATAATGTGAAAGATTTCACAGAAGATTTAATTTTTCGTTTTTTTTTTAAGCGATTTACATTCATTTAGAACAACCAATTTTAAAGCGTTATAGATCCTAAATGGTCATTTGAAATGAAAAATGACATGAGAAACCTAAAGATGATTATCAATTACCTATTCAATGATGCCCTACTTAACTTATTTCGTAGACTTTCATATTTTTCTTTTTCACAATATGGCGTGTGGTTGTCGCCTTATTGAATTTTGACAGCTGTCATGTCTTTAGTGACACTCGCAAGATTATGACAAATCGATTGACATAAAAATCATCAAAATCGGCCCACGCGTTTGGTCTCTAGAAAAAAAGGACAACTATGCAACATAGTCTGATAAACACCTTTGCGTCGCGCAGTCGGGTAAAAATAAAGTACATAGTATAAATACTCCAAAAAAAAAAGCGAATTAGAGAATCCCAACATATTTGTACTATTATCCATTCTGATTTGATCATCGTCATAGCTATAGGCAAGACTTGGAGGCGTGGCCGTCACATCACGTTATCAACGAAAACCCGCATGATAATCTTGCCACGTTGTGCATTTAATTAAAATCACACCTCTTTTAAAGTTATGCGAACCTAGTACAGAGGTGGCACAGATCACCTGTTCTTTGATCTTGCTTGTTCTACTTTTCTTCAAGTTCATCCATTCGATGATCCCCATCTTCTTGAGCATTATCAATCTTATCATAAATGGTGATGATAGGTCAATGACTCCAAAGTTGTTGGTAAATAAATAGAATAGCATCTTCAGTAACATGCAAACTCATTTTCAAGTTCATGGCAAAATAAAGCAAGCAAGCGATTTGATTTGAACATCGCGTTGCCGCGACTGTCAGTGAAGTATCTTACATGATTATGTTACCTTGGTATATTAGAAACGAAAATCACCTGTTCTTGTTTATGATGAATCCAGCAACAATTTTGTACCGGCACACAATGTCCGTTCGAAATGTCGATGTTCAAATTGTGTCCTGATTTTCACATACTTTATCGTGCAGTTTTCTAGTTCAATCAGATTTAGGATCGCATTTAATTTCTGAAAAATATTGTCTTATGTACCTGGCCTGTACTCCAAATAGACAGACCACTTCATTCTAATTCATATTTTGTAACTCTTGGTTATCTCTTGAAAGCGTTATGCTAACTAATAAAATCATCGTCATCCTTTTATTGCCTAACCAATTGGGGAACTTATGTAAAACAATAACATTATAAAAATGATTTTAAATAAATAGGTTTCAAACTTAAAACACGATTAGAAAGATTTCTTTACTGAAAGTTTTTAACAAAATGCCGCTAATAATTGAGTTCATCATGAAGTTGATTAAGTATCTTAGTAACTTATGTTTCCTTAGTACATTAGGAACTAAAATCACCTGTTCTTGTTTATGAATCAAACACCTAAAGTTTTACCGCCGCCGCCCCGCGATTCGCTTCGCGTGGTACAAATAAATTGTAACATTTCCAGTAGTTTGAAGACTTATAAATTCTTCAATTATAAAATAAGAGAGGTTGCATTACCTGCCTTATATTTTTTTTTGTTTTTAAAAAAATACCGCGGTTTCAGTTTTTTTTTAACCAAATGAAAATCCAATCCAGCGAAATTAAATGAATACTAAACTATTAGTTAGTAAAGGCAGGTCCTATAAATGTAGAATCCATACAGTCTTTTAGTAACATTGTTAACCCTTAAATAATGATGTGTCGCTCACCTTAACCGGTGGGGTCGGAATGTACAGCGGCGGGTCATTTTGGGACCCGCTGTAAACGTCTTGACCCTCGACGCCTGCAGTACACCTCTCCGCGTCACCCACGCTGTATCGGCACACGATGCCGTCGGCCGGCTTCGCGTCGTAACCAGGCGGCTTCCCCACATGGAAACCCTTCGCTTTAACCCAGAAGCGGAATTTAGAACTGTCCGAACTATTGCATTCTTCACCTCTGAGCGTACGGAGAATCCGACCGTACTTCTTCAAAGTAATCGTCTTAGTTTTAGCTAAATCCCCGTACGTCTGTATAACCCACGGCTGATATGTCGCGAATAAGTCTAATTTGGGATCCCCCGTCTGTACTTTCGCTCTCTTGTTATTGTTTTGCTCATTTTTCTTATCAGCTTTCGAGCTGCCGGCTGTTGATTTACGCTTTGAAGGTTTCCGCGGAGTTTTCTCCGGAATGGCCTCTTGCGTTAACTTCTTACGAAGTCCCCGGTCACTTATCATTGCTGCTGCCATGTTTGAGAAGTTCTAATTAGCACTACACTTTAAAGTTCATGCTTCTAATTGTTAATCACAGTTAAAATTAATCTTTGAACTGATCACGAAGTCACAATACATCGTCTCTGTACGCTTTCCAGTTTTCCATTAGGACAGTACGCAACTTGAAGTGTTCAAGGAAACAGTTCGGGAATTGTTTTCGTGCAAAGTTGTCGAACTGAAAAGTTCCCGAGACTCGTGCGTATAACTTTGCGAACGCGAACTTTTGACTGCGAAGTTCGCATCGACCTATAAGGACTTTGTACAGAGGAAAACTTTTACCGGCGGACGGCGATCCGACCGCGGAAGGATGTCGCTCGCCCTTTTACTATTGCTGATTACAACGGTGTTCGTTTTCGTTGATTGGTCACGTTTAGGTCAAAGTGTAACAATTTTATTAGATGCAAAGTTTTGTTTATTTTTATTTATCCCCGAAAAGGGTCAAATAAATTAAATTCAAAAGTCCGAAATCTCCAATAGGACTTTGTTAGTAAACAGTTCTAAGTCGATCAAACAGGTGTCAGTCCAGAGGTTGGAAAAAAAATAAATGGCGAACCAAAAAAAGTGTTGGATGCGTGCCGTCGGGTAGCGTCCCGTACGTAGTTCGCGGCGTGCGAGGAGCAGAGCGACAAGGACCCACCAGGGCGGCCGCTCGCGGACAGCGCGCGCGGTGTACTGGCGCGGGCCGGGCGCCGGGAGCGGCACGTGCGCCCAGACGGGCCCGTCGCTAATTGCCCGCAAAACAATCGGGCCGATCGTCGGCCGCGGGGCGCCCGCGATAATGCTCGCACTTGGCCGTCCTTCTAGATAACGCGCGCGGCTATTGTTCGATAGATAACTTCTACTCTTCAACGCGATAAACCAGCCCGTCGCGAGTTGTGTCGCGGCCCATCTGTACTCTGATCTCTTATGATCAGTGTGGGATGTGTTTATTGTTCGGCCCGATTCAATTAGATTATTACCGCGGGTTGTGGTAAATAGTTAAATACACACTATTATGGAAGTGTTGCAGAGTGTTGTATGCGCAAAGCTATCGAGGTCGATACCAAATTAGTAGGCTGGTATAATCTTATGAAGTTAGGTACGTATGATGGGAAGGCTGTTAGTATTAACTGGGTATTGGCATTTTTTTATAATTTATAATATTTATTAATATTTTTTTCTCATTTGGATCACCTAGGAACTATGTAGGTACCTTGTAGGTACTTAGGAACGGAACCCTCACAATCGGTAAAACCCGCAAAAACAGTAATAGTAATAATTCCAGTTTCGCCGTATCATAAAAAATACCAAATAATTCAAGTTACTTTCTCATAAAAAAAAATAATGTGTAGAATTGTGACTAATTATTATTGGTTAGAACCAAGAAGCAAGAACCTTTCTTATCCTACTGAAGTTCTATCTTAAGTATCAACATTAAAAACAAAACGGTAGAATACATGATTTAATAATGATAAAAAAAATGTTATGCAGTAACTGTCAAAATTTATTTACTTACCTAATTGTTTTTTTTTTAACAAAATACCATAGCATAGAAAATTACACGCGGCAGTCGGTCATGAATTAATGGAAGTTATTTTTAATACATAGTTTTACCCGGCGACAAATTTAACTTTTTCTTTAAAATTAAAATTACGTTTGGAATTTCGATTTGTCCTTAGTTCAACATTTCATCTGACGGCTGAACAAGTTAAAATGATTACATTTTTATTTACTTTAATATCGATACAAATTTCAAGTTTAATTAATTAAATCGACCCGTAGCATTGCCCGTCGATCGCGACCCACCCGCGCACGGTCCGGTCGCGCCGCTGTCGTCGTGGGCTGCCTGCCTGTTGCCTGCTTCAACTGACATGCGCGCAACTCGCAAGCGCGACCAAGCGCACGCGCATCGAGACAACCACCTCTACTCTGACATGGTGTAAACATTTCATGCAGACAATTTTACTTAAAATTAAACCTTAAACTCCGATGTATACAGATCAAAACGTTTTAACCTAAAGATATACTTCTGATGTTTCAAAATAGCATGGTTGAGCGCTGCGCGCGCATTTCGCCCCAATCTGATGCGCACGAACCCGCACTCTTGCGCGAAATGTGCGCATGTTACTAGGCGCACATAAAATAAGAAGAGCTGCGACGCGGCAAGACCACCGGCTGCGCGCGCGCCGGTCTCGCTCGCTTACAAGTTTGTGACCTTCCCCTTTTAAGTAACTCCAAATGAAAATAACCTTTATGCCACCCACATACGCTACAGTTTTGAATGGGTCAGTCTGATACGAGTTGTTTTTTCATTGCCAAAAGTTGGCATTTTGGTTGGGTTTAAGAAAATATTCTTCGGTTCTATGCTGTCCTGTGAACTTGATGAACACGTTAGCCATGATTTTTGATCATTCTTTTTTTTTATTGATTTTGATCGATTGATCGTTCGAACTAAACTTAACAAAAGTTTAGTTTAACTACAGCTGATCTAAAACTACGTGTTGGCACAGAATACATAATAGTACCTACGTGATGGGTCTACTCTGCTAGCTCAATAAAAATTAAATGAAATAACATTAAAAGAAATAATTCATGTAGACTGAAAGAAAAAGAACTACATTTATACCTTTTTGCAAACAAAAACAATGATTAACTCAGGTGTTTTTAACAAGAATCGAATTAAAATCATATTGATCACCTAAATTGAGTAAGAAGAATCGATGTTGCTTCATTGAACGAATTTGTACTAGGCTCGCATAACACGATGGGTCTCTTCCCTAAGAATTTAACGGAGATCGTTGTAATACAGCCATTAGCTAACAGATGGCGTTAGTGTTCTAAGAGTGATGGGAAGGTTCCCACAACAAGCACAAATATACTGAAATATTCACATAACATCTTATTAACATCACACCTTGTAATCCTCAAAGGGTTAGGCAGAGGTGTACCTAACATTACACCCACATTTCGCCAGTTATGTTTAAATCCCAGGTAATAGGGGCCGAGCCTGTGGCTGCTACAGCTGAGATATTCCTGACGGAAAAACTAATCCCGGGAATCGAACCCAGGACCGCATGTTCAGCAGTCGCGCGTGCGACATCCAGACCAACGAGGCAGTCTAAAAAAATATGTATTTTTTTACTTTCCTGAAAAAACAGTTTACTTAGGGAGGAAATCTTTGTTTGGCCTCTACGATCACAGATATAGATAGACCTAGATAACGCAAGAGCAACTACTTCGCGTGCCTAGCTTACGTACAAAAATCGTAAGTGGCCACTTTCGCGCTCATCTGCATCGGTGTATAGCGCCAGTCGGACGTCAGTTAAAATATTTAAATGGTTAATTGTGCTGTTATAAATTGTAAAAACTGTACAAATAATAAAGTAAACGTTTTCCCATCACTAAATAGTGCTCGTGACGTCATAATAGGTAGTCAAAAAATGGCACGCTTGGTTTTCATATAGATCGTGATACTTGCGTTATCTAGGTATATCTATATCTGTGTCTACGATAGTGCTTGTATTTAGAATTGGTAAACGCCAAATGAGCAGTTAGCCTCCTTGCTAACTCGCAAATTAAGGGAAAAAGCAATTGTAATAATATGTCATGTAATATCTCAAAACAAATAGGCATTTGAAAACAGAAATATAATACACACATCAAAAGTATCTAGGGATCAACATATATTTTTGCAATAACTTTTCTCCTGATTGATATTAATTAAAATTTTCTTTAAGGATTCATCAAATAAAGTGTTTTCGTTTGTCACAGTAACGATAAACCAAGTCACCTTTGCATTAATAAAGAAATTTGCCATTTTCCTAATAAAGGGATTTTTGACATTTGAACCACTAACATTAAAGTTCGAAAAAAAGACTGAAATAACAGTTTTCTTTAAAATTTTATTGGGTAACTTAAACAATTAATAATCCGTGTTTCTACCGCGAACACTAACAACACAAGAACATCGGTTTGGCATACTCAAAATGAGTTCATCCAAATCACGCTGTGGAATGGCCGCCCATGTTCGTTGCAACAACAAAAAAAGGTCTTCTTGCGACTGGATACCCTCCATATTCGGCAGAGCTCTTCTCTGTAGCATATCCCATGCATGCTCAATCGGGTTCAAGTCTGGCGACTGAGCAGGCCAGGGCAGGACATTGATGTTAGCTGCGGCGAGAGTCTGTCTTACAACTCTTGCGGTGTGCGGTCGTGCATTATCATGCATTAACTGAAATAAGGGACCGATTTGCACTTGTAGAGGAACGATGACGTCTGATACAATCGTCTCAGCATAAATTTGAGCGTTGAGGTTGCCTCTGATCCAAATCAACTCAGTTCTTCCGCCGATCCAAATACCCGCCCATACCATGATGGTTCCACCACTATAAGGATGGACTTCCTGGCAGGATTTTAATCGCTGTTGGCGTCCAGGGGTTCTCCAGTGTCGTATACGTCTTGTATCCGGTCTCATACCAAAACGAGACTCATCAGAAAAGCACACGAAACGCCATTGTTCTTCTGCCCAATTTCTGTGTTCAAGAGCCCATTGATATCGAATCCTACGATTGTGCATTGCTATAGGTGGTACCCGTAGCGGTCTTCGGGAATGAAGGTTCACTTCATGCAAGCGGTTTCTGACTGTTTGGTCGCTAATTAAGTTCCCTGAAGAGTGATGAAGCCTCACGGCTAACATCATGGCGGTTATTGTTGGAGCTCTTCGAGTTAAGATTTGAATGTATCGGTCTTGTCTCCGTGTGGTGCAGCGATACCGTCCTCCATGGCACTCAGCCACAATACCAGTGCTTCGGTAACGTGTCCAAAGTCGACTGATAACACTCTGACTTGTATTCAGAGCTAAAGCCACAGTACGTTGCCGGGAACCAGCTTCTATCATTCCCACGGCTCTGAGCATTTCTTCCCTGCTTAAATGACGTCGCCGCTCCATAATAACGTTGGTTTTAATCAGTAGTAGGGAAACAGTAGCACTAATAATGTCTTCAATGCGTTGTATGTTTTTATAGGGAAAATATTGACAGCTTATTTTCATCTTTTACTCGAATTTGATTGAGAGTTCCTGATTCAAATTATGAAATGCACCAAAAAGGATCCATATAAATTTATAAAATCATAAATTTATTACAAAGCCACATCTCAATCTCAAGAAATCCGCATAAAAATGCTTGATCCCTAGACACTTTTGATGTGTGTATGTAAGTTGTGTCTTTATCACTCGTCTACTGTGAAAAGTATCCGAAAAACTATTTTTTGTTCGTCTATGCATGCTCAATATAAATTGCTAAGATATTTGAATTTATATTCTACTTCTAGAACATCTCGGCAGACTGTCCAGCAATAATCTGCCTAGCTTGAAACTCCCTACTTGCCCTGACATCGTTTTACCATCTTTGCTCCCTAACCGACACTGAATTCCGCCGAATTTCGCCTCACCAAAAATGTAGGTAACAACAAAAATCGGGATTATTCACACATTTTTATGACATTTTGCTTTAATTTTACATTCTAGGTTTCATTTTAACACTTTTACTGTTTAGTAATCTTAACATTTCACTAATAAGGGCACATCAACATAGCTACTTACTCTACTACTAAATTCGAAAGATGCCAGATATCTTGAAAACTTAAACTAATTAATTGACTATTACAAGTATGTTTATTCGTTAGTTTAAAAGAGGTCAGTGAGAAAAACACGTCGCAATTCTGATTCTACTTTTAAAAACGCATTTTGCTGTTTACAAACTTTCTGCTAAATTAAAACTAATTTTGAAACATTATTATTAGTTTCCTATTCAAAATGAACAAATTGATAAAAAAATCGACTTAACTTGAAGAACTTTTTCGAATCCGCCCGCCCCACATGGGCTCAGCTGGTTTCGATTTGAATTCGTTGAATGAGTACTAGGAAAACATAATATAGTAGGGGACTCAAACAGAATGATACCGGTAAAAATAGGCAAGCAAGACGGACTTAGGTGGTTTTGATTTTACTCTCTTTATGATTACCAAGGGAACATATTATATCAGGAGGCTTACATTTTGTCGCCAAGCCCCGCCATAGGCTGGTGAGTGGTTACAGAGCAGAGAGCTAGCTAGCTGCGCTGCGCCGGAGTTTTGCGGTTGTGGAACTGGCTCGCTCGCCAGCTAACTTCCGCGGTTTTGATTTTACTTCATTGAATGACTACTAAGACAACATGGTTATGCAGGAGGCTTCAATATTTTGTACCGTAAAATCTAAAAAAAACCCATGCAACAAATAAAAGTTAAATAAAGGACGGAATTACGTTGTTTTGACTTTGCACCATTGAACGACAACTAAGAATACATGAGTCGTAGTAGGCTTCTTAGAACATTTGACAGGCAACCTCTCGGTAAACGAACATGTACTTAATAATTATTATGTAGCACATCGTAGCCTTTGTGTTCCTAGTACAATTGTTCCTAAAGAAACTCGAAAACGCGTATGCGCGTTTCCATGAAATCCAAAGCTTTCTTGCTATATACTCGTATAATGTAGGTACTTCCTTCCTCTCTATAATTCTGATCGGTCAATTTTACTCTGTCCCTTTTCAACAGCTTATATGTATATTATAGAGTGAGAGATGTTGAAAATAGCATGCTTTATTCCCTCGCTTGGCATCAGCATATCAGTGACATATTGCGACTTCATTCGTAGTCCGATTTACTAGGACAACATGTAAGTGGAGGTGTGGAATACAACAAATCCACCTCCTGAATGGACCTGCTGATTCCTCGAGATAAAATAATACTAGATGCACATAAACATTATGAAGGAAGCGACTGTGAAAGTGATGCAGTTAGTTTCTACGCTGAAAGAATTGAAACTGTGAAAATGCAGGAAAATGAATTATCAGTAGGTGGGCGTTACAAAACGAGGAAAATGTTATATTGTATTTATTCAACGTACTGAGTGCCATTATTTTACCTTATTATTGTTTAACAACATGAAACGTCACGCTGCACAGCTGAAGGCAATGTTATAAATGCTGAAGGCAGATGCATGTCATCCTACTAGTCGAGAGATGGCGCTGCCTATTCTCGCTTTAAAAAAATACACGATGATCGTAGTTATTTGTTACCCCTCATGTGTCATGCGATCCTGGTACAAAGGCGATGCAACAAATCCAAGAACAAAGTATTGGCATTCTGCTAAATAACGACTGACTTTCGACTGACTCGAAACTGAACTGTGACCAAAGGCTGCTTGTCATTTATAACGCGTGTTAAAAACTGCGCCTGTGCGCATATTGGCTTACAAGCTAAAAGTGTTATAACTAACAACTAGAGTGTTACTGAGATCTTTTGGCGCTCGACTAATTAACGTTGACAGTGGGGTGCGGCCGCTGTTGGTACATAATGGTGAACATTTTTGTGAACTTATTTTGTAAGATGCAAAAGTATGAAGAAGGCGGTTTTAGTTCAGATTTCGGCCAAGCGCCAGGAACTTTATGAATTATTACAATTGAAAAATATCAGTACACATGCAATGTGGCTCTTGGAGTTCGAGTGTCAATTAAAATGTAAACAATAACGGGAAAATAAGTTACTTGGTCATGTTTTTTATTTATCATTTCGATGTCATCCGAATAAATGTTAAAAAATTGTAAAGTACGGTAATACATAGGTGATGGATCTATTAATAGACTGATGATACCTACATGCAGTGAAACTATTATAAGTAATTTGCCAGTTCGTAAAAATTTGCAAGCTCCTATCTCTGTCATCATCAAAGACGACTTAGCGCTGCTACTGAGAAATTTTAGACGGGAAAATACAAAAACACTGTCTGACGTTGAAATCAAACCCATGACACGCGTTCAGCAGTAACGCTTCTAACCGATAATATAATCACTACGTTGGGCACCACAAAGTCCTACTAACTAACAAGATACGGGTGTGTGAGTTCACCAGGCCAACATTGTAACATCATATAGGAGGCAGGCACTGTGACTGATATCACATCAGTACCGGGATGGCAGCAGTTGACAAGACACGGATGTAGATCACGCGATACAATCGGCGCGGCGCATCGCTATGGCGGGCCTTTCGTAGTGCCGCGCCGACACACTTCGCAGAAGCGTAGGTATGGGTCCTAGCTTAAGTTGTCGATATAATTAGTGCTTTGTTATTTAATTGTCTAGGATAGCGTCATTGTGTTCATGCAACTTTAGCCCATTACATTGCTTCTTGACGGAGTCTATGGTAAACAGTAAGCCGCCTGAATCCAAGTTTGGTTGACTAAAAATGAGAATGAGATTAATTTAGAATTTTCGTTTTAAGTAATAGGTTTGCGTCTTGTTCCTAGGTTTACTTATCGCTCAAAATTAACAGCATTAAATAAACCATGTAAACCATACGATCAACTAAAAGGAACTGTAATGTAAATATTAGATAATATTTTATAAGACGTGTAATATTGCACATCGATGCCCTGAAAATTACAAAAAAATGTCCCATCCCTACCGACACCTACTTAACTGGCCGAGCCAGGCAGTGCCGCGGTTTGATCGCTACTCCCTCCCTTCTCCACAACCTCCCACCCCCACGCCCGCGGCTTATCTGACGCGGAAGCCCGTCCACCAGATATATTTCATCTCGCCACTCGACAGTTTTTCTGTGCCCACTGAGTTCAGTACTCCTAGCGCAGTCTGGATGCCTGGTATTTGATCATAATTTTGTTAAGTAAAAGTTGGATTTATTTGTTAATAAAATAATTTTGCTTTTTTTTTAAAGGCCACACTGGACCGCCCCGCGCCGTTGCAAGAAGACATTTTTTTTATTAAGCAAATTTTTCAGTGAAATGTGAAACAATTTCTGGTATCGAGAAGACAAGAAGGAGTTATTATGCAGTTATGCTCCTTTTTTATGACTTGCAGAGTGATATTAACGTAATGCATTGCCTAACTGTCCCATTTTTACGAGATGGAGTGCCTCGTTGCACGTTGGTCTAAATGGTTGCGACCATTAGACCTGAACATCGCGACGGCTGAACATGACATAAAGTCCTGGGTTCGATTCCCGGGTACGGCAAATAGTTGTTGTGTTTTTGCATCAGGAATTTCTCAGTAGCAGCCACGGTTGATGACATTATGTTCGCCCCCTTTTACATGGGACTTAAACATAACTGGCGAAATGTGGGTGTACTATTAGGTACACCTCAGCCTAACCCTGCGGGGATTGCAGGCGTGATGCTATGTTATTTACGAGATGGGAACCTTTCAGCATCATTCATTTCTGTAGCAATTGAATGTGGTTACTGAATACCATCATCATTTACGTTGTGACGTCAATATTATGTAACTTGCGATCAATATTTGATCAATTTCTGCCATCTACAACTAGCTATTTCTCAAAGCTCTGTACCCTGACTCCCTGAGTTCTATATATATATTATTACTAGTGAGAAACACGGACGGACAGGTTGTCTGTCGTCTGTCGGCCCTCAAAGTTGATGTCAAACGTACTTTATACCTTGAAGTTCACTGAAACTGTTTGAGTTTCGGACTAAGGCAAATTAATTGTGTGTTTGACATTATTAGAATGTTGATTTCCCTAATATCAAGTTGCATTTGATCACTGTCCGGGGAAATTCAGGAGAATTTCCCCGGACAGTGACCCTGACCGAGAAGGGAACATAATGACGATTTTTTTTAACAGACTTCAAAAAAAGGAGGAGGTTCTCAATTCGGTTGTATGTTTTTTTTTGTGTTTGTTACCTCATATCTTCGTCATTTATAAACCGATTTGAAAAATTCTTCTTTTATCTGAATGGATCTACTTCCCGATTGGTCCCATAGAGATTTCATCGAAATCGGTTCAGCAGTTTGGTTTTGAAATCAAAACAGCTGGAAAAAATATGTCATCCAAGTAAAAGAAATTGCGAAATTGATACTTGACAAGGATTTGTGTGTGATGCGATAACTAAAAAGGCTAAAATAAAAACTTTTTTGCAAAAAAAAACCGACTTCCAAAAAAAAACACTAAAAAAGGTTTTTTTTTTTGGAAGTCTTCTTTTTTGTGTAGCACTGAGTAACACTTACTCAAATAGTGTACGTACCTAACTTTATGCCATCACGCAGTAACCTCCAACCACAGAGTACTTTTATTATATATGCCTCCAACATGGCTGACCGGTGAAATCGCAGGAGACACAACGTTTTAAAAGGTTTGCTGTTATGAAACTTTCATTTTACTGTTTTGTTAGTCTATGTTTTTTAAAATGAACTATGATGCTAGGGTTAAGCGCCAGGCTAGCTCGCGAAATTCAAATTTGCTGCCAAATGTAACCTAGTGTGTGTGTGTAGACCCTGCGGGCTACATCCAATGTAAGGAATCATACAGGAACAAAAAAGGATTTGTGTTCTCCTATTAAAAATAGATGTAAGTGTAACAATACAATAATTTCGGGCGCCGTGCACACTGCATTTAAAAAAATACTTGCCAGATAGAACGCTTCGAAGAGTCAGACCTTTAATCTGCCGGGGGTGACTAAACTAGGATAATAGAAACAATGGAAATACCTTTGTTAATACCTCGTTTATTTTGTCAGTAGCTTCCTTATTTTACTTTAAATATTAAATTACTATTCATATTAATGTTTTATTATTTATTTTTAATTTGAGATTATTATTGCATCTTTTTGTAAAGAAAGTAAATTAATTTCGGGCCAGATGTTTGGCCTTTATAAAAAAAATGTTAAATCAGACCTCAAGATTTCGGCGTCGAAGGTGAGAGAATCCAGATGAAATCAAAAATTATAATCCTACGAAAAGAATGTTAAGGAGTACGTTATACTAGAACTTTTTATTTTTGATAGTTATTAAAAACTTATGTCAGATGTATTATTTAGCAACCACTGTTATTAATTTAACATTAATAAATTTTCACATGTCACAACCACAAATCTTATTTTATAATGATAAAATAGTTTTATCATTTGCAGTCAGTTTCAGGTTGTATGTTGATTAAAATATGATTCGCGACCGTAACGAACATGGCTTTACAGAGATATAATCATCAATACGACCCTTTAAGTTAATTGAATCCCAATGAATGACTTTTTCAATTTGTTCAACCTGTCACTGAACTGCAAATTGCAAAATATTTTGAATTTCACGGGCTATCCTCACGCTTCCACCTTTATCATAATTAGTTGATCATTTATCCGCCTATCCAGTTTCAACGTACATAATACAGACAGACCTCGATAAAAATGTTTCCAGCCAACATCCTTTGACCCAAATCCGACCCACAGCCTGCGGCTTACTATAAGCGTTTAATTAAAAAATTCACGCCTGCAAACTCACCTAATTAGTGTCCGTGGGACTTAGCTTTGACTCTGTATATTTCATGATGTCTTGGTAGGATGGGTAAGATGGCTTATGACTTAGACTGGCTAGGCTATAAAAACCCAAGGTAACAACAAACAGGCTCGAAGAAGTATGTCAGAATAGGCAATCCGTAAAGTTATTGTGGGTAGCAGATTGTGGTAACAATACAAGGTAACAATATAAATATGGATATATCCATACCTACTTATACTGTGACAAGGTGTAGTTTTACATCCTCGTCAAAAAGGAGGTTGTCATAGCAGACGTAAATAATCAATTTAAATTGCGGTACCTGGTCAATAATAATAAACGTTGCTTTCTTTTGTTGTTTTAATTTGACACTATATATTTCAGAATGAAGCCCTTCTCAAAAGAGGAGAATCACCGGTTTATCGAAAAACGTCTGAGTTTGTTTGTGTGTGTGAAAGCGCGGTTATAGGGCTAGTATTAGACGGGCCACATTCTAATACGGGTGGTGTATGTACACTTACCGATTTCCGATAAAATATAAAAAATTACCTACCCATTTTATTATTCATTCGGGTCGAGAATCATTAGCATAGTTACCTCCTTGAATTTGACGACGATGCAAAACTACACCTTGTATAACACTCCTTTTTTTTGGGCAAGCGTGTAAAAAAGACGGATGGCAGCTTCCCATGAAATCCCGTGGAACTATTATGTACTGAGTCAGTTTTCCAAAAGGGTCATGGTGTAATCATCAATAATTGTTTTTTTGTTTCTGAAGACAACATTTCTTACAATCGACAGGCGGCAAGTAGAAACATTATAATTATCTGCCATAGCTTTATACGGAAAGGATACTGACGAAAAAACGGAAACATACAACATATAACATACTCAGTAAGTACATCATCCCACATATAAATTTTTCATCGGTTATTACAAAAAAACAGCTGTTTCCTACAAAAGTACAATACCTACACGGTCAAAATGTATGGTACAGCTATTTTTTTTAATAACCGACAAAGAATTTCTATGTGGGGTTCAGAATGATGTACTGAGTACTTATGTGGTTTCCGTTTTCGAGTCGGTGTCCCTTCCACCCCGTAGAGCTAGAAGTAAGAAGTATTCTACACAGGTCAATAGGTGAAAGTCAAGGTCAATTATTTACCTCAAGACGAGAAGCAATTGATAAAGGAATTTCTATTACACTTAAATGGCCTATATAATCTTATCCATACTAATAGATATTACTTACTTTGAAAGTTCATTCCCGGCGGACAATTTTCCAGCTCAACGCGGGCAGAATTTAATTAGGTAATTAAAAAATAAAAATATTATTTGGTGCTAATGTTATATGCGATATGTGTATCCTGCCCGTCCTAACCTACGGTGCTCAGACCTGGTCACTCACCGAATCGCAAAAGTTCCGCCTTGGGGTCTGCCAAAGAGCAATGGAGCGCAGTTTCCTGGGTATAAAGAGAACTGATAAAATATGGAACACTACGCTGCGCTCAAAAACAGGAATTATAGAAGTAGACAAAAAGGCCGCCAGGCTCAAATGGGATTGGGCAGGTCACGTGAGCCGCATGCATGACGACCGCTGGGCAAAGGTCTCCAAACGATGGGAGCCTGAGGATGGACGGCGCCGCCGAGGCCGGCCTGGAAAGAGGTGGCGAGATGAGCTGGACGTGCATCACGGAGGCTGGTTCGAGGTGGCGCAGCAGAAGAGTACCTGGATGGAAATGGGGGAGGCCATTGCCCAGCAGTGGGACATACAGATCTAATAAAAAAAATATGATAAAAATGAAAAAAACCGTTTTTGCAAAAAAATAACCAACTTCCAAAAAAAAAACACAAAAAAAAGTGGAAAATAACATTACTTTCGGAAGTCGGTGACTATGATTTATTTCATTGACTTTTTTGACGTTTGACGTTTTTATTTTACCCTTTTTTAGTTATCGCATCACACACAAATCCTTGTCATGTATCAATTTCGCAATTTCTTTTACTTGGATGACATATTTTTTCCAGCTATTTTGATTTCAAAACCAAACTGCTGAACCGATTCTGATGAAATTTCTATGGGACCAATCGGGAAGCAGATCCATTCAGATAAAAGAAGAATTTTTCAAATCGGTTTCATAAATGACAAAGATATGTGGTAACAAACACAAAAAAAAATACAACCGAATTGAGAACCTCCTCCTTTTTTTGAAGTCGGTTAAAAAATATATAATCAACACCACCTCACCTCACCTCTGCCTAATCCTTCGGGGATTATCGGCGTGATGTTATGTAATATCAAATGTTCCAGTAATTCAGTAAAATGATGATAAGCTTGTTAACTTATCGTTATCACAATTTTACCGACAAAACATTGGTCATATTTTGTCAATCTCAAACTAGCTAAACAACAAAATATCGCTGTAACTACTAGAGTTGGGACTTGGAACGTGGAACCGATATCGAAGAACTATTGTCACAAGAAATCGCAAATTGGATAGATACTTGTAGTTTGACATACATATTCGTTTCAGTGCGCTTTTCAGTAAATAATGCAATACTGTATTTGAAACTGCATTATGTAGTTCCGGAAAATGCTTGCTTCGTAGATAGTAGTCGAGTACTCTAGTACTCTATGCTTCTTTTGACGCTTGGTCATAGTTTGAACTAAAGTATTAAAAAAATATGATGGCGGATCTTAATTTTGTATACCATCGGTCCAGACAATGTCAGTATGGAGCTTAAAGAACCACTCTGCGTATACTATAGGAAAAAGCTATAATTTGTAAGTGTCACGCTTGAAACTGCGAAAAACATAGGTAGTTTAATAAAAAAACTTAAATTGTGGAATTTTCGATAAAATTAAAAATTTATATATTTTTTTCGTGTTAGTATTGTGTGTAAGTAATGCATACATTCAAACTCGGTTTCATCGTAAATAAATTAAACTGTATCAAAGTATTTACGACAATTGACAATAGTATAGGCATCGAACCCGATAACCCCACGCGCGGAAGCATCGAAGCGCTTCGATACTTACTGCTCGCACTTTCAGAAACACGCTAGGCGTGTTTTTCCGCACCGAAGGCAAGAAAGCGAGCGCTGTCGTGCCGCGGGTACCAGGGCGGCAGAACGCGGCAGGAGTAAATTACGCGGCGGACACTCGCTCGGCGCGAGCATGGCGCGAGTCGACGCGCGCACTCAGCGATATTGTTATCGGCCCGCCCCGGTTGTGGTAGGGCTATCTCACTGGCTGGCTGACAAATTGTAATATATTATTGTGAGTATTATTTATTCAATAATTGTTTAATTTTGATAACTTATTTTTTGTTGTATAAGTTTTACGTATTCAGCAATCCATGAAACCTCTAATGTTTTTAAAAGTTGAAATTAATCCAACTTTTTTGGCAATCTAATACCTAAATAAGTTTTCTTATTTCTTGTAAGTTTGTAATTTTTTACAATAACTTTATCTAAAGATATTATCCAAAGTATCATAACGAAAAGTGTTTCAATGATTTCACCCATTTACCGTACTGCGTTTAAAATAATAATTCTGTATCATAATATATATATGTGCCAGCCCTGTGACACTGGCGCGCGGCGGGCGGAGCGCGTCCCCGCCAGGCCGGGAACAAAGCAGCCGCGCCAGCGCCACTCACCGCGTGCCTACTGCGACCGCACACACTTGATACTTAACATTTTATAATAATATGTTTTATTTTTAATAATCATGTCACTACTTTATAGGCTCGTCGTCAAGTAATGACAGCAGCACGAGTCGATCATCAAGGTAAAGCAACGCTTATGGATGTCGTTTTGTGGATGCGTGTCCATCTATTACATACCGAGACCAACACTACCACACTAAGCTAGCGTTTAACTGTAGAAAAGATGACATGTAAAATATGGCAGAGGAAAACAAGCTGCGCGGACTACAAACATATTGGGAAAAGGGCAGCAGAATAATTATGATGAATATTATTACTGAATGAGATGACGCTATGAGAATGGGACGAAGCTGTCTTGGTTGCGAGCGAATTTCCTTCTTACGAAAAAAAAATAAAGACGTTCCGTTTATGAGATTGTAACCTTTCCAGACAAATAGCTTAGAGAGTTACAGGATCTAATCACATATCGTACAATATGACTGTAGTCAATAACTCAATCTATACTATACTACATACATACTTTATATTCGGTATACAGTTTACATGCGATACGGAGCGCGGCCTGCCCGGGAACAAAGCAGCGAGCGCCTGTGCCACTCACCTTGTGTCTAGTGCGACTGCACTTAGTTGATACTTTGCAGTTATTATTTATAGCGGGAAGAGATTGTCTTCACCTGAAAGCACTGGCCTGACCCATATTAGCAGCGAGAATAGTGTTGAGTGGAAAAGGAGGCTCTTGAGCAGTTGTAGGTAGTAGAACCAAACTAAACTGATTTAATTCTCAGGCAACCACCAAAATCATTTACTTTAGCATGCCTGACTATGCGAGATCAAAGCTAATGAGCAAATTAAGATAGGAATGATTTTGTTTGATTATTAAGTTTAGTATTTATGAATAAATATACGACAGAGTTTCATTTTCTTACCTTTACACTATAATTAATAGGTAATTGGTCACTGCTCAGCTCTTCATCCGACTAACTATATTCTTGTTCTTCTCTAAACGCGCAGTAGCTGAGCGATTAGCTGCTGCGTGTCGCGCTTTGCCGCACGGAACAAATATTAGTATGGCATGCGATTGTAGTAGTTTGTTGTTTGTCTATGTGAGTTAAAATGTTTGGAAAAACACCAAAGGTACAGGAAAAAATTTAAGTGTGGGGCAAAGATTAAAAAAAATGAGCAATAATCTCTTCCATTACACACAATTCCTCCAAGCATAGAGTATCTAACATCCAACTTATTATTCCTAGTTTTAATGTTAACTATCAAGATCGTTCGATTACCGTATAGGTACATTACCCAATGATTCACCGGAGGCGCGGCGGGCCGCCCGCCAGTGCGCGCCGCATCGACATCGTCCCGTGCATTGTATGTATGTACCACACAGCTATACTACATAATTATGTGTATTAATACTCACACATACATAAAATGTATTACTTACTGCTTAGCCACGAGCTGCAGGCTCGGAAAACAAAAGAAACAAGTGGCTCAGAGCAAGACATGGAGTCACCGCGACGCGACGCGACGGAAACGTGTTTCGTGTCTCTCTTGAAGCAAGGGGCGTCGCATCCCCTGAGTACGTGAACGGGGGGTTAACGCGCACACATGAACACATCGTTCAAGTAAACACCAAAATGTGTGATTGTGTGTCTGTAAGTTTGAATGCATACGAAACATAATCCACGTTCACTGTTTTGTAATGAATGCTATGTTTTATGTTATAGCTACGTATGTGTATTAAAATGTTTTTATCCAGTAGCAAGCTACATTAATTTACATGATGCACAAGTGGCATAGCAACACGTCTACATAGGTAATCCACGAAGGGTTTATTCAGAGGTGTACCACAGTACACCCATATTTCACTAATTTTGTATGAGTCCCATTCAATAGGGGGCGAGCTTATTGCCATCAACCGGGCACAAGCCCAAACACCGGACTATTACTGAAAAGTTCCTAAAGGAAAAACCTACAAGATTGAAGAAGCAGATTTTTTTAGGGTTGGATCACATCTTGGCACTAAATCGCCTTTGCTGATGCTGCCGCGTGCTATAGCAATCCCGCTGTTCCTCACTCTAGCAAATTACGCTTTTGAGCGACAGAAAATGATATCAGCAGAGCATGGAAAAGTCCGATGCCGTGCTAAAAAATGTGGTTTAACTCTTACCCTGAATGCAACTTAATTATGATTTGTAGCAACGAAAATACAAGTGTCAAAATGTATGCTAGCCCGCGAATTTTCTTACTTTTTTGCAGGCCGTGTATGTTGATGATTGATTTCAATTTGCGACTGTAAAGAATATATATTTTTATAAAGAGTATTTATTTTTAATGATGAAACATGAAACGTCAGGCAATTTGAAATTAGCGGCTATCTTAGCGCTTCTCCAATAAAGAACCTACACAACATTACACGTTCAACGATCATGCAATACTTACAACATAATCAGATCACTTTTCTTTTTGTTTATCTGTATCATCAGCAACCGCGACAAAACTATAGAAACAAAACTTAAAACAGGTGGTCGTCTTGGTCGCCATTATTTTACAAATAATTCTACCATCAAAGTTACAGAAAGCGCCCTCTAGTGATTAAAGACTACTATAAATCATCTGTGAAGTTGTATTGTTTAGAGAGGACAGGAAGTATAATAAAATAGCTGTTGTTTCACTTTGGCAGTTCCGAAAACAAAATGTGCCTCACGTTTAGCTTGGTTCTCAATAGATGTCGCTAAGTGACTACATAACTTCTTCATTTATTAATTATTCTTGTTTCTGATTAATTTCCTCGAAATTTTCTATAATATACATGGTTATTATAATTTATCATTTTGTTTGTTTGAGTGTGGTAATGTGTATTTGCGCGCCACAACTTTGACTTTACACATCCAAACTTCTCATGTTCGCCTAGTACTTGCCGTTTCTGTAGCGAAATGTGACGGGGCAAATCCGTCCGGAAGAGTCGAGTCGGATCCGTCGTAACACAGTGTTTGTTACACGGGGTCAACACTTTTCATTCACAGCCTCACTGAGAGAGATCCCAGACAGTTTCATTTCATTTAATTCATCTGTAATACCTGTTAAATAAATTATCATTAGGAATCCTTTTACTATTTTACCTTCTTGTGCACTAAGATAGGTCTCTAATTCTTAATTCTCTATGGCTCTACAGAACATAGATATTGACATAATAAGACACTTATATATTTGGGTTGCATTTGAGCTTGATTTTAGCAGTGATAGCCTAGTGATGTGGAACAATATGCGACTCCCGCATTCCCTTTATGCTTAAGGGAAAGATTTATAAAACAATGGTTAGACCTGCTGTCTTGTATGGATCAGAATGTTGGGCCACAAAAGGGATGAGAAAGGCATTTGCATTTGGCTGAGATGAGAATGCTAAGAGGGATGTGTAGTGTAACGCGGATAGATAAAATAAGCAATAAGTACATAAGAGGAAGTCTGAAAGTGGCGCCCGTCACTGAAAAGTTCGGTGGTAATAGGTTGTCGTGGTTTGGGCACGTGATGCGGAGGAATGAGGAAAATTTTGTGAGGAAAGTTTTGAAAATGAATGTGGATGGGTATAATAGTAGAGGAAGACCAAAGAAACGATGGATGTACTGTGTGAGGCTAGAAAGGAGGTAACTGCTGAGATGACGAGTAAGAGAAGAGTATGGAAGAAAAAAACATGCTGCGCCGACCCCAAATGACTTGGGATAAGGGCAGGTGAATGATGAGCCTAGTGATGTCACAGTAGGACTGTCAAGTTAGGTCTCAAATTCGAACCCAAGAGATGCAGGCACCGGTCTCTTATTTTCTGATTCATGTGCATTTTGTGTAATTTTCTCTTGCTTTGGTGAAAGAAAAACTTCTTGAGGAAACCAGCACACCTGGTATTGTCTTTGTAAACCCTAGTTTCGGTCATTTAGAATTAAACCATTTTTCTTTCATTGTTGAAGAATGTTCAATAAACCGCCATTGCTTATTGTTTATGTGAGCCTAGTATCTGTTAAGTCCACGGAAGAATGTGTCGGGGCGAATTGGGACGCAGCTCAGTAGTGACGTATTTGGGCATGACAATAATAATATAATTTAAACTCTACACCGATGAAACACTTCCACGTCATGTGACCCTAGTACTTCTATGTCAAGTGGGATACTGGTGCTGATACCACCTCAGTGTCCCACCACTCCCACCCACCAAAGAAATTCTTTGGCGGCTACTTCGTACTGTAACTAACCAAACATGGTTAGTTACAGTACGAAGTAGCCGCCAAAGAAATAACGTTTCCTGTTTGTATTGTAGAATTTGTAGGTAAAATAATCTTTTTGTCACCATCATTATTTTCTTTTCTACCGATTGATAACTGATCAGTAGTGTTGAGATAATTATAAAGCTATAGCGGCTACTTATAGTGAGTGAATCTTATAGTCGTTTGCGCAACTACTGCTGTAACTTGACGACCCGAATGGCGCAGCGGTAGTGAGGCTGCCTTACGTTCACAGGGTTCCGGGTTCGAGTCCCGGTAGGAGCAAGTGTTTATGTGATGAGCATAGACATTTGTTACCGAGTCATGGATGTTTATATGTATAATAAGTATGTATTTACAAACAAAAAGTATCTATGTAGTATATCAACTACCTGGTGTCCACGACACAAGCCTCGTTGCTTAGTGTGGCACTAGATGGCGCTGTGTGTAATGTCCAGCGATATTTATTTATTTATTTAACTCTCGCTGACCTCATGGCCCTGGGTTTGATTCCCGTCGATCAAACTTCTGCTGAGTCTTATTTAACTTATTTTGTGCCTGTTAGTTACTACGTGGATAATTAAATAAACATAGTGAATAACTCAGTATACACTTACCATTACTACTGAGACTAAAAAACGACTGTTTATCCCTTGGACAAAAACGTAGACGTCCATGTTATAAGAAAACTGATGTCACGCCGCTGCTAACCCTATGATTGCCTGGTGTTAGCTCAGTTTGTGGGCTACATTTGACGGGGTAAATAGTAACGGAATACGCACGATCGCGGATCGTACGACGCTAGTTGTAAACGAAACTCCTTTGAGTTTATGTGTCCCTGGTATTTGAGAAAAAGACGTCGGGGTAAAACGGAACGGTCGCGAGCAAGTCTCAACGTAAATAGCGATCGAACCTACGGTCTGCTCCCAGCCCCGCGAGATGGTGCTGAAGTCGACATTTTTAGTTTATTTGGGTTTTTGTGTAATTGGAATTGGATTGAGATTGGATTAAGTCATTCCTATGACTAAGTCGTTAATGATTGAGTCATTCCTATGACTTAATCCAATCTCCATTCCAGGAGTAGTCACTGCGGTTATCGGATATTACATTATATTGGAATGGGTCATATCATTGCCGCAAAATCCACCCAATTCGATACAAAGCTTGTTTATCATCTACCATAAATTGAATAGTGTCGTTTACACACACAGATGTATCCCTACGTTTACGAAGATTGAAAACTAGATGCCGTGAATGTAAATAACAAAAATCGGTCGCTACTAGTACTCCTTGGAAGCAAGTCTTTTATTCAAGTACGAAACAACTTCGAAGCCTTGTGTCCTTGGTACTTTATAATAATATTAAAACGGGGTTGCTTGAACCATGCGTGAACGGTTTTATCAAACACTCAAAGCATCCTCTTCATCCAAAAGTTAACGGTAGATGTCCCTACCAGTTACTCGATTAAGGGAGTTTCCTAACAAAACGGTGATTATAATTTTCTTGGGACACGTTTATTATTGTTTGTATTATTCAGGACTGCAAAACAATATAATAATTATTACTTTGAAACTTTGCACATTGCAAAAGAACTAAGCCCACCACCTTAAGTTCTGATGCTGGCCACTAGATGGCGGTAAAACCAAATTACATAAATGCTAACATTGCGACCTACAAGAAAGCCCCATCAACAGCTTACGCTTATATCGTGATAAAATTTCATTCTATAATTTAGTGATCAATAAGATATTAACTTATATTCATCTCACATGCATGAAAAAATGGATTATAGGTAACTTGTTTTTATGCCAAAATCTAGGATTGTCGATAACGCTTAGGTACATACAAACTCGCGGCGTTTTCTATTTGAGCGCCTCACTGTTTTGAATCTGAATATGACATCATTATTTACGAGAAGACTGATTATAATCATTGATAATTTTAGTTCGGTAATCGCCAACGTCCATACTACGTTGAATACACCGGTTCTCGTCCGATCACCGAAGTTAAGCAACATCGGGCGCGGTCAGTACTTGGATGGGTGACCGCCTGGGAACACCGCGTGACGTTGGCTTTTTGCTTTTGGAGTTTCTTTTTAACGACTTCTAAAAGGTTTATAATTCCACAGTCATCCTTGCCATGTTTGTATGTACATAATTATGTGTGTTCGGCATGAATCTCGGATGCTAACGCCCGGGCTCCACTAGAGTGGAGACGAGGCGTGTTATAAACCAACAATAGAAAAACTTGTTTACAATTATAAATACACCGTTAAAAACACAAAAAGTCAAGGTGTTGACGGTTAACTAACTCCACATTATTAAAACTGGATCATAGGATTATTTTGTACAATTTAAAAAAAAAAAAAAACAAAGCATATCACTGTAGAGTTTATTTATTATTTTTAGTAAGGTTCGGCGGCTACAGTATCAATAATATAGATTAACATCTCTAAAATAAAATCAGGTTCCTGAAGACCTTTTTTTCTATTGTAAAAAAACCACAAATGTTGGCTGTTATTTTTTTGTACCTTCACCTTTTCTCACCTCGTAAAAGTTTTGGGTTGTTTGAATTGGCCTGCAAGAACGATATTTTATTTCTGTCTAGCCTCCGCCCACGAATTCGTCCGCATTCGTAGCGTCAATTATATACCATGCAACATATCTTATGGCACTTTGGTTTAATATGTTGTAATAAAATGTAAATGTCTGAAAGAATTTTTGAAACTCGATGATTCGTTTCGCTGATCTTATTGGATGTATGAACTTGACCTGTTTATAATCATAATAAGAAATACGAAACCTTACCAAATGATAAGCTATACGGTGGGGAACGATATCGCAATAAAAGTATTTTCATTTGTGACTTAGTAGCGTTTATTTGCAAGCCAAAACAAACGTCGAACCTACGAACTATAGAACGAGTAAACCTTTTTGAGTTTTACTAGACATAGTCAAACGATATAAATAAAATAACATTTATACATGATAATAATGAATACATTCTACAGTTCGTTTGTCAGTTTGAGGAACTTACTACTATCTCACCATTATATCTTTTATTGTAGTTACCAAAACAGCTACATACGTTTTCTCAACGAAATAAATCTTGAAAAATAAAATCGTACAACGATCACCGAACAAGACTTTTGGAGAACTTTCTTTCTAATGTGATAAACTCGAAAATCGTTTGTTAATCAAATTAAACATGTAAACAAACGAATTTAGCCAAGATAGCTAAAATGGAAACTTACTCTGTAGTTGTTTTGGTACCTCTGTGTAGCCGCCAATAACGTTCAATTAACGAACAAAATTCATTATCACTCACTATTTACAAATTAAATAATTACACTTACATGTTCACGTGATAAATTAAATAAACTTATTAAAAATCGAACTGAAATCAAACGATTTAAAAACGTGTTTTTTACAATTTCAACATGGACGCCTAATGTTTGACAATAGACTTTTTACGTAAAATATAAACTTCTTTATACGTACAATTTAAGAATCATACATACATAAATCATTTCTATTCTAAGGCCACCTAATTTTTGTTAACATAAAAACCTTATTTGGCATACATACATTTCAGGAATATACAAAAGGCGATTCTTTTGAAGTGAATCTTGCCAGACTTACAATTACAAAAACAATTAAGTACAATTCCAAAGGTGACTACAACCGCGTACTATGGCAGCAAAGCCGCCCGATCTCAACGACAGATCGCAGAGACTCGATTCGTTTGTATGTAACTATATGGTGTGGAAGGGACATTGACGCACTAAAGGTTAAGAGCGTGTACGCCGTACGGCATTTCATACAAATTTTCAAGTCCTTATTTTTCGATATGACTGAACTGATTTTAATGAAACTTCATACCGTATACATAGGTCTAAAAAGTTCGTGAAAAACATTTTCGCAAAATTGTGTTACAGTTAAATTAGACCGATTTTAAATTTTCCATAGAAACAGAAATTTCCAATTATGTTTTTTTTAAATAAGACATTTCGAAAATGTTTTTCACTAACTTTTTAGACCTATGTATCCTGCTTGTGTGTGACCTTTCATTAAAATCGGTTCAGTCGTTTCGAAAAATAAGGACTTGATAAATTTGCATAAAATGCCGTACGGCGTACACGCTCTTAACATATACTCAGTAAGTCAAACCCACACCCCCAGATAAAAATAAATGTTCAGTGATTTGTAATAAAAAATCAGCTGTTGCATACATTTTGACCATGTAGGTAACCGTTTGTGCGTCTAGATGTCCCTTCCAACCTGTATGTTAACAGTTGCTGTTTTCACAGCGGCGGCATTGTCGTCATAAACGAAAAGTTTTTTCATAGAAACCAGTCGTATGTAGTCTTCGGAATAGGATTGTGTACATTTTGTCATGACTGTGGCTGCCAACAATGACTTACGTAGTTACTAAGTCTTTGCATATTTAGAAAATAAACTGAACACAATTACGTACATGCTTGTGATTGTAAAGTTAAAAGAAAACCTTAATATATTATACACTGCATTGATAAATGTTTGTTTTCGCATAAGTAAAACAAAATAAAATATGACTGTTTTGAGACTTTCAGTGTAATTTGAAATATCTTTATTCGAGGCGAATATTGACCAAAGCGGAGTTCTGTCTACAACCTGGCTTGATAGAATATATCAAGCCAAGCAATTCTTTTCCAACAGATAACACATGCGGTACTTCTGGACACGGCTTGTATTTTTTGGATGTTCCTTTTTAGAGCCCTGACTGCCGGTATCTTGGAACCATTTCTCGATACCGGTGGGCTTCTATTTTGAAATGTTGTTACGTTTTTTAATATTCAAGTATCTAAAAATATACAAATAGCTAGTTTACTTTTTAATTGATAAAACGGCGATGACTAAAAACCATTATACTGTTTAATGCAGTCAACATATTAAAATAATAATTTCCTTTATTTATTTTTATCACTTATTTTTACATTTTTAAATATTTCTATACAAAATTAGTATTAAAAAAACATTTAAAAATATATAAAATAGTAGTCCACCAGCACCGGGAACAGGGTCCGAGCTACCGGTGGTCAGGGCTCTTGAGAGAGGAACCTCCTAACAATACGCGCCGTGTCCAGAAGTACTGCTTTCTGAATCAAGCCCTTGATCCAGCCGCCAAGCGAGAGCCTCTTCAGATGTCGGTCGAGGCTCTTGGCTATTAAACCATTGGCCGATACGACTATCGGCACAATGACTGCTGTATTCACAATAATAATTATTAATGGTAGCTTCGATCAGTGTAAATAGTGCTGGTTAAAATATATGTAATAGAGAACTCAGAAATCAGTTTGGTCCCAACTGAAAATACAAAATTATTTATTCATTTAAAAGCAATAATTATAATAGACTTTTGGCATGGACTCAAAAATTAACATTGACAAAGCCATTTTCAAATAAATACAATGACAAAAAAGTAGTCCAAATTGTCATCACGGTGCAGTTGCCCAACAATCATACTTGTTTTATATACATTGGTAAGGGTCCTGGGCGTGTATAAGTAACTGGTTTTACCTGTGGTAAGAAATAAAAAAAAAAAACTAGTGTGCCTAAGAAGCAATACTTAATGAAAATGTATGAAAACAAATGTTTCTTCATCTGCGTAGCCTTTGCCCGAATAAGGGGTTGGTCACCAATCTAACTGGATGCAGCTGAATGCCAGTATTTAGATGGATGAACTACCTATCTGACCTCCACAACCGTAACAGGTTATAAAACAGATTCAAAATTCATGTGCAACCACCCCTGCAAGATTTTACCTACATATATTTTGTGTTACTACGTTAAATGCTACGACACTAAGTATAAAAGCTAGACTGGTGTTCTGAAATGGGAGCGAACGAAAATTATGGGGGTTAATGTAAACAAGAATTGCGACTTTAAAAATAAATCTTAAGGATTTCACTTAGCATGGATATTATTTTAGAAAATGATTAAAAAAACTCTTCCCCATAACTCTAGGAACTCAATAAAAAAAGTTCCATGAAAATCAGGCCACTGTAAACTTTGTTCCACGTAGTATGGGAGAAAGACTGAAATTCGTGGCAAAATAGCTGTTGAGGACAATTCAGTTGACATGGTAACACATTATTTTTTATTACAATACACATAGCAGATTTCATTCACGAATTCAACAGTATTATCTGATCTGATTCAGTGATAGTATGACAATTTGGACTAGATTTATGTTACATTCCTATATTTGATACAAGAACACTTCTTAGTACTGATTCCACGGCACATTGTCTATAGAATGTTTCTTTAGTTTATGTTTCTTCAAGTATTTCGAGTCTATGAAAGCTTCTCCGCAAATTGAGCACACATATGGACGCTCCCCTGTATGGGTTCTAAGATGAACAACCAAGTTCCCTTTGAGGGCAAAGAACTTCATACAAACTGAGCAACCGAACTTCTTCTCACGTGTATGAGTCAGCTGATGAGTCCGTAAATGAGTTTTTGTTTTGAAACGTAAAGAACATAGTTGGCATGGGAAAGGCCTCTCATTTGTATGTACTCGCTCGTGCATCAGCAGCATAGCCTGGCTTGAACACCCTTTACCACAAATGCTGCATTCAAACCTCTTTGCATTCTTTACTTTTAAGTTCTTGTGTGTTAGAATGTGAGTTTGCATGTCTTTCTTAGATGGCAGCACTTCACCGCATTCCGAACATAGCAACTCTGTTGGATCAACTATGTGTGTGCTCTCAATATGTTGCTCTAGAGCGGACTCTACTGAAAACATCTTCTTGCACAGGGAACATGCATAACCAAGTAATTTACCAAGATTTGTGGTTATTTCTTGCTTGACAGTCTTCATCAATTCTTCTTTGACCTTTATCACTTTAGACTTAGAACAGTCTTCAGATTCTTTGTGGTTTGCCAATGCGGTCTTATTGTCAAACGACTGATCGCATTGGTTGCATGAAAAGGGGTTCATGTGTGTTAACCTATGCGTTTGCATTGTGATTTTCTGGTGGAATCTCTTTAAACAGATGTCACATTCGAATTCTCTGACGCCGCTGTGAATCATCATGTGACGTTTTAAGTTGTTAGGATTGGCAAACGTTTTGAAACAAACATTGCAGCGAGGTTTTATATTGTTGTGACCGTATTTGATATGCTGCGTCAAAGCGTTACGTCTTATAAGCTGGTTGCAGAATGGACAAGTGATTAAGAGCCCTGTACTGCTGTGAAGTAACATGTGTCCAGTCAAAATCTCTGCAGACTCGAATCCTTTACCGCACAAGTTGCATAAATGTTCTCCAGCTGGGTTGTGCTTGTACTGATGCTTTTCATAATCGGCCAAGTCTTCAAACTGCTCTCCACAATCACATAGGAATGTTCCATCTTCTTGTTGTAGTACCGTAGCTATTTGGCTATCATCAGCATACTCAATAACCAATTCAGAGCCATCGTATTTCAGGATTTGGAACTGGGAAGAGTCATCACCTTCACAGAATATCACTTCCTGAGACAACGCATCTCCGTCTTCATCTTCATTTGTGACTAGCTGAGAATCAGTCAAGTATTGGATCCTGTCGTTACCTTTCAGCAGAATAGTACCATCAGAGTCTGTTGTGGTCAATATTTTGATGAAGTTTTTCGTATTTGGTAGTTCTTTGATAACATTGGAAGTAATAGTTTCAATGTTTTCATTGTCTTGTACATCTTCCATTTCTGCATAGTTTTGGTCTTGACTCATGCTGTCCTGCGTTTCATCTATGTTCATGGCTCCATCTAGATCGTCAGTTTCCTGGCTTTCTTCCTCATTTTCTAGGATAGTTGCTGGTACGTTCGCTGAGACTTTGGTGTTGGACATGAGGAAGGATTCAATGGAGTCCTCAAACTGGCTCTGAGAGCATTTAGTTGGTTGTTGTGTGTAAGTAGTAGTAGTTTCAGCCTCAGTTGTTCCAAAATCTTCTTCATACTCTTCTTGTTTTATGTTAGTCACTTCAGTTTGTTCTTCCTTATTTTTTTCTTTGGGGTCGTCAATAACCAAGACATAATAGTAATCATCATCGCTATCATTAGGCTCTTGTTTAATGATAGCTTCAAGTTGCTTCATGGGATCATTCCCAATATCGTCATCATCACCGCTATGGTCATATTTATTGAGATTATCACTTTTAGATATGTCTAATACAGCGTTGAGCTGTAGACGTAGTTCATTGTCCATTTTGATGCACTGTTTACGGAACTGGTACGCGGAGTTCATGATAGCATAACAATCTGAGCACAGCTTCTGTGGTAGACCATCGTCTTCCTTGACCTGGAATTGAACAGAAAATTACTTTAAGATGAGTATATGGATTTGTTAACTGTATTATGAGGCCCACAGGTGGCATAAATACTCTGACACCAGGTAAGGCACTAACCATACGATAAAGAAGAAAGAAGAACTGTATTATATTATATGTTGGGCTGGTTATTCCCATACGCAAAATATAATTCTAAAACTTGATAAATCGATCGAATCCATTTCTACAAGGGTGGTCAGTAACGCCTTGGTATTACTGATAATCTCGCAGAAATGATTGTCTGATTAATATGATTGGATAATGAATTTTTAAAATTGTGTAAGTAGTAGAATTATTGTAAATATCTTCTTTGTACTGTACAGTTAGTTGGACTCGATTGTAACACAAACTTGTTTAAAATTCAGTTATAACTGATAACAACAAATATTCCGGTTTAGTCACTATTAAAAATAATATAATGTTTCATGCCAGCGGCAGCAAGCGGTACTGACAGAAACAGATCAAGATAAGTTAAAGCCCAAAGGAGGGATGAACCCTTCAGGGCAGATTGGGATCAGTCGAAAGAGGGCAGGGAAGAGGAGGCCTTTGTCCAGCAGTGGGACACAAAGGGGTGATATAATGACACACACAACTGATTATACAAATACCCATTATATCCATCTAAGCATTCTCAGCTAATTAACCTTGTGCTATTTCTGTAATAGAAGTGAAATCACAACAAGAAAAAGAAGCAGTGTTATTTAAACAACTGGCCCTTCTCCTCTGCCTAACCTAATTTGGACTGTTTAAAAAATATATCTTTTTATAATCAAGGGGCAAGTGTATGAAATTAAATTTGTTTTTTTTTTTCACAAATCTTCTTCAGATTTTTATTTAGGTGTCTTCTACTCTTTGTGAAAATGAGCATGAGTAAAATGTTTTGTAAACAATAAAATAAATATCTAAACCAGGCTAGGAGCTAGACAAAATGAAATAGGAACAATTCTACAGCCATCAATACCTTATTTGACAAGATGAAGAGAAACTACCCAGGTAATTCACCCATTAAAAATTATCAGCAACCTATAGCGAGCCATTGCTACACGTAAGCCTTTTACCTCAATTGTATAACAAGTAAATTGAGGTGGATTTGTACCGATGCTTCAGAATTGAAGGGCAAAGAAAAATAATGGAGATATCATTAATAATGCCAGCCTTATACCGTCCCAGTGCTGGGAAAGGGCCCTGCTCATAGAGAGAAGGCACAAATATTAAACTTTTGCTCAAAGCAGATGGACTATTCTTTTGCATATGTCAGTGATGTGTAACATAAACTAATAAAGTACAAATGAATAACATTGGAATTTGGCAGGCTTGGCTTAGAACCCACAAGCTTGTTAATGAGGCAAGGCATGCTATGGTGTGTGCAAGAAGTAAAACTATTTGCATCGCCACAGTGTCATAATGACAAACTGATTGGTTTAATCTTTCATCTTGTGAAAATGTTGCTTGTACAGTCAGCCCCAAAAAGATGTAAACACGGACAAGGAACCATATATGCAAATAACAATTGTTCAAAAACGAGGTAAACAAACCTATAAGGCTGTTAGAAATAAGTATTTCATTGAAAATGCAGTATCATAAACTATCTGATAACTCTTTCGCGTCAGACTGACATATAATTAATTGTCATCACAACAATCACATCTTAAGGTAGTCACTCACTGCATGGGAGCATACACGTGACAGTTCAGATTCGTTGTGTGAGCATTAAATCAGTGAATTTGTGTCCAGGCGAGCATTAAAGTTCACACGCACACTTTATAATTATAACTGTATCGATGCTACGCATACAAAATGTTTACTTTTCAAGTAAATGCTCCTTGATCAGTAAATTGAGGTGGTGCAGTATTGTAATGCAATACTGAAAACTTAATTTCTTCCATTATTCATAATAACATGGGAGGCGAATGCTCTCGGTGAGTGAACACCTTGTAAGGGTATCATTCATTCATTGAAATGAAAAGGACAGAAACAAAGTTCTTGTTCTATCATACGAACGTTTGAGACATGTCAATTGTTGCAAGCATGTTTTGGTTATAGGGTGTTTATACATATTATCATGTATGCAGCCTGTGTTGGAGGTTTTGGTGAAATTATTAATTGTTAACTATTTACATCATATACACAATTAAGGAATAACAGTTGTAGACAATAAAATTTTAGTTCCTTGTCCGTGTTTACATCTTTTTGGGGCTCACTGTACATAGACCAAAAACATAATAGGGAGTTGGATGCTATTTTAGTGAAAAACTTTTTATGAGTTGTCATGATTAGATAATCTTATTGGAATATGCTATAGATAAACAGAATTTACTGTATTGTTGTCCAGAAAACTTATACTTACAAGAAATATTTAATAAAAAATGTTTGTGTATAGACATACTTAGAGATAAACATAGACATATAATTTCTTTTGGCACTTCAATTGTAGGTCTTGTTCAGTATGTCACCGCACAACATTAAGTTGTGTGTGAGACACCATAATAGCTATAAACTTTTTTACTCTTAACTAAAAGTTATGGAAATTCATTAAGATGGCTTTTCTATTAGTGGTTGTTTTATCTTAATTTTCGCCTAATTACAAGAGTCTTTAATATTTATTAATGTCTTTGGGAGATCAATGACATGTTGTTTTATAAATAATAATATCAAAGCGCTAGCTAGGTTATTAATTGTTAACTATTTACATCATATACACAATTAAGGAATAACAGTTGTAGACAATAAAATTTTAGTTCCTTGTCCGTGTTTACATCTTTTTGGGGCTCACTGTACATAGACCAAAAACATAATAGGGAGTTGGATGCTATTTTAGTGAAAAACTTTTTATGAGTTGTCATGATTAGATAATCTTATTGGAATATGCTATAGATAAACAGAATTTACTGTATTGTTGTCCAGAAAACTTATACTTACAAGAAATATTTAATAAAAAATGTTTGTGTGTAGACATACTTAGAGATAAACATAGACATATAATTTCTTTTGGCACTTCAATTGTAGGTCTTGTTCAGTATGTCACCGCACAACATTAAGTTGTGTGTGAGACACCATAATAGCTATAAACTTTTTTACTCTTAACTAAAAGTTATGGAAATTCATTAAGATGGCTTTTCTATTAGTGGTTGTTTTATCTTAATTTTCGCCTAATTACAAGAGTCTTTAATATTTATTAATGTCTTTGGGAGATCAATGACATGTTGTTTTATAAATAATAATATCAAAGCGCTAGCTAGGTTATCGGCAACGGTTTTGCCGCCTTTACTAGATTCTTCCTTGGAAAAAAACGACAAAGCAAAATCGACCTTCTATCTTTGTTATACAAACACAATTATGTCGAAAATCGCTTGCAATCAATACATTTTCGCCGAGACTCTCAACGTAAAGTGAGGTTATGTTCCATGTCAATAATTTACAAACTGACATACATTCATGACATTAAAGCGAAATCAACATATTATAAATCATTTATTCTAAAGTTTTTTTATAAATAAAGGAAATTACACACCTCGATTGTAGTTATTTCAAGAAACTTCTCATTTACATTCTGTTCCGAATCTAGGAGTGACACTTCGGAATTGGCAGACAAACAACAGCGGCAGAGATCGGACCACGTATCCATTTCAATAGACGCGCATTATTATCCAACCAGTTACACCTGGAAAAATTATTATAAACATTATAGAAATGCATTGTTATGACAGTTTAGTAATCAGAGACCACAATACATTACGGTATCCAAAGAGTAAAAATTATCTACGGACCATGCCCATAAAGACGATCTACTATTCCAAAATTATAGACAAGAGACGAGCGTCCAAAATGGAGGCAACTACGCAACGGACGCGGCGTCACAATAGAGATAATGATTTCAACTGTCATGGTGGTACCACTGACAGTCACTGACAGCTTTTATCTGCGCGTTCCGGTCAATACAGTTTTGTTTAAAGTACTTTTTAGCCAATACAAGGCTAATGCTACTTTATTGAATCGTAATTCTGATTATTAATTTATTACATTTTTTTTTTATTTCATTGTATATAGGAACGCTAGTTGGTTTAAAATTAAAAAAGTTATTTTCCCGTATATTGTTTATGGTTTACATGATCAACAACTCATGAAAGTAAAAATAATTTGTAAATAGCCTAAATAAATGCTGTGTATTTTAAACAATTTTGCTGCTGTTTTGTACTGTTATTGAATTAATAATTAATAAAAAATAATTAAATAAATTGAAAATAATATTGAGCATAGACAATTAAAGAAGTAAAGTAAACTTACGAAATATCAGTCAGAGTGACAGATGATTTTACAGACCCATTTTGACATTATAAACGTAGCCCACAGATTATAGTTCGTTCATAGAGAAGTTAAAACTTAACATAAGAAAACGAAATCTTTCATTATTGATAGTGCTATAACTGTAGCTGTAGTATTGGTATTGGTATTGGTATTTGGAAGCGCCAAAATCAATTTTTTTGTTTTTTTCAATTCGCAGGGCAGTGTGTTTGTTGTATGTTTTAAGTTTTAACAAAATTGTAATCATTAAAATCATCAATACAAACCTCTAAGTTCATTTAATCGCATTGAATTACTCTCATTGAATGAATATCATGAAAAGTCATTCAATGGAATAATCGATTAAACCGATTAACTGACATCCTGCGCACTCACATCCCCGACGTACTGTTCTATCAAGACCTACTATGTAAGCAAGAATTTCTAGCAATTTTTCAATTCGGCCAGTAACAAATAAGCAATGGGTGCCAGCGTGGGTAAGCATGGACCATCTTGTAAGAGCCTGTGCACACGGACGTTGCGTTGCCGCGTTGCTACGAGTTCTGAATTTTGTCAGTTTTAGGCATGAGACATACCTGCGAATCTCAATACCCGGCGTTGAAATGCCCGGCAATGCCCGGGATTTTTTTTTATGACTTGGTCGGTTTTAAGTCATAAAACCTTACAGTATCTTCTATTCTTCGCCTTATGCCACATACAACTACGCGGTGCTGCGGTGCCGCTCCGGCGTCGCACCTGGCGACCGGGACCTGTAAATGGTTGCTTACAACTGGGAGTGTGATTCACCACACGGCATAAAAAATATCTACAAGTTCCTTCTCAAACATTGTTTTCGTTTAGTAAAATAATGTTAATACACCTGGAGGTATGTGCTTTACTTTCCCAAGTGATAGTGAATATAGGTACTTTATGAGTTGATAGGTACGATTCATAATAAGGGCGCATTCATACTTACGGCAATCTTTTCAACGAGGATAATGAGAAATTGAGAAGATTCTTTGGATTGTTCTATTGTAACCGACTATGGCCCAAAGTCAAACGGAAGTGCAAATATTTTGAAGGCCTGCTGAAATGAAGTACCTTTATAAATTATTGTCGTGTTTAGAGTTTACTAATATTAAAGGTATTGACGGGCAACTGCGATTTTGAGAAGACAATTAATTTATTAGTATTACAGAAAAAAAAAGTTTATTTCCAAAGAAATATTTTGGGGTTATTATTCATCTTGAATAAAACATTCGTAATTTAGTATCTCCATGAACCGATAGTCATCAGGACAAATGGCGCGTAAAGTGCGACCCAGAATTCCCGCCAGAACTTACAAAATGGCCGCAGAATACGCGATCTCTTCGATAGCGCCACAATACGGCCTGAGATTGATTGATCAGCCGCCTGTTTGCGATTGATTCGCTATAGAATTGATTGGTTCAGAGTTTTCTGTGCAATGAATTAAAAGCAAAGACAAGGCCACAGTGGTTGGTAGTGTGAAATTGAAAATTAGGTACATTTCTGGAACATTTGTTTTACGATTGTTTGTGTTTCCTTGGTTGGGTCCTGCATGGTACTATTGGCGCCTGATCACACTGACGGTAGGGCGCTGTTGGTGAAGATTTGTGAAATTACCTGTAAGAATTTTAAAAAAAGATGGTGGCGTCAGTTTTGGTTAATGCCACGCGTCAAAAGATCCGTGTACAACTATACTATTGTCAATACCTCCTTTTTAAATGTGTTCCTTACAGGGTTTGAAATAACAAGTTAAGTAGTTAAATTTTTTGATAATTATTCTGATAATTATCAAGGCTGATTCATAACTTGATCTCTTTAATTTGTAATTTGTTTACGCGAATTCAATACAAATCGTGTAGCTCGACTCATAACTCAAGGGCACCGTCAAAAGGTAGGTGCATGGTTAAAATTGAATCATTTCTATAAGTAGTTTTAATCACCAACTTTTTTTATAGATGCGCATTAATAACGTCTTGCAACCTTGTCCTAGCCAATATGCATAGACAAGTACAAAAAGGCTTTATTTATCTACAGCGTAATAAGGGGATATCTGTAACATTAATACAGAAATACAGCTGAATAAACCCTCTATGCCGATACTCGGATGATGGATGGACTCTGAAGGGATTATTCAATCAAGCGCTGGGAAAATGCCCTCTCATGCTTAAATCTTACCACTACTATTTGTATAATGTGAATAGGTAGTAAGTTTGTCACAAAGAAAGAAATAGGATTTTTGGCAAAATCATAAAATATCAGATTATTTAAATTATTTAAAGGAAAACATGCTTACGTCAAAATTGCCTCAGTTTAGCATGACAACTCTATCTCACAAGACCCAAGTCCATTCTGAAATTGGACGGCGTTAAGAATCAACTAATCAAACGACAAATCCCAAAAAAGGAGTTTGAATGTGATAAGTAAACATTGAAACTCCTTTTTTTGGGTTTTGTGATGTAGGATGTGTTATGGTAATAATTCTCTGTCTAACACCCGTATCTATAGTCAAGTTAAAGTAATTTCTTGAGTTTAAGTAATTACTTATGCATTATGAATCGTGAAAGTAAGCAAAGCTAGAATTCTAACTTTTGACAGTTCTAACTTAAAGCAATTACTAAACTACTCACAGAATAACATGATCATACTTATCTGAAATAATGACTTCTAGTCAAGTAATGACTTTGATTCGTTTATTGATACGGGTATAAGAGTCGGGCATAGACCATTGTTCATCCCGGTTTCTTTCACCCATGTCCGTACGTTCACATTATGTAAGTCCGTTCATGTGGCGTGTATTAGCTTTTGGATTAGGGAGGCAGGCACTAGGCAGATGTTTAATCCCGGTGGTACGTTCCTGCGGCATAATTTCCGAATAAAACCTACAAAGGGTGCAGCCGCGGGCAGAACTTAGTATCAATATTATAAATTCGGAATAAACTCTATTATATTCCTGCGACACTGGTAGTGGTCAAATAGTAACAGATTTAAATGAAAACGTTTGGTAGCACATTCGTTTCGGGTAGTCCTTCTATTATAGATAGCTTTATATGATCAGATTTATTTACCCAAGATTTTTTTGTTTGTTTTTAAGTTGATTTTGGAGGTTCTTTTCATTCAATGTAATAAATAGTCATTCGTCAGTTCTACAATAAATATGTGAAGGTTGTGAAGTTACGGCCCGTTCAGATCCTCAGGTGATGCAACTTGCGTCAAGCGATTATCTTTAATTTTTTATTTTATCCGCAGTAATTGTCGCAAAACGCCTGCCGCTAGAACGTGTAACTCGTGGACAAGCGTTAAAGCTTCTAGGATTTGGTTGACGGACTAATTTATATGTTAATAAATACGCAAGGGACTATTTGGTAGGGGTACCAGGAGAACAGGGTGTGACAGGAGGACAGGTGGCGAGACGTGATGCATTTACGAAAATTAGGGTAGGTACGTTGTGGCCTTCAAGAAAGCGATAGTTATAAGAAAATGTGTGTAAATACCTACGGTCTCCACCTTATCTATACCTCACCTATACGGTCTCTACCTTAGTTTCACGACACATTGATCGACGGCGTTCGACGGTTTTTTCATACAATAGATAAGAATTTACCCACATTTTCACACTAAACGATATCTTGAATGAATGCCCAAGTATTATTGAACTGTTGGAGTTCCAAAACCCGGGCATAATAGACTGAAGACATAATTACGACGATTTTAACCGACTTAAAAAAAGGAGGAGGTTCTCAATTCGGTTGTATTTTTTTTTTGTGTTTGTTACCTCATATCTTCGCCATTTATGAACCGATTTGAAAAACCGGTTCAGCAGTTTGGTTTTTAAATCAAAATAGCTGGAAAAAATATGTCATCCAAGTAAAAGAAATTGCGAAATTGATACTTGACAAGGATTTGGGTGTGATACGATAAATAAAAAAGTGTAAAATAAAAACGTTTTTGCAAAAAAATAACCGACTTCCAAAGAAAACACAAAAAAAAAGTGGAAAATAACTTTACTTTCGGAAGTCAGTGCCAAAAAAGTCAATGAAATAAACAATAGTCACCGACTTCCGAAAATAAAGTTATTTTCCACTTTTTTTGTGTTTTTTTTTTGGAAGCCGGTTGTTTTTTTGAAAAAACGTTTTTATTATACTCTTGAATTTGAATGCAAGCAGTAGAATATTAATCTACGTAAGTAAACTTTGTAAGTTTGAATGTAGGAGGTGAGGTGACCTCCGAAACTATTAATTCGAATTCAAAAATTCATTCAATGATTGCAAACGGTGCAAACCTATTTCCGAGTGTCATAAACAAAGATCGGAATAGGTAGAGTGTATTTGCCTAAACTTCAAGGAAGTAAGAAACATGTGGATATTAACTCCGTATAAAATCCCGGAATGATTATTAAGTTTCGATATAAAGGTGTTAAATTAGACGGTGGTGATGGTCCTTAATATGGGCAAATATGCTCTACCTATTCCGATCTCTGGTCTCTGGTCATAAGATTATGTTTCTTAGACACGGAGCGGCGTCGAGAAGCTTACTAGAGTTCTTACTAAAGGAAAAATAATTATGTATTCCCCATTTGTCAGTAATACGTTGTACAATACATTTCTGCCGCGGTTTTAAAGGCCTAGACTCTGATAAGGACAGAAAACGGTTGACATGTTAAGCGGGCATTCCGGGACTTCGGACAATGGGAACCCGTATTATTTTACACAAACTCCAAAATCGATTATCTCGAAAGTTAAAAACGTAACCTCACGCCCTCATCCCACAGTGGTAAGCAAAACTAAAGAACGCCAGATGGTGAAGTCCTTGTTCTCTTTGTAAAGTTGCTTGCAGTTTTATCAGGGCTAGTGGAACCGTCCCTGCTCGTTAAGGAACGCTTGCCTGGGTAGGTTCGTGGATGTAACCATCCATCCGTCACATACTTAGACCCCTCTGCGCATCGGAAAGCGCATTAAAGAGTAGAGTGAGTAAGTGTAAACAGTGGTGGAGAGTCCTTACACCCCTATTCAGAGGCACTATGTGGGGAGAATGGTATGTTAGATAGCCTATTCCTGGCATTATCGTTCTCTGTCGCGGACACCTTGCTACCTGCACCAGCGCGACTGCTGAACGTGGGGTCGTGGTTTCGATTCCCGGTTCGGGCAAAGTGTAGTTTGGTTTTTCCATTAGGAATTTCAGTAGCAGCCTGGAGTTTGGAAGTTGACGGCATGAACCCCCCCCTCCCCCTTTGGCGGTATGGTTCTGCGCCTGTTCTCTCTCCGGTCATTTCGGATTGCCATCCATTGGACTATGAGAGTAAATGAACAGAGAGTGCACCTGCGCCTGCGCATACACTTGTGCACTATAATATCTCCCGCGCCGATGGCTTATCTCCGCTAAGATTGGCCGCCGTGACTGAAAAGAGTAAGGAAGTCTATTAATAAAAAAGGTAAAGTGCAGGCATGTAAGTTTGAATTTAGGTGATAATCTTCGGAACTAGATCCGATTGCGAATTCTGTAACGAATGAGAAGCTACACTATCCCCTTTCGTCATAGGCTATGTTTAAACCGTTCGCGTGGGATAAAATCCGACCAAAACGCGAGCGAATTCGGTGACAAAACCTATTTATTATTAATAAAACAACATTTACAACTGAAATAAATTATTTTCATCCGCTGGTTCCTTTTTTCCCTATTATCACTAGCCTCCCCAGATATAATTTGTGTAGAGTCTAGGGTCCCACCATTTATATTCCGGATCTATAATTACAGGTACTACTTCAACATCAACATCAGCATTGTTTTTGTCGTTTTTTGTTTTCGTCGTTTTGTGTCGTCTGTTAAGTTTTTCATGATTTTTTGTCCATCTCTTTGTTTAGCCATTGCCATCGGGTTCTACGAGTATACCGCTTCGGAGTAATTGTTGATCTATCAAACTTCCCGGAAGTAAATTTTAAATCATAATGACCCGTTGCATGCTGTAATCCTTTTTTTTTTTTTTTTTTTTTTTCGGATGGGAAATCATCAAATGACTTCTCCCGCTCTGGGCTGAGCGGGAGGGAGTGTCAGACTTTTACTGACTAAAACCCATCCATGTTCCTTCATCGCCCTTTGTGTTCCGGGGCCGCGGTATCTATTTCGAACAACCCGCAGCACCCGGCAGGCATCGGCCCTTGCGGGCCCCTTCCCTATGCTGACATCTCTTTGAGGCGCGCGTGGAACACGAACGCGCCGTCGATGCTGTAATCCTGGTTCCGGCTTTTCGTTGGTTTAAACTAGTACTCGATCCGCTTCGTGCTTCTACGGCTGCCAATTCGGGTGGTGGTCATAATATGACCTCAGATGAAATAATTTTGGCTCGTGTTTCCTTCTCGGAAATGTTCCGTATTTGAACTCGTCATTTGGTTCAAACCTAAGAGAGTACCTACCAGATTTCTCTGCCTGGTTTGAGGCTTGCAAATTTACAGAAGGATTCAGTATCAGTAACCAGCAAATAACTGTAATAGAACAGAATATATCGGTCAGTTTAACATGAGACATTGAAATAGACAAGATCCTGACTAGGTTTTCTATCAGCGGAGCACCGGAACATTTTACGTAAGTGTTCTCTTATTTGTCGAGTTTATGAAAGCCTGTTAAAGGAGTGGTGGTTGTGGTTATTCCGAGAGTGGGTCAGAGATGGTGCTAGACAGCTGTCTAGTCCTAAAACATTCCTGCACTAACAGACCATGGTCAAAAAAAAAAAACTCAAAACTCAAAGCATTTATTTCAATTAAACCATTACAGGCACTTTTGAATGTCAAAACACAAAAAATAAACTAAGCTACAGTCCCAGTCACAGGGCATAATAACTTGTGAAAGTACTGTAGTTGCCCATTCGAAAGCGTAGATCTCTATGGAGAAGAATGGGCAAGAAACTCCATGGACACTCTTTTAAATCATTATGTTGTTACAAAGTCTCGGTTACATCATTCATGTCGAGATTAAACATACATGTGAGAACGATGTAGAAAGACGTGCGAGTAAGAGCGTCCAGAATAAAAACATAAAAATAACAATTCAAAAATACAATAATCCATGGCAGCTGCGAGATGACCAGTCACAACTGACAGCGCCCGTTCACGAACATGACGCATGGATCAGCCATCATTCAACTCAACCATTTTGGAGGGAACTAAACGACCCGACACACGCGCCACCATCAGCGAGACATTTGAGTGAGCATGACATTCTCTCAGCCACCAGGGAAAATGCGAGTCAATAAAAGATGTAAATGGTAGCTTTAGCGTACATAGTACTCACACATGTGCTATGCAATTATACAACACTAAGAGATTGAATCTATACAATGCAAAGATATGTTTACAATCTTCTGCAGCTTCCACAATAACTTCCCATGGTAACCAATAAGTTTGCCCCTATGGTTGTGGAGCAGGACCAGCATTGAGCCAAGCATTTTTATCATCAATGTAATCTCCCAACTTATAGTATGCTTGCCTACATAGTGTGCGTTTTATACAAGATTTAAATTTCGTCTCATTCAGTTGTAGAATGCCGGGAGGAATTTTATTGTAACATTTTAAACAGTACCCCATGAAAGATGAGTCTACTTTAGCTAGCCTGAAACCTGGCTGGACTAATGTAACTCCCCTGATCTTTTTTAACTAAGATTTTTGAAGTAAGTTTCTTCTTGTACTGCCTGCTTTGTCCCACGTAACCTAGGGCTACAGCGCTACAGTATGTTTATCTCCTCCCTGTTCTCTGTATTTCATTCAGATGATATGAGCGATCTGAGTGGAAATTGGAATGGGAAGCTTTGCCCTGCTTAGGGACAACACAAGCGGCTTATAATAATTTTTGCCAAAAATGAACAACGTGAAGTTGTCGGTTTGTTGCGAAAAAGATAAAAAGTGAATGAAACGGAATAGCTACAAAGTTTAATATTCATCATTTGCCTAGCCGTTTTCCATCTATGTTGGGGTCTACGTCCAGATTCAGATTCAGATTCAGATTTATTTATTTGTAAACATAGGTTACAGATACACGTGAGTGTGAGATGTTACATTTTTGTTGGTCCTCTATGCTTTGCCATTAGGCGTACAAATATTAACATTTATTTAATTATTTATCTTACAATATTTAAACAATCAATAACTCATATCAATTAAACTTATTAAGAAATACAATGTCAGAACAAATACCAAACCAATATTTCAAAAATGTCACCACTTAGATAAAACAGGAAAAATGTCAAACTTCAAATAATAAAATGTCAATTATTAAATTAATATAGTAATGTCACAGTAACAAATCAAATAAAAAAATAATGACGTAAAAAACAAAATAAAAGTCAGATGGAAAAAAGAAACAATAATAATAATAACATTATATTTTTAAATGTTTTTTTTTTTATAGGAATATTTAAAAATGTAATTAGTAAGTAAGAGAAATAAATAAAGGAAATAACATTAAAATATTGAGCTATGTAAGCAGAAAAAGCTAATGTAATATCAAATTTACTCAATGATAAAAAAATTTCAAGTGTATGCGAATGCAGCTGAATATCAGTTTTTTACATGGAGCGACTGCCTATCGGACCTCCACAACCTAGTTAGTACTGGGTTATACGATATCCCTTGGTAAGACTGGTTGTCAGACTTTCGGGCCACTGACTACCTGTAACGACTGTCAAAGATCTACAAATGACAGTCGGGACCAACGGCTTAACGTGATTTCCGAGGCATTGAGGAAAATGGTTTTTTTTTGTACGACTGTTATTATTTAGTCAAGACCTCCTTATTAAGTGATTAATATATTCTTACATGATATAAGATCCATAGTGGCACGGAATTCAAGTATTCACATTTTTTAACCGACGGCGTTAGATGAACTGAGAAATTATAAAAATCACGAAACAAGGAGAAGATTTTTAAAGAATTTTCTATACTTCATTAACAATTCAATTTAAATTCTATGTCTTTTTTAATTGCTTTTTAAGCTATGATTAATATTATATTAGTCACGGGCTGAAAATCACACTGACGTATAACAATAAGTAGAAATTATAAATTTTAATTAAAAGATTATTACCTAGTTGGTCTAGTGGTAGAAAGCGCTACTGCTGCGTATGAGGTACTGAGTCCGAATTCCAGGTCGGGTAAATTGTTATTGGGTTTTTCAATCAGAAATTTTTCAGTAGCTATCGAAACTTCCGGGCACGATAAAAAAAAACAAAACTGTAACGGCAGAACTGATATACTCCTACATTCAGTAACATCAAACAAGTGCGCGAGGTACACACATCAAAAGTGTCTAGGGATCAAGCATTTTTATGCGGATTTCTTGAGATTGAGATGTGGCTTTGTAATAAATTTATGATTTTATAAATTTATATGGATCCTTTTTGGTGCATTTCATAATTTGAATCAGGAACTCTCAATCAAATTCGAGTAAAAGATGAAAATAAGCTGTCAATATTTTCCCTATAAAAACATACAACGCATTGAAGACATTATTAGTGCTACTGTTTCCCTACTACTGATACCAACGTTATTATAGAGCGGCGACGTCATTTAAGCAGGGAAGAAATGCTCAGAGCCGTGGGAATGATAGAAGCTGGTTCCCGGCAACGTACTGTGGCTTTAGCTCTGAATACAAGTCAGAGTGTTATCAGTCGACTTTGGACACGTTACCGAAGCACTGGTACCGTGGCTGAGCGCCATGGAGGACGGTATCGCTGCACCACACGGAGACAAGACCGATACATTCAAATCTTAACTCGAAGAGCTCCAACAATAACCGCCATGATGTTAGCCGTGAGGCTTCATCACTCTTCAGGGAACTTAATTAGCGACCAAACAGTCAGAAACCGCTTGCATGAAGTGAACCTTCATTCCCGAAGACCGCTACGGGTACCACCTATAGCAATGCACAATCGTAGGATTCGATATCAATGGGCTCTTGAACACAGAAATTGGGCAGAAGAACAATGGCGTTTCGTGTGCTTTTCTGATGAGTCTCGTTTTGGTATGAGACCGGATACAAGACGTATACGACACTGGAGAACCCCTGGACGCCAACAGCGATTAAAATCCTGCCAGGAAGTCCATCCTTATAGTGGTGGAACCATCATGGTATGGGCGGGTATTTGGATCGGCGGAAGAACTGAGCTGATTTGGATCAGAGGCAACCTCAACGCTCAAATTTATGCTGAGACGATTGTATCAGACGTCATCGTTCCTCTACAAGTGCAAATCGGTCCCTTATTTCAGTTAATGCATGATAATGCACGACCGCACACCGCAAGAGTTGTAAGACAGACTCTCGCCGCAGCTAACATCAATGTCCTGCCCTGGCCTGCTCAGTCGCCAGACTTGAACCCGATTGAGCATGCATGGGATATGCTACAGAGAAGAGCTCTGCCGAATATGGAGGGTATCCAGTCGCAAGAAGACCTTTTTTTGTTGTTGCAACGAACATGGGCGGCCATTCCACAGCGTGATTTGGATGAACTCATTTTGAGTATGCCAAACCGATGTTCTTGTGTTGTTAGTGTTCGCGGTAGAAACACGGATTATTAATTGTTTAAGTTACCCAATAAAATTTTAAAGAAAACTGTTATTTCAGTCTTTTTTTCGAACTTTAATGTTAGTGGTTCAAATGTCAAAAATCCCTTTATTAGGAAAATGGCAAATTTCTTTATTAATGCCAAGGTGACTTGGTTTATCGTTACTGTGACAAACGAAAACACTTTATTTGATGAATCCTTAAAGAAAATTTTAATTAATATCAATCAGGAGAAAAGTTATTGCAAAAATATATGTTGATTCCTAGATACTTTTGATGTGTGTATTTTCAACTACATATGTGTAAACTGACCCTAACAGACAAAGTTACTTTTTATACATCCTGTTGAAAGGATTAAAAATTTTTCACACAGGAACACCTAGCCCTAACCCAGGGCTTGGTGTACCTGTGTGCCAGAAATGGGGGCCAAAAGATGCTATGTCCTAACATAGCATCTTTTGGCCCCGTATTACGTGCCCGTGGGTTAGTTGCCGACCTCCACGCGGACAAACCTGGGGGCAAAAGTTAGTGTAGTTATAAAGCTGCTTTGTATGGTGGGGCAGTATCTTCAGCTTTGTTGCCACGGCGTCATAGTTGCCATTAGTTGCGCAACTTTTGCCCGTTTATACATTTATCAGTATGGCTGAGGCGTTAATAGCAACGACACAAAAGATTACTAGATTCTTATCGAAATACAGGTTCGAAATCATACATAATTAATTAATAGGCATGTAATAATTAGCAGCTAATTAAAGACTAAAGCGCATAAGTACTTCGAAGCGGATATTTAGTCTTCACAGTGAATTGCGTCAACATAACGTCTCGATATGAAATGGGTGATTTCTATTTCTCGTAAGTTTTTTTTGTAGATATAGCAACCTGAACCTCTTTTACTATCATTTATACTAAAAACGGATTATTTACCATGATCACTATTTACTTAATTTATGGAAAATGAACTTAAACTGACTTACAGGATATCTTCCAATATAATAAATAATAATCAAAAAATAAAAGATATCCTGTAAGTGACAGTGTAAGTTTAGTTAAAAACAGTGAAAGCATAAAACAGTGTTATGTTAAATATCCTTTTTTCCCGTTAGTGAGAATGTTAGTTTAAAAACTTGAACCTCTTTTGTTTGTGAAGTTATTAATTAGTAATACATTGTACACAGAGTATTAAGATATGCCCTGGCTGACATCAAATCTCAATTTAAATACACAATTAATTAAAATTAAAACATTACAAAATTACATAAGAAATCGTATCATAAGACATCAGTTATCATTCCATTATTTTCAATAACACTAAAATATTATAAAATATATGGCATCCACATGATTTCCCGCTTATGCAGCCGATTTGGTCGCAGCAAGGGAAACCTGCTCAGGTGGAGATTCATTAATGACTCTGTCCTAGACTGTAAATGTGGTGCTGTACCACAAACGATGGGGCACTTAATATCGTGTCTTGCGTGTCTTGTTGCTTGTTCACTACAGGAACTGATGGACTCCACTGAAGGCGCCAAACTAGTGGCTCAATTCTGGGCTGACACAATTTAGATTGCCATCGACACGCTCAGAAGAAGAAGCAGCCGATAACCTCCCTGGCTGACCAGCTAGATGCCACACAGAGAAAAAAGAACCGTATCAAGTTATCGCTGAAGGAAAACACCGTGTGGTTATGGTGGTGGTTTCCACACGATATTTTTCTTCACCTGTCCTGTAGTCCACTTCCTCACATCTCTATGTCTCAGGAAGCCCGTTGTCCAGCAGTTTAGGCTGATTATTCTATTATAACAATCATTTTTATCGTAATCCTTTCGAATCTTACAAAGTTGTACTGTCACCGTGATGATATCGTCAACATTTTTACAGCAGTATCAGTCAATTCGATGTACAAAATCTAAGTCCTCATAAAATCAATCCTCAATCAGTTAATAATTTAAATGTCTTATACATTTAAAACCGCATTCTGTTTTTGTCAACTTCAAAAGATTGACTCTTTTATTTAAATACGTAGACGCAATACGCATTTAGAGGAGAAAGGTGAAAATCGACCAATCACATTGATTGAAATCTTCACCGCGTTTGTGGTCTCTCCCGTGATTGGTCGAATCTTGCACATCTCTCCGCTTCGCTCGTCTCTGATTTGGTGAGACCGGGCCTAAGAGTGCTTACGAATATGAGTTGACTTTTGTTACAGTTATCTGCTGGGTCCTCTTACTCCCGCAACCAGCACGATCGCAGTCATACTTCGCAGATAACCCCTTCGCTTCTTCCAAGAGTACCAACACACAATATTGTAATGACCTATGCAACGATATGAGTGTGTACCTGAGAAAACGCAGCCCTACTTTGACTATGCTTCTGCAGAAAGCAATGCCGTTGAAATTTGAAGTGTATGGAAGAAGGTCTTACCCTGCTAATGCAGGTTATCATGTCATTCTGGATGATACGGATGATTTTCTGTGTAATTGTGGAACAAGGACGGGTAGTGTAGCGTCTGTGGGTGAACGCTGGATGGATTATGTATTGCAGACTAAATCTGCACCAGTACGGACACAAGTCGCGAATAAACGGTTAAGATCACCCACCTCAAATTATGCAGAAAATCCCTTTATTTTTCCCAAGTATTTCGCAAATAAAGAATCAAGATCGAAACCAGCCTCAAACTATGCAAATAATCCCTACAGTTATTTCAAGTATATCCCAAATAGACAATTGAGATCGAAACAATGTCCTGGCAAGGCAAACTGTACAGACGTTAAATGGTCGAATTGAAAATTGTACCACAAGAGAGTGAGAAACATTAAACATTCTATATTTTACAATTGTAATTTTTATTTTACTCAATTATCTTATCTAAAATTATTTTAGTGTTGGATAGCCCATTTATCGAGGAAGGCTATAAAACATCACGCTGCAACCAATAGAAGCCGAGCATTGATAAAAAATGTTACTCAGACGAAGTTACGCCGGTCAGGTAGTTTTATGATATTTATGTTGAAAATAGTAAAACAAAGTTTACCTAATGTTCTTAGACCAAGTTCATATCGTTAGGAAGAATAGGGCCGAGGTGGGACCCTTGTGGAACTCCAAATTATGCTGTGGTCACATGAGAAACGAACCCGTTGTTCATAAATTAAACAAACTGCAACTTTATAACTTTTTGTATTGAAATAACTTTTAAGTAAGTACACAGATTTTTGTAACGTGCATGCGTGCCTGCGCGCACTTCCGCTCGACGCCACGTTCGCCATAGTGTGGCGCTCGCAAGTACTGCGCGTACACCCGTCAATGACTTATTTATTCCTGTTCTTGTGTAAGATAACATTACTTAACTATATTATACAAGAGCCGGAAGTAAGTATTGAAGACGGTAGATTTGGCTGTGGGACCGCAAGGAGAGAGCGGTTCAACATTTATGCAGTTCCATGCAACGTGCAGTGTGCAGTTGTCCTGCCCTCAGAATAGTCGTGAAACACCAACAGTCCTGAGGGTTCAGGGGTATCTTTTGCTTGCGCAGTAAGTGGCTGTTTAGTTTTTTTTTTAAGATTTTATGTATGACATTTTAGTGTACTATAATAAATGAAACAATACCAAATTGCCATTTAAAGCAAGGCATTTTATCTAAGTCGAGGTAAAATAATATTCAGTAAGATAAATAAACAAATAAAGTAATTTTAATAAAAAAAAAAAAAACATTTATTTCAGACAACAAGGTCCATAGGCAAGGCAAAGTTGTTAGTAACAAGAATTAATGAATGTAATAATAATAAGAATAATGAAATGAAATAAAATAATAAAAATGTAATGAAAAAAAAAATGAATGTAATGATGTATGTATGAATGTAATGTGTTATAATATGTATGTATGTAATGAATGTATTAATGAATGTATGTATGTGTGTTTTAATGTTCATCAAATATTGCATAACTCTGATAGTAATATACAGAGTGAATGTGCCGTATTAAATATCTATTTTATGTCTGTCATAGATTTGTGAAGGTGGACGAAACAAAAGAAGTACCTAAGTATCGTAGCAGGTGGCATCAGTAGTTTCTGCCCACACTCATGAGAAAAGGCAGTCAGTATATGTAAAGTCAGTGTATGAAAAAAAACTTAAATCCATTATTTATTGCGACATATAAACATCACAATCACACAAAAAGTCCATCACGACATCCTGGATTGAGTTGTAATTGTATTCAGCCCGATGATCAGCATACCTTGGGTTCACTATTTTCACCAGAAATTTGTTTTGCACTATTATAGATGGGGCCGGGTTGCGTTTTCTTAAGTTCACATCGTGGCATAGATCTGCACAACTTATAGAATTGGCTTTATTGTGTTTGAGGTAGTCGACTGAGTAGCTCGGGGGCTGCAGAAGTGCTGGTTGATGCAGGAGGAGGCAACAGCAGGCGACTGTAAAGGAGGAAATGATATGGTCGTTACTAGTTAGAGTTGTGTGCTAAATACAGCCTTGTTCAGCTACTGAATATATCTTAGTGTGCTATGATATATTAATGAGAATACTAGCTTATGCCCTCGGCGTCGCCGGAGTTCGGTAATTGTCCCACGGGGTGGTACGTCGGGAATAAAAATTGTACAGCGTTTATACACTTTATTTTTTATCATTTATTCGTATCTAACCGTGGCATCTTTGGGCCCGACAAGAATACCAGTGACTTCTTTTTAAAATTTTACAGCACCATGCTGAGATACGGGCCTTTTGGCCTCATACGGGGCCAATCTAGTTCGTCTTATTACTTTTTTTGTATAATTTAGTTTTAACCATTTTTTTTTGTCCTGTGCGAGACTAATAAATACTTTTTGAATTATATTAAAATTTCTTTCTTTCTATCATAGGAGGATAAAGCCTCCAATAAAATATTAAAGAATAAAAAAGAAAAAAATTGAGAAAAAGAACTTACACACAAAATAATTCATAGTGGAATCAAGTCTCTTTTCGTAACTGGAAATAAATATAAGAAACGACTGATAAGCCCGAGGCAGCTACCTCTTACCTATTATTTGATAATAACTTCCTTCGTTTATAGTACCTACATCATACTTTAATTTACCATAAATAAGTTAATCATAAATCCGTGTATTTTCGTCGTTGCATTATAATCCGGGGATTAAAGTTACGATAACAATGTTAAGCTGGGATAGATAATATCAGCCGCGTGCGTTGATGTTCTGGGTTAAGCAACGCTTGTCAAGGTTGGTACGTGGATGGGTGACCAGACTAACCAAAACTATTATCATAGTTTTGGTTAGTCTTTCTGAAGGGTATCGTGATATACATTACGTAACTGGGTTGGGGATATGGAGGTCAGTGGCCCTACTATGACGTCTTAATGCAGGAATGTGTTAGTTCTATTCTAGTGTGGGAAAGAGATAGCGCTAGACATCCTGTACAGCTCTGTCTCTTTCCCACACTGGAATAGAACTGAAACATTCCTGCATTAAGACGTCATGGTAGGGACACAGATAGGCAGCCGTTCAATGACAAATGTATTTAATATCTACTGGTATTCAGCTGTGGTTGGACTGGATCGACCTTCACAGGATAGCCCCTGGGGTATACGTCTTATTAGTTTTGTCTTGTCAAGCACCCAACGTGGACTCCAGGGCCCGATGATGGCAAAGGTCGGCAAGGAAATTCCTCTATTGTTATTTTTGACATATTCGGTATAAGTTCGTCCTTTGTTACATGTGACTTAAACATATTCAATGCAATGAAAAGTTCCATTCCTGAGTTTAGACCAATAGGGAAACTTGGGTGACCTAAGCAAAATCTCGTGATATACAGTGTTATTGTAGAAGCCTTTCACCGCGGAGGGGGGGGGGACTTGGGGAGCCCCAAATTATCCAATCCTACTAACTCCTGATAAATTATATAATCGATGTAACCAGACTTGACTTATTCGAAACACAGAGCATTTAAATAGATCGTATCTTTATTTTATTTTCAATGTATGACGATGATGACACATATTTGTAGGTACATTAATAGGTATATCATAATAATTAACTTTATTTTCAGTAACGTGATGTTGTTTCCTGTAATACAAAAAACAAAAACTGTTAATTTAGAAACGATTTATGATATCGCACGTCCTCAAAAAAGCTGGAATACAGAAATAGCAGTTTTAAGGCAAACGCATTTAAAGTTATTTGTGTGTTCACCGATGCTTTACGTAGGAAAAAACTATCGCTTGTTGCATTCGATGATTTATTTTTGCATTACTCTTACGGCATTTTTATTTTCAACTAGCTGTCCCGGCGAACTTTGTACCGCCTAACAGTCAATGAATGTCTTGCTTGAAGCTGCCCTACCCCACCTACCCTACCTACCCCACCTATCCGACCTACCCTATCCTACCCTCCTAGTACCTAGCTACATATCCTACTCTTCTAGTACCTGCCTACCTATCTATCCTACTGTTCTAGTACCTGCCTACCTATCCCACTCTCCTAGTACCTGCCTACCTATACTACTCTCCTAGTACCTGCCTACCTATACTACTCTCCTAGTACCTGCCTACCTCTCCCACTCTCCTAGTACCTGCCTACCTATCCTACTCTCCTAGTACCTACCTACCTCCCCCACTCTCCTAGTACCTGCCTACCTATCCTACTCTCCTAGTACCTAGCTACATATCCTACTCTCCTAGTACCTACCTACATAAATCCTACCCTCCTAGTACCTACCTAGGTACATATTCTACTCTCCTAGTACCTGCCTACCTATCCTACTCTTCTAGTACCTGCCTACCTATCCTACTCTCCTAGTACCTGCCTACCTATCCCACTCTCCTAGTACCTGCCTACCTATACTACTCTCCTAGTACCTGCCTACCTCTCCCACTCTCCTAGTACCTGCCTACCTATCCTACTCTCCTAGTACCTACCTACCTCTCCCACTCTCCTAGTACCTGCCTACCTATCCTACTCTCCTAGTACCTAGCTGCATGTCCTACTCTCCTAGTACCTGCCTACTTATCCTACTCTCCTAGTACCTACCTACATATCCTACCCCCCTAGTACCTGCCTACCTATCCTACTCTCCTAGTACCTACCTACATATCCTACCCCCCTAGTACCTGCCTACCTATCCTACTCTTCTAGTAACTGCTTACATATCCATAAAACAAAAGCGTGCGTGACGTGAGCTGTCAATTGCGGAAGATGTCAAAACGAATTTATTTAAAAAAGTAATTTTATTATTTTTTATTTCCCGTGATTTTTTTCTAATATGTTAATGGTTATTCTGCTATTCGGAACGAAATCGAATCCAACAAATCAATAGCCATGAAAATTGGTCCAGCAGATCTCGAGTTATAAGTGTTGTAACAAACCCGACTTTGTTTTATATATATAGATTATAGAGCAAGGATTATTGAAGTTGAGTTGAGTAAATTGATGGAGAAATGAGGAAAATGTATTGAGGCAAGTTTTGAGTATGAATGTCTATGGGTTTAAGAGTAGAGGAAAACCAAAGAAACGATGGATGGACTGTGTGAAGGCTGATATGGCTAGAAAGGAGGTGTCTGACGAGATGACAATTAACAGAGAAGTATGGCAGAAGAATACTTGCTGCGCCGACCCCAAATGAATTGGGATAAGGGCTAGAGAATGGTGATGATGATAAGAGAAAATTTTAAGATTTTAAAAATTTCTCTTAATTTTTATTTTTCTTTTTATTTATTTTTTCTTGATTTTTTTTTTCTTGATTTTTAGTTTTTTTTTTAGATGATTATAATCCATAATTACCTAAAAACCTAATATCATTGTGTTATAATTTGATTGGTTTTTAGAGGGCATGCGATATTTGATATAGACACAAGATTAATAATCATCTTCATAATGCGGTTCCTCAATAATTGGAACCTTCTTCTTAAGCGGCGGTGAATTCTTGATATAATAGTCTATTTCTGCGAATAATTGTTTTGGTCCTGTATAAAAGCCAAAGATATGAGGTATGGGATCTGCTTCGTCCATAAAAGTCTTCCAATGTGGTGGCAAATTTGAGTTTATCAACCCCCCTTTAAGCATTCGTCTGTAGTAGTTGGGTTTAGCAGGCGAGGTATTCAAATGTTCTGCTAGTTGCAGTATCAGTAGCCAGGAAATTACTGAAACAAGATAAATAGTTATAGGATTAAAACACATATAGATGTACGAGAATGCCCAAAATTTGGGTGTACTATTAGAGACACCTCTGCCTAACCCTTGAAATAGGGTGGAGAGCTCACCGACGCTAAAATAGTTACGTATTCAGCACAACATTCTGAACCACTCCACATAGAAACTTTTCATTGGTACTTAATTTAAAAAAAAAAATAGCCGTGTACGCGTGTAGGTATTGAAGTTTTGTAGGAAACAACTGTTTTCTGCTGAGTATTAGGCCTATACACTCTTTTGTGACATGCTTTCCTGGTAGGTTACTACGATCTATTAGTGCAGGAATGTTTTAGTGGACCATGGATCATGGTAAGGCCCCTGGTCTGTGTGAATAGTCAATAAATCAATTATGTATCAAACTTACGTGAAAACAAATTCATAGCTCCCATATGATTTGTGATTCAGTAAAGTACTCACAAGTCAAAGTATGTATTAAATTGATTTCAGCTTTGGCTTAGTGTTATCAAAATGTTTTGATGATTAAGTCAATTATATTTCCATGTCTCTTAATCGGTTTATAATCCAAAATAATTAACCTACAGCGATAGACGAGTACAACCGAATGCGAGCTACTGTGTCTAGTTTCAGGCTATTTTATGTTGTTTCTGAAAGCTTACAGCTAGTATACAGATAGTTGAAAATTATGAAAAGAGCGTGTCCGGGAAAAAAATAATGCGTTTAAAAATGATAATGATGAACCAAAAATATCATCCGCCATCATCTGCGTAGCCTTTTCCCAACTATGTTGGGGTCGGTTTCCAGTCTTACCGGATGCAGCTGAATACCTGTATTTCACATGGAGCGACTGCCTATCTGACCTCTTACCTCCTTTGGTAATACTGGTCGTCAGATTTGCGGGCTACTGACTACCTGTAACGACTGTCAAAGATCTACAAATGACAGCGGGAACCAACGGCTTTAAGTGCTTTCCGAGGCACGGAGGAAAGTCGAACCCACAATATTTAATACTAATCGCCTGCCATCGTTGAGGCTATTTCCACTGCTTTATTGCGAAATGACGACAAATCAATCTCTTGCTAGGTTTGCCAGGTAAGTACATCATTTTACACACTTCTTAAGCTTCATGCACACCCGAGAACTTTTAATCAGTTAGCATCGGCATTCGTCGTCCCAGTTACGTTTACGTCGAGTGTACTAGGCCTCTGGAGTCTGGGCTAAATGTCACTTTCGTTAACACTTCTTCTTTCTTCTTTATCGTGTGGTGAGTGCCTAACCTGGTGTCAGAGTTTTTATGCCGCCCAAGGGCCTCTGACTTCTCTTTTACTTACCGTCGAGAAATATCTCACAGGCATGCTGATTTCCTCACGATGTTTTCCTTCACCGAAGCAAGTGATAATTATAGGTACAATACGAACATAATTCCGAAAATCAGAGGTGCGCGTCTTGGGTTAGAACTCGAGACCTATGACTTGGCAGTCTAACGGTCACACCACTAGACTATCACTGCTCATCCGTGTTTAATAACGAAAACGGAATATTTATCATGTTTACTATTTGTTTCGAGTTCCCGATATTTCGGCGCTGTTGCGAGCGCCATGATCACGGATAGACGGTCATGGTAAATATCTCGTTTTCAGTGTTAATGATGGTGTTAGTGAGTATGTTAGTTTAAAAACTTATAACTATCATCGCTTTATCTACTTTGTCATGAATGTTTTTTACTTCTTCAAATACTTTGCAGCGTGATTGTTTGGCGTTTTAGGTATCTTTAGATGCTTGCAAACGAACACAGCTCGTGGAAGTCCGCGTATACGGCAGTAATGGCGGGGTAAGTGTTTTTTCTAATACGAATGGAATCTATTGTAGTCTACGCAAAAAAGGAACTACTATCTACTTGAAACAGTAATTTATTTTTTGTCGAAAATAAAAAAATATGCCGGTATCACTTATGTCAAATACGGTGCAAGACGGTTGTCACTCGGCCGCGCAGACGACCGGCACTCACCGCCTGCCCGCTTTTTTTTTTTTTGTGTATGGCATCTCGCAGTTCAACCTAGGAGGTTGTCGTCTGCTTAACCGGACTATCCTGTGGATGCCTTGAATTTAAGGCCTCCAGCCAGGGCAAAAAACTTACAAACTGTGGGGCTCGGACCTCGGCTTAGGGCGTCGCTGGGGGAGGGCAGCAAGGGGACAGGCTGGATCTGAATGGTATTATTTATGGGCTGGTTTAAAACTACTGGCACAGCATCGCGGGCTGGCTCGAGCAAGGGTCGGGGAGGGCAATTACCGGGACGTCGCGACGGACCTCGACGGCGAGGGCGGAAAGACGGCGGTTTGAACCGGGGTTTACGCTTGAGGAGCGTACTAGTTTCTCTACGGCTCTCCTGGAGGAGAGTGATAGCGTCGTCGGGAGTTACAAGTGTGTGCCTTGGACGGCGAACCTGACTGATACGCGAGGGGTCGTATCGGGCGGCCGATGCGATCAGGGGATTACGATGTTTTATTGCACGATCGAAGAAACGCTTGGTGAGGCGTTTCATGAACTGCAATAAGGTGGGCATCCTAAGGTCTACGTGGAGACGTTCGTTACGTACGTAAAACGGGGCACCCGTGACCCTACGTAAGTATCGGTTTTGGAGCGTCTGCATCCTGTGGATATAGCGAGGCTTGGTATGTGCGAACACAACACAAGCGTACGACATGATGGGACGGATCACTGCGGTATAGAGACGCAACTTGCACTTGAGTGACAACTTGCTCTTAGCCGCTATCATGAAATGAAGCCTACTCATAGCGAAGGCAGCTCGGTCGCGAGCTGCTTTGATATGTGCCCCGAAGGACAGGTGTTGGTCAAGTATGACTCCTAAGTATTTGGCTTGCTTCTCCCAAGGGATAGGCTTGCCGTACATAGTGATCGGACGGGGGCTGGGGGGATTGATACGCGGTTTAGAGAAAAGAACCGCCTGACTCTTATCGGGGTTAACCTCGATCCTCCACTTCCTGAACCAAGCGCCGAGGACGTTGGCTGAGGTTTGGAGCGTTTTGGCGATAACGTTCTGACAACGACCAGTATAATAAATGGCCGTGTCGTCCGCGAACAGGGCTAACTGAGCCTTTTTACTCTTAGGGATATCGCTGGTGAACAACGTAAAAATGAGAGGGGAGATGATCGAGCCCTGAGGGACTCCGGCACGAATCGGGTGAGGGGAGGAGAGAGCTCCTCCGACGCGATAGCGGAATGTGCGGTTGGACAAAAAGTCTCGCAAGATGAGCACGACACGGTCAGGCACTCCCAGTTGGTACAGCTTGTATATTAAGCCGTTGTGCCAGACTTTGTCAAACGCTTTCGCTATGTCGAAAAACCACACGCCTGTTATTGAACCACGCTGGAAACCAGCGCTCACGTGCTCGACGATACGATGGACCTGTTGTACGCACGAGTGTTCGGTCCTAAACCCGAATTGTTCGTTCGGAATGAGGCTCTTGGCCTCGGCATAATCTTTGAGACGCTTATAAATAAGCCTCTCGTAGATTTTGCCGAGGGCACTCAGGAGACTGATGGGTCGGTAGCTCGAGGGCTCCGCCTTGGGCTTGCCAGGTTTGGCGATACCGATAACGGTGGCCTCCTTCCAAACCTGAGGGAAGATGTTGTTCGAAAGGGCGCCATTGAAGATGGCTGCCATTAACGCGATTAACTGAGCGGGTAAGACTTTAAACACCCTATTGGTGAATCCGTCGGAGCCAGGTGCTTTCCGTGGCTGAAGCCCTTTGATGATGTCGTGCACTTCTTCAGGTGTGATAGAAAGCAGAGGAGCATCAGGGTCACCGCCTGCCCACGCGGCGCACGCCCTTTATATCCGCTTCGCCGCCTGCGCCCGACCGCGCGGACGAACGGTGTCGTGTGAGAATCACATAAGTAACCAGAATAAAAGTAGCATCAACGTAATTAGTTTACCAACGTAATTACCAGCAACTTGAGAAACACATCTTTGAGGCACTAGAACCACGTGGTGACTTAGGAACATTCGTTATTGTTTTTTTTTTTTGTTTTTTTAGGCGATGTTACCTCAGGCGACCCCAAAGTATCCTGCAGCAAACTGTCCACAATGTTCAGTACTAAAACCCCAAAGGCCTATTACTAAATTAATTTCCATTACAACAATCACTGTACATAAAAGCGGCCATACAAACAAGTTAATACACTTCATTTGTTTAACAACTTCAAGCGAGTGAGCGAGACGGAAATATGAGAGTACCCGAGAGCGACAGTGACACAAAACAATAGAACATTGAAGGCATGCGAGCAGTTTGTGGATCGCACAAAGGATTCGGGGTCACGAGGCTAACGGGGGAGAATTACCCTGAATCCAGGGAGAATCATCTAGCATCACAATGTTTCAGTATCGTTCTAGAAATCGGATTTAAAGTACGATGTCTACCTAAGGGAGCGCATAATTTTTTTTTTCAGTTTGTAATGGAAAAAAGAAATTCAGTTTTCTGCTCCATAGCCAAAGTTCATATTTGCAGGTGCGCTCGGGTGCCGCTCCTCACACATAAATTACCATAATGCTTACACAAAGGACGTTCTAGGACATTCAAGGATGCGCGAGTAAGCGCCTTTCCTTAACTTCGCTCCGTTATGCGATACCTCGCTCCAAAGCGCTCCGTTAGTTTCGAATCTTACAGTCCAGAACTCTAAACCAGGCATACGAGTATTGTATCACTTACCAACAAATTAGTTACTTACACACATTTAGTAATATGTACTAAGAAAGTCTCGTGAAATAACGACTACATAATTGAAATAACGTCTACGAGTATTTAATAATTGTATCAGTGATAAACAACTCCATGTCACTATTATTACTGGAAGAAATTTCAGGAAATTCATGTGTGTTTTCCGTTGGAGCGACGGAAAACACACATGAGTTTCTCGAAACAATTTCCCAACACTAGCAACCCCGCGCTGTAAGACCACCGGGAATCGGGAGCTTGCCCGAGCGCGCTTCAGTCGGCCGCGGGAGCTCGGCCTTGCCACTCGGCCCGAGCGATCGATTGCTACAACCCAACAATCGAATTAAAAATCGAACACCAAATCCACAATAACCTCACTCAACATCAATAAAACTACATTCTATTTTCAAATAGCTGACAGGTGACAGTTGTATCGAGTTCTGTTTCATGTTCTACTCATGATATGAAAGTAGGTGGTGAGAGTGCACAGGATACGGCAGTGAAACCGGGATATAAAAATAGGCTGTTTTCACACTGTTGTTGTGAGGGCGAAACCAGGTGAGTGTCTCATTTATTATTTATGGAGCGTTTTCTTCTTGCTGCGAACAAATTATCCAGGGACTGTGAGCGTGATGGCTGTATTTTAGAGCGAAAACTGTTTTGTTTTTAATTTGTCACCATTTTTGTTTTTGTTTTAAAAGCCAATGAGCATCCTAATAAATAATTATACGCTGTTAATATTATAATTTTTTAACGATCGGAGTTTCCGTCACTAAAAGTTTGAGATCTGTTTTTTTTTTTTTAAATAAGTAATTTCTTTCGAGTTGTTGTAAATATATTAAACAAAGTCATTTGTTTAAAAAATGTAGCTGTTTTTAAATAAAAAAAGCTTTCATTTTAGTCTACACCATGTGAGTTTTCTTTTCCTCGTTTTGGTACTTAACCTCTAAGCTATGAAAATCATTTTCATCGTTCGCCCCAGCGCCGAGAGTTGAAAATCCGACAGTGCAATAATATTTAGAAGTTCATTTGTGTATTTCGTAACTGAAAACTGGCAGTGATTTTTGATCTATCATCTTTCACTAACCAATTTTTCCGCTTTATGCACGAATCACATGGTTGTATTAAAATTCTCGAAAAGAATTTTGAAATAATGTTCAAACCTATTTTATCGTTTAGTCACACAGGCTCAAATGATAAAAAAAACCTTTCTAATCTATATTTTTTTAAACTGCAACAGGCCGATGTCTGCACATTGGAGATATTGAAAAAAAAATATGGGGGTTTTTATTAGAGTAACAGAAGCCAAAACAACAGTTTTTAGAATTTTTGCATGTCTGTTTTTCTGTTTGTACGTGCATCACGCAAAAACTGCGTGGATTTGAACGCAGTTTTCACCGCTCTACTGCTATGTACACTACATTTTACCACAGAAATGAGCTTTTAGATGAATAATTTCTTTGTGGGTTCAGAATGATGTACTGAGTACATGGTTTCCGTTTTCTGTACGGTGTCCCTTCCACCCCGTATATAATTATGATTTTGCATCACTATCAAAATTAAATTTTATTTTGGCTGCATATCAAATTCACAAAATTATACTTTATTTCCGTTGCAATAAATAATGTTGCTGCTGTCAAAGATAAAATAAACCGTGAAAGGACGGTAAGTAAAAAAAAAAAATTCGCGTCAAATTGAGAACCTCCTCCTAATTTATATTATGTAGGGTGTAACAGCATGAGCGCAATACCTCTTAGGTGGTGATTTAAACCATCAAGCTGGACAATTTTCTTCCAATTCTAATAGAAACCGGGCGTGTTATGTTTCCTCCAAGCCTACATATTATCATTATTTATGTATTTTCACATCAGCCATTTTTTCCGTGTACGGCACAACAAGCAGCTTGAAGTTGGAAGGTAGTTCGTAAAAAGAAACACAAGTACCAGGGTGGCAGAAATTATGAGATCTCAAAGCTCAAAGCGTGCTCGTGTACGGTGTGCGAGCGTAATTGCTTTCTGTGGGGAAACTCGGCGTGTGAAGAACGAGTTCTCTCCACCCTGTTGCTACCAGGCTGCCATAAATTCACGGAGATGTAATTAAGCCAGCTGTACTCAAACGTCATCGGGCTTGGAGCATTTTCCTTTGCGTTCCATTTTTGATTTGATTATGTAGTTAAATCGGTCAAGTGGTATTTGAACTCGCGAATGTGTTTATTAGAGATTTTATGTGACTGCTAAAGCATTTTAAAATGTTTTACTAATTTAAGGAGCAGATATAGGTCAGCGAGGCAATACGGTGAAAGAAAATATCGTGAGAAACCGATACAAAAAAAATAAAAAACATGAAACTTCCACCAGCCCATACCGATCGCATAAAGGTTACTGACTGATAATGCCACACGCAAAAGTCATCAACTGTTCATGGGAAATATTACGCCTTTGTTGTGATTATATCAGCCATCCCGCTTTCTACACAAACACACACACACACGTGTAGTGTTTCACATGTTGAAAAACCATTATGAAGCTCATTTCCATCCATGTTTATACAAAATAATGCATCTTCTTTATCTTTTCTAAACAGTTTAGCAGTAGTACAAAAAAAAAATCCTTCCACATTTCCATACGACCTAATTTCAGATCCAGTTTGGTACACCTTACTTTGTGACCGAGCAGTAGTGCAGAGTAAGCTACCAAGACTTCATATTCATAAAGCCAGGATTACACTTGTAAATAAGCGCTTAGCTCACGTTGTAGACACGGCATTAGGCACACCAGAGCGCACATTGCTTTCATTAAAAAATTTAAACGTTTGTTTTAAACATAGAGTTTTACACTATGTTTGTTGCGTATTTTTAGTAGAAGTTCACATTTGGGGAAATGTTTAGATTTAGGCCTTTTCGGGGGTAAGGGCCAGCGATAATAAAACGCCCCGTTCACGACCTCAGCTGATACGTCGTGGAGACGCGACTTGCGTCTAGGGGCACGCGCATGTTTTGTTCATGTGAGCACCCCGGAACATTGAATATTGCGTCGCAGTAAGGCTCGGCCTGTACTAAAGCGGAGACAAGAGGAGCGGCGATGTGTTGCAAACCAAGAGTCAGGGAAATAGCAATAGATTACCATGTTCTCTCGTCACGACTGCCTTGTTGGTTCAGTGGTCCCAAGCTAGACTGCTGAACATGAGGTCCTCTGTTTGATTTCCACGTGGGAAAACTGATATTGGATTTTTCCTTCAGGAATTTCTCAGTAGCAGCCATGGAGTCTGGATTTGCGCCCGGTTAGTGGCAATAGGTTCGTCCCCTATTACATGGGATTTCAACATAACTGGCGAAATGTGGGTGTACTATTAGGTTCACCTCTGCCTAAACCTTCGAGGTTTACAGGAGTGATGTTATGTTTTATATGCCCTCTACCTAACAACAAGTTTCTTCAAAGTTATAAGTATCTGCAGGAGTAAAACAAAGAGTAAAGTTTTAGTAGATACCTATTTGAATAAAACTCATTAAGAGCATCTAGGATGCGTTACCGAAGTTCAGCCTCCAGTCGAAGTGCCGCGTGTAGTGCCCTTTGAATATTCTATGAAAGTTTCAGCGCGAGACGAGCGTAGGAATGGAGCTACGAATAGACAGGCGTCATATTCATGCTTCCATACTTTTATTATGAACTAGCTTTTGCTTGCGGCTTCACTCCCGTTATGCACCGATATTAACACACATTTCAAATGTAGCCTATGACACTTGGGATTAATGTAGCTTCCCGTTAGTGAAAGAATTTTCAGAATCGGATCAGTGGTTCCGAAGATTACCGCCTACATACAAACTTACAAAAAAAATACCCCTATATTACATAATTTTCGTATAGACTAGTTCCTGTCTGGGACTTCATCTGCGTAAAATTCAAAATTGGAATAAAAAGTATCGAATGTGTTATTCCTGGTTTATTTATATTAGAATATATAAATAAATAAATATTTATTTATATTAGAATATCAAACGAGTATCGTTAAGGTCAGGGTGCGTAGCCCTCGCAACCAGCGCAGCGTGCGTGCATGACTGGACGTATGAAAAAAAGCAAAAGGAATATGTAAAATTCGCTTGGCATATGGTAGTATTTGCATATTTTGAGGAACAGCGTGACTTTATGTATGTATGTATAAAGGGTGTAAATAGACCCTTAACGACGCCGAAAGCCAATTGTTCTCCGCGTCATTGCGATAATTTTTTTATCCTGGACCATATCTGAGAACCTTCTAGTTACGTAAATATTGGAGGTCAAAGTTCCTACTTTTTCACAAGTTTTTTTTTACAAATACTCGTTTGTAAGGTTGTCACTTTACTTTAAATACTTCCACGACCCGTTCACTATTCAATGCATCTATCAGCGCAATGTTTTGAGTGCGTTACATTGAGTTTTATTCCGTAAAACGTGATTTTTTGCGCCAAAAAAAAAAGTCGTTGCCCAGTAATATTTTTTGCGTAGGGTTACTTAGTTTGAAGTACAGAATGCTTGGTTGACGGCTTCGTGAAGGCTCCGTTTACACCTTGTATTTCTGCTCCGTTGTTCTATTGGTCGCAAATCGCGGCTGCTGACCATGAGATCCTGGGTTCCATTCCCGGGTCCGGCAAATTGTTATTGGGGTTTTCTATCAGGAATTTCTCAGTAGCAACCAAGGAGTCTGAATTTTTGCCCGGTTGAAGGCAATAGGCTCGCCCCCTATTCCATGGGACTTACATAAATGGCGAAATGTGGATGTACTATTAGGTACCCTTCGGCGTATATTTCGGATGTATGTACATATATTTCCGCTGACAGAAGGACTCCTTCTCTAGACCCTCAGGTTTATTAACACTTTCATTAAAAAGTTTTAGAACAGCCTTGCACCGTTTGCAATTACACACATGCGAAACTTCACTCAATCAAGAACGTTTTATGACGTTAAGAAGAAAGTTGAAAAAGGCCATAACATTAATCGAACTTTATTTGATGATGGAAGGTGCGAGCAAACAAACAATGTCTTTGGTTCAAGATTACTTTCGCTAGCTGTTTTGGTAGGATATAAATCCCTTAGCCTAAGTACGTACTGGCAAATACCTTGCTTAAATAGCAACTAGAGCCTGGTGACTGGAGACGACACTAGAGGAGAGAAGATGTCTCATATTTGTTTAGGCCAGCCTCCGCTCTCAGCGACAGTGCACAGCGGGGATAGGAAAAGACGTGAGCGGTCTGCGGCGGACGCTAAACTGGGCGTAAGTAGCTTGTACACACATCTCCAGTCTAGCCAGCACGCATCGCCACACAGCTTCACCCTAGCTTCTAAGCATCTCGTCTCCTCTCTGCTTCGCACATCTCCGCTTTGGTGGAAGTGCTGACTATCCGCCAGTAGCTTGACGCAACTCGTGTCGCGCCTGAGGTCGTGAAAAGGTTCACAGTCTTAGGCCACCCGTTCGTCCAGCATGAGACAGACATGTCGAGTCTAGTTCAATTTAAGTTGCGCAGGCTATTTATTGAGTTACAACAGCTATTCCTATTATCTTGATTAAATATTGTTTTTAATAAAACCACAAGGATTACTGTAATGCGAAATAAGTTTGTTATAATAATAAAACATGTGATGAATGCCTTAAATTGTGGCCGTAATGCGGGAAATAGGTTTTGGTTAGGCCGGGAGCCAGTGAGTGAACGTGAGCGAACAGTGAACTCCTTAACAAAAATAAATTTTTTGGTTTGTTTTACCATCATATATTCTTGTGATATATTTAGGTACCTTAATTGTATGAGTATTTACTTTTTTTTGAGATAATCAATAAAATCTAAATAGACACTTGAGCCTTACTATATTTTTTTCTTAAGATCACTTTGGGAATACGCAATACTTTATCTTGACCGCCTAACTGACCGTCTCGTCGCAATATAGATAGGTTTCGTCTCGACTTGCCAAGGCCGCTTATATTAGAATACTACTAGTAGCGCCTTAAAAGGTGTAACATTTTGAGCTCCCAGGAAATAGATGTTATCTTGAACCAAGTAGAAAAAGGGGTTTAAAAGCTGCAACGACGATTTTCGCAACGTGGCTGGTAGCAGCTGGATGATGAGCGATTAGAGAGGTTTTTTTTTTAAATAATCAAGGGCCTTCTTGTAACTTAACAGACAGATGTAGTGAAGGGGATTTTTTCCACCATTTCTTCTCCTCCGCTAAAACACTAAGAAGTGGCGAAAGTCGTGCGTTTAAGGGGACTGTCTTATGTAGTTTATGACATTGGAATGTGCACTTTTGGAAAAGTGTTGATTCTCAGTCCTAATTAGCTGCCAAGGCAAAATGGAAACAAAAAATGTGTTGCGCCGACCCAAAGTCATATAGGACAAGTGCAGTGATATGTGATGATGTTGATAACAAAGCTGCTATATTACTGCGACCGATGATGATAGATTATTCAATCTCCCTGTCTCCTAAACTAGGATAATAACGACGAACAAACGTAAGCTATATTTTTATTACGTTCGTTTCGGAACGTTGTGGTTCATAAAATGAACAATATTTCTTTTTCATGGTCCACTGGGCCCTTTGGTTGTAACTGTTTTTATTAAATTTGACCGCTTCTAAGAATTGCTGTTTTCCCGTAAGAATTGGCTTAAGGATTATTTGAAGAGATGTTTCCTTCTTGAATTCTTTTGTTAGCTTATATCATACTCAGCTGCTGGTACACAGGGCCCCCGGGCTAATAAAGTGTCCATTGCTGGGACACTTACCTTCTCTCTGTTTGAGGGGTAGGCCAATAATCCACCAGGCTCGGTACACATGCCGGTTTCTTCACGATGTTTTCCGTTATGAAATAAATGACAAAGAAAAATGCTTGACTGCCTTTGGACCCACGCCTAGGTTAATATTTAGAAACTAAAAGGTCCACGGTATAATGCTACCTTTGACGAATACACCACTTTACATGTCTTAAAACTACAAATGGAACGAAAACTTGCAAGCAAGTCTTCAGTTTTCATAGTTCAATGAAACGTCTTCGCTGATGGGTAAGCACGAAATTCAAGCGACATGTGAAAGTACTTTAAAGATAGTTTTATTTTAAAATGATGTTTTGAAAGCTTGTTCTTGTTTCGTCTAGTTCTTTGCTTCGTACATACTTATGTAGGTATTATTTTAAATGTAAAATGAAATAAGACGCGCCTTGTTTTAAGTATAGCAGTATGAAGAACAGGGTGTAAAGCCTTCATCCTTCATCCCTCATAGTGGGTAGGTTGTTGTGTCCGATGGGCTACTGCCCGACGGTTGTTGTCGGGTTATTGTATAGAAAGGGTCTAAAGTCACGGAGAACTTTAATATAGCCGTTTAGAAATTTGATGCTAGTTCCTAATTTGAGGTATAGATGGCGCTGTAGTACTTTTAGTAGTGCCGCTACATAAGTATTAAACACGAAAAATTATTGAATTCTTTGGGAGTTAAGCAAGTTTTGTTTCTTTAATTGACAACCTTTTTGAAAACTCTGCTGCATATAGGCTACATACTGGCTACCTGTTGTGCTATGCTTCCTTGGTATATGTGAGCCGTATCCATATCTTACTCGGGGTGTTTTATCTTCTGGCAATTGGTCTGCCAATACTTTTACCGGGTTCGGCTACCATTCAGTGAGAGCTCTGCGCAATATGGTTGAACTTAACGAAGAAAGGCAATGTTTAATATGAATTGATTTACCCTATAATAACATAGTGGCAGAAAGGAGGAGCTCGTCTGGTTAAGCCGCGCTTGCCTGGGTTGGTCCGTGGATGGGTGACCACTCATACATACCGAGTTTCCTCTGTGCCTCGGAAAGCACGTTAAGCTGTTGGTCCCGGCCGTAAATTTAAGATCTTTGACAGTCGTTACAGATAGTTAGTGACCCGAAAGTCTGACAACCAGTCTTACCAACGAGTATCGTATTACCCAGTACTAACTGGGTTGTGGACGTCAGATAGGCGCTCCATCTAAAATACTGGTATTCAGCTGCATCCGCTTAGACTGGAAGCCGACCCCAACATAGTTGGGAGAGGAGATGATGTTGAACATAGTGGCAGGTCCTTACCTACTGATTACAATACACATTCATATATATGTACATACATACACTCGTATAATAATAGAGAGGGCCCCATGAACATAGGTACTAATACACAATAGAGATAATTCTCAACAGGGGAAGATGTGGGCAAGTCATCGTCAGTAAATTGGTCGTTACAGCCTCTTGATACCTCGTAAATTGTGCCAACAAACAGATTTGAGGGACACTTGACGAACCTACGCATTTGTGCGGATAGATAATAAGATACGGTTGATATAGGATTTGGATGTAAGCCTTGTATTGGAATTTTGGTGTCCTTACTACAGCGCCTGTATGGTAGTCTTCTTCTTAGAGTGTCCATGGCAATCTAAATTGTGTCGGCCCGGAACTTAGCAACTAGTTTGGTGCCTTCGTTAGCGTCCATCAGTTCCTGTAGTGAACAAACAACAGGACACGCTGGACACGATATGAAGTGCCCTATCGTTTGTGGAACAGCACCACATTTACACTCCAAGGCAGAGTCATTAATGACTCTCCACCTGAGCAAGTATTCCTACATGGCATGGCAAGGCATGGTAGTTACAACAGCATTTTGGAAGATGACAGCTGCCAGACCGGACTGCCCCTTCTAGAAACACTGGGTGGGGACTGTCATAGCAAAACATAACATCACGCGTGTTATCCCCGAAGGGTTAGGCAGAGGTGTACCTAATAGTACACTCACATTTCGCCAGTTATGTGTAAGTCCCAAGTAATAGGGGGCGAGCCATCAACCGGGCACATATCCAGACTCCGTGACTGTTACTGAGAAATTTCTGAAGAAAAAACCCAATAACTCTTTGCCCGACCTTGGAATCGTATCCAGGACCTCGTGCTCAGCAGTCGCGCTTGCGACTACCAGACCAATGAGGCAGTCCAGGGACACTGCGTAGGTACTGTCATAGGTCTGAATAAATATTCAGACCTATGACAGTCCCTACGCAGTGTGTAAAATATTACGCAGGTTAGTATTTTTAGTGTTTACAACTTAAATAAGTTGTAAACACTAAAAATACTAACCTATTTTGTTGAACACCATTGTTACTTTTTTTTTTGGGGTTGTAAATCGTAAAATGGCCTTTCCCGCTCTGGGTGAAGCGGGAGAGGACGGGGGAGGGCGTGTCAGACTCTTACTGACTAAAACCCACCCGTGTTCCTTCACTTGCCTGTGCCAAGGTGCCAAGGGCCACGGTAACTCTTTCGAACAAACCCGCAACCCTGGTAGGCATCGGTCCTAGTGGACCCCTTCAGTTTGTGCTGACATCTCTTTGAGGCGCGCGTGGAACTCAACGCGCCATATGGCGCCTAAGGACCAGTCCTTACTGGACGGCGAGCTACCCATTTCTCGCCGTCCGCAAGCCCGCGCCTACGGTGGCCAGGAATCCAACATAAAATACTAACAAAACTATAGACAATAAAGATAATTTTTTTAATTTTTAGGGACCTGTTCTAGGCGAAATGTGGGTGCACTATACACCTCTGTCTAACTCAAGTGTAATTTTGCCGATTCCCTTCATGTTCTTCAGTGGTTACCACGGCTGAATATGAGTTTCTCTTTCAGTCCCTGGTAGTAGAGACTGGGGTTTAAGGTTCTCCCCAGACGGATTTATACCCTCCATGGAGATAATGATATCCCCTTCATCATCTGCCTAGCCTTTTCCCAACAACATTGGGGTCGGATTCCAGTCTAACTGGATGCAGCAGGATACCAGCATTTTATATGTAGCAGTTAGCACTGGGTAATACGATACCCCTTGGTAAGACTGGTTGTCAGACTTAACCCATAAAAAGAATGCTCTTGCTATGGTTCTAATTTCGTTTGTCGACTGATAGTGTAGTTGCAGTGTCAGCTCCAATATGTGGTTTGCAACTGTCTCCTGCTGTCCCATACATTTTGGTTGAGTGGGTACCGGATCGAAATTTTGAATGGGATTGTTGATTATTTGTATATAGAGAGAGTATTTTACGTGGAGCGATTGCCTATCTGATCTCCACAACCCAGTTAGTACTGGGTGATACGATACCCCTTGGTAAGACTGGTTGTCAGACTTTCGGGCCACTGACTACCTATAACGACTTTCAAAGATCTACAAATGACAGCCGGGACCAACGGCCTAACGTATATCCCCATACGAAAAAAACGTCGTGCAAAGTGGGTGTACTTTTATAGCCACGTCTATAGCTAAAAAACAGAACCCTTCGGCAAACACATCTATAATTTCAATCGAAATAATGATTCATCGAACTCCAATAAATCAATTTCCCTTCTTCAAAGTCTTCTTTTACCAGCACAAAACCTTTCGCACGCTATAAATGTTCTAATCAATCAAGAAACAACTATAAGGCGGTGTCTAGACAAGCTTATCAAGATCCCGGGTGTACTTAATCCTGCGTAAAACTGTAAGGCGCTGCGCAAACGTGGACACTTTGTCTTGGAGACAAGCTACCAATGAATATTTGATTTCTATAGAACCTTTATGAAATCAGCCACTCCCTGCTCGTTTCTGCTACGGTTTCCTGTGATGGTGTGCCGTGTCGGTAGCAAAAAGTGTCTTTGCGCAGCCCCTAACGTGTCTTAGTCAAGATACTGATGTGTTTTGACAGTGTAGATCGTAGATCGGGCCTATTGATTGAGTTTGGGCGATGAAACGCGTTGATGTAGGCTATCGTTAATTAATTTTGGAAAAATGAACAGGTGACTGACTCATTTCTAACTGATTGGGTGGAGAGAAAATATAAGGAAGATTGGAAAGGTATGGGAGTGGCCTAGGCCCAGGAGTGGAATAGAATAGGAAAACATGAGAAAAATGGGAGTCAGTTACTATCATGAAGGGATGGGTGGTAGTGTGTCCTGTGTCACCTTAATTTGTCTAGTCGTGTTATGTTAACGGCGAGCGGATCTTTCGACCCAATAGGGTCGGAATTAATTATATATTATTGTACTAACCTCTCGGTGCTAAGGCGACCATTGAAATACAATAGCGCGTTTCCATTCAGCCACGTTTATATAGGTGTGGTGCAAAACGAAATAAGGGTATTAGGGCCTTTTCGTTACACATTTCTGTCCATAAAGTTTTGTTTCAAGTCGATAGTTTCTCGTTGTCACACACGATACATACACTATGGATAAATATGTTCTTTTTCAATAGGACACATGATATTGTGTCTTGCTTGCACTCTGCAGGAATTTATGAGAGCTGGAGACAGCACCAATCTCATAGCTATGTTCTGGCCGACTCAGTATACATTGCCATCGAAGAAAAAATGTGTTTTGACAAACGTGACAAAAGCATGACTATTTTTGTCATCTAAATTAATTATTATAATGTTTAAAGAAGATTTAATGGTAAAACAATTATTATGCTTGGATCGTTTGGTCACGTGGAGGGCAAAGGTATTTACAAGGCAGATGTGAGCGGCAACGCCGGTGCCCGGCCTTCTCGGGACGCCCTAAAAGGACACACTGACCTTATTGGTGAGATTCTTCAGAAAGGCCAGGTGCGTACTACGTGCAACCAACGTGCGTACTACGTGCAACCAACGTGCGTACTACGTGCAACCAACGTGCGTACTACGTGCAACCTACGTGCGTACTACGTGCAACCAACGTGCGTACTACGTGCAACCAACGTGCGTACTACGTGCAACCAACGTGCGTACTACGTGCAACCAACGTGCGTACTACGTGCAACCAACGTGCGTACTACGTGCAACCAACGTGCGTACTACGTGCAACCAACGTGCGTACTACGTGCAAACAACGTGCGTACTACGTGCAACCAACGTGCGTACTACGTGCAACCAACGTGCGTACTACGTGCAACCTACGTGCAACCAACGTGCGTACTACGTGCAACCAACGTGCGTACTACGTGCAACCAACGTGCGTACTACGTGCAACCAACGTGCGTACTACGTGCAACCAACGTGCGTACTACGTGCAACCAACGTGCGTACTACGTGCAACCAACGTGCGTTTATGAACAGATGTATGAACGTGGACGAGGCTCAAGGAGTATGTAAGGATCGTAGCAGGTGGTGTCCAGTGGTCCATTTCAAACTTGTTGATCATCGCAATGCTGAAAAATCACCGATTAACTAAAACAGATTTGTACTAATGACGTCTCATTTAGATTCAAAATGACTTCGAAGTTATCCTAAAAATGAATGCAAATAACTAGTTTTGACTTCGCTAACGACTAAACTTCTATTAAAATCATATTTTATCCTATAAAACATGTCTGGAACATTTTAGAATTTAAACGGCATTCAGTTTTTAGCTGTGCGTGTGAGGGAGACGGTAATATACGTGTTGTTTAGGTTAGAAAGGGACGGTGTATGAATAATTCATGTATTGTGGTTTCGGTGCAGAATTGTCGGAGCCATTATATTTTTCAAATGTTTATTCAATGTTTTGTTAAAAGTTAGGTTATTTTTGATATGGTAATGATTTAGGTTTTGTTTAATAGTCTTGTTTAGCATATCAAAGCTCTATCAAAAATAATTTATCGGTTAAAACCACCACTATACCTTGATTAATATGTTTTGGTATTAGAAAATGAGACTTTTCATCTACTCTAGAACGGCAAAGCACTGGAGTTGCAGACGTCTACAGGATCAATAAAATGTGTTACTAAACTAAGTGGGTAGGTACTAAAGACTCTAAGTGATCAGATTAAATTAATTTAGCATTTAAACTTATACTTCAAGTATGTATGTCACTCTCTCTATGCCCGCCTGCGGTCGTTGTCCTCAAAAAACACTTAATCTTTTTTTTTTTTTTTTTTGGTTGCCTCTCATGTGTCCCACTGCTGGGCAAAGGCCTCCCCTTTCTCCTTCTAAACCTCTCTATCTTGTGCGATATCTGGCCATGTTCGCCCCGCAAACAAGATCAGATCGTCACATCACCTTCGCCGTGGTCTACTTCGACGGCGACTTCCTCCGTCAGGCGTCCAGTGAGTGACGATCTTCGCCCACCTCTCCGGGTGCATTCGCGCTACGTGGCCAGCCCACACCCACTTAAGCTTGGCTGTATTTTCTCCGACATCCACAACCTGAGTTATGGAACGCAGAGTGGTGGTTCTAACGCGATCTGTACGCTTCACACCTATCGTTATATTATCTTAAAATACCAACTCTTTCTGTGGCGTTTCAAACTCAAACTCAAAGCATTTATTTCAATTAGACCATTACAGGCACTTTTGAATGTCAAAACACAAAAAATAAACTAAGCTACAGTCCCTGTCACAGGGCAAAATAACTTGTGAAAGTACTGTAGTTGCCCATTCGAAAGCGTAGATCTCTATGGAGAAGAATGGGCAAGAAACTCCATGGACACTCTTTTAAATCAATATGTTTTTATACAAAATCTTGGTTACATCATTCATGTAGAGATTATACATACTGTATACATGTGAGAACGATGTAGAAAGACGTGCGAGTAAGAGCGCAAGCTAACTTAACCTGATTTAACATGGTCATGAGTGTCCACTTACCATTACAGACCTGCTGCTCGCCTGCCAAAGTTACAGTACTTGGCAAATCATTTTTAACCCAATATTCAGTACAATGGCCTCGTTGGTCTAGCGACTGCTGAGCATGAGGTCCTGGGATCGAATCCCAGGTCGTGCAAAGTGTTATTGGGTTTTCCATCAGAAATTTCTCAGTAGCAGCCACGGAGTTTGGATTTGTGCCTGATTGATGGCAATAGGCTCGCTCCCTGTTACATGGGACTTAAACATAACTGGCGAAATGTGGGTGGACTAATGAGTAAACCTCTGCCTAACCCTTCAGGGAATACTGGCGTGATGTTACGTTATTCAGTAGAGCTATTGAAAGAGATGACTTCCAGATGTATGTAGCACTACATTCGATTAATTATCCCTGTTCCCGTTAGATCTGCGTTGCATACGTAATATATTCAATTAATTCAAGTCATGCTTGTTCTTTGGGTACATAGGTTTACGCAAGTATACATAAACAACGATGGCTACTGAAATTGAGTAGCTCATTCATTTAAGCTTTGTTTTAGATATACAGAAGAAAGAGAGAAGTGGAGTGAAGGGAGTTTTGTTACATGCATTAGAGCATGAGGTCTTTGTTTCAATTCCTAGGTCGGGCAAAGTACTGTTGGACTTTTCGAGGCTGCTACTGAGAAATTGGTACTATTGCCTGGGAATGTGCCCGTTGATGGCAGTAGGCCAATAGAGTCCCACCCCATATGGGACTAACATAACTTACGAAATGTAGGTGTACCGACGAATATTACACCAGATAAGTTAATAGCGATGGCGAAGTCTGTGGTAAAAACAGCAGAAAAACATCCCCGGATCACCTTAATCATCATTCCTGGAAGACAAATAACCACACTTCTTATAAAACACAGCTTCAAATAACACACAAACATCACAAGAATTCAACAAATAAAATTCTCATAAAATATATTCTAAAAACAATTTCTACGTAAAACGTTCAGTATGACGTGTAGATTCAACGTTTACCGTTTTTATTGAATCGATAGAATCACCAGATATATTATATTACAAAATGAATAGATTTCTATCGTAAATTGTTGAAGAAAACCATTAGTATGTTTTATGAAAACTTCTCCGTTTTTTATTTCGGAAAATTCAAACGTTTTGTTATTTAATTTGATAGATTGTTTATGGATGTCGGTCGGCGTTTATTTATGTAATAGGTCTTAAAATAGAAGTTAAAAGCTTTCGTTGTTCAGCTGTTAATGCTGTTATCGTATTTTTTGTCTGATAACGTTTTTTCTGGGATATTTAGATGATGTCCACGATTTAATCGCTACCTTGGGGAATATTAATGGCGCTATCTTGTTTATTATTAGATGAGAAAATTAAGTGATATTAACTGTTGTCTTTCTCTTATTTTCGATTCAATGGTAAATATTCATTAGGTATATTATTGTCTTAAACGAGTTTCAGTAAATGTATCGGTAAAACATACATACTGTATACATAAACTCACGGCTTTTTCCCACGACGATAAGCAGGTAAAACTCAGTACTTAAATATTATTTTCGAAACGAGTATTTTCAATTTTAATATCGTCCCAATTTATATAACGTTTACACTGCGCGTTTGTGCTAGACCCACTGATTGCCGTTTTGATCGCTGCGTGTAGCTAGGCCTTAAAACGATTTATTCCAGAAATCCCCACCGACAAATACCCACCAGCGGGGATCGTTATTTTTTTTTCCAGAAATCCCCACTAGTTATATAAACTCAGACTAGTGGGGATTTCTGGAAAAAAAGTACCAATCCCCACCAGGTGTTGTTTCTAGATTATTTAAACAAAAATGATTAAATTATTATAATCAACTTTCATTATATATTGCTTGCATTGAAACGAAAATCATAAATATTTACAACTATTAATAAGATTCAAACCAAAGTTATTTAAACATTATAGGATCACATAAATCGCGATTGTGAATTTAGTACCGGGTAAATCGTGAACACTGACTCTTAAGTGCACGTGCACGTCGCAACTCCTCTTCCTTATTATCCCCTGGTACCTACGCTTTCCACTAACGCTAATACTAGAACTGAATAGTTGACGTTATAGCGGAATCCATTTAATATTCCCTTTGTAAATCGCTATGAGTAGCAATGTAGGCTCGGTACCACCACATTACTGGCCGTGGCGTGGGTTCAAAGGGAAGTCCGCATTCATTTGAGGGCTTTGGTACCAATTTAGTGCTGTCAAAGTGTTATTTGCGTAAGAAAATTTTCTCGTGAAATAACGTTTGCAACTTGAGAAAAGTCCTATTTTATAATAGTATAGGATCGATAATACATTATAAGTTTTTAAACTGACACCATCATTAACATTGCAAACGGAATATTTACAATGTTTGCCCATGATCATGGCGCTTGCAACAGCGCCGAAATATCGGGAACTCAAAACAAATAGTAAACATGGTAAATATCCCATTTTCAGTGTTAATCGATAATACTCTGTTTGTAATACCATCCTACCGAAACTTTCGGTGAAAATTCCTTTCAAATCTTATGTAATTGTACGGTATATTATGCCCGTGACCGACAGCCCCTTTGATCAACGGCTATGTCAAAATATCACGTCCATAAAAAGATTTACACATGACTAACGACATACGGGCTATTCAAATCTGTGATTTCGACATTGCTAGCAAGTAACTGGCGATCAAAGATGCTGTGTGTTCATACATACCTTCTTTAGAAACAGTTTTTTCTTTAAGTTTGGTTAATACTTCTTCGAGTGACTCGTATAGTAATACGTGTGACAGTTTTGATCTTCTAAACACATCATTGTTTTACTGCCTTACACCAATTTATTTGGGCTCGGCGCAGCATGTCTTCTTCTTCCATGCTTCTCTATTACTTGTCATCTCATCAGACAACTCCTTTCTTGCTTTATCATGCTTCAGACAGTCCATCCATCGTTTCTTTGGTCCTCTACCCTTGACTATAATGTGGAGCGGTATAAACCTATCCACATTCATAACCAAAACTTTCCTCAATACATTTTATTAGTACCTATAAAATGGAACAGAAATCATGAATCAGAATGATTAAACATATCTGAAGCCTAAAGGGACATCGACCTAAAATGGTGCTGCAACGTTATAAAGTCGAGGAATGCGTGGAGACGAAACTGCTTACAAATGTACGTTGACCTTAAGAAAACACATGGTATTAGAAGTCAATGAACCCAATGTCAATGGATCCCTCCGTACTAGCCGCCATTAGATAAATAAGTCGATAAACAAATATATTTACATATTCTTGTTATTGGAGGTTTAACTTGGACGACCTTATAGAAACATTTGACCTTACTCAAAGGTCACACAAGGGTAAACAGATTATTCTTGTAAGAATTTACTTTATTGATTTATTTTGGTAAATAAAAAAATCTTGACAAATTTAATCATTTTCAAATGTAATTCTTCAAAATCTGAAATGTGAAAGTTTTTTTTTTAAATACTAAATAGGCTTGCGTTTGGCCGCAACTTGCCTGATGTGAAGCAAATTTTATCTAATTAACTCTCGTCACAACATAATTAGGTAACTAGGTACAAAGTACGTTCTAAATAATTTCTAACTGACTTTCAGGTCATGCGATATTACCTAAATACCTATTTACAAATAGATTGTATTTATGTATTTGAAAATATCACACGAACCTCGTGTTTATAATGTTTTATGTAGAAACACGCACGGATTAACGTGATTCAAACAAAAATATGGGTTCTCTACCTGATTAATCTAAATGATTAGGCTTTGACACCGATATACTTTCGTATTTTCTTGGTAAGAAAAACAATGTTTTTGTAGCGTTATTAATGATTTTATTTCTTCTGTATCATGGTGTAAACTGCGACACCATTTATAAGAACCTATTATTAGGAGAAATATCTGATAGTCATCTTAAAATTCTTTGCAAAGAATGGTAGCAAAAAGTTCAGGTAAAAGAACCAAACGCGTAGTACTTAACTTTCGTGCTACGACGTAGCAAGCGTAGCGGTTTAGCTACGGCGTAGCAAAGAGGCTATGGCGCACGTCTAACTTTCTTTAGAAACAGTTTTTTCTTTATTTTTAGTTAAAACTTTTTCGAGTGACGATAATGCATCACTATGAAGTACAGGCCTTTCAAACGTATTTACCTCTACTGTCATAATCAGTGTAATTTTTATTTTCATTACACTAAGGCTGATATTGTCAGAATTTTGAATTTGTCAAAAGTAGGGCGGATCTTATGGAAATACCCCAGACCCCAAAAAGGTTTACTTAGACACAAAACCGTCTATTTGTGACCAAAAACCAACAATATTCCCTATTATAATATTTTAGTCTCCGTTTTCCTTTAATGTATTCAAAATCGCTGTGTGATCTATCGACTTGAGCGTCGGATTATGTAAAGTGGGTTCCGTAGCAAATATTTATGATTTGTGCGAGACCCATCTTAAAGGCGTAATGTTATGCGGACAAAGCTCTTCTTAGCCATTATGTAGGAAAGGCAGATGGACCGATTCGGAAGTTTGTTTGTGATTTATTTTGGAAGCCGGACCCTTGAGGAAACGGTATTGTTTAAGGTTTTATGGTTTCGTGAATGGGGGTAAATGGAAGGCTATTGTATTTTGCATGATAAGATTTTCATTGATTTTCTACGCTAAACGGAGACCTTGTGATAATTTTCGTCAATAACGTTGAAACTGTTGGTACTATCATACCTTATCTTTCTTCATGTGTAGCGCGTCCATAACCTAACCTTATGTTACCTAATTTTATGTAAGCCTTATTTAATTTTATTTCACGTCTCTCACATACGACTCTCTTTCTCTTCTTCAACATTTGGCCACCCTATGCTGAGTCTAGGTCTCTTCCAAATCTCTCCACTTTTGGTGGTTTTGTGTCATGGCTATCCATTTTCTTACAGCCACTTAAATGAGATTGTCTGTATACGACTATTTCCAATTAATAAAGTCGATTCAAATTAAAAGTAAAAGTGTCTGTTGGTCCTCGACATTTCAGAAGTGCCTGTAAATGCTTCAATTGAAATAAAAGCTTTAAGTTTGAATTTGATTGATGTCTTGCGTTTATTTTTTATTCATTAGCAACATTGTGAGCAGAATACGAGCCAGATATTATTTCTATGTAAAAATAGGCACTCCATAAAAGACCGATTTATTTCCGAAACCCCTCAACAGAGTAATCTTGATCGAATAACATTAGTTTATTTAAACCAGTCCAATATTTAGACAAAGCACAGTAATGTTCGATTTCCTCACAGATTACGCTTTAATTATTCAAAAACAATGGATTGGAACACGCGATGGTCTGCACCTGAAACCTAATTTTTTCTCGACGGGTCATGGAAATTGTGTTACTTTTTTGTATTGGCTACAAATGTTGGTAATTGAGACCAACGATTTGTACACGATACAGCGTGTAGCAGAAACGCGTGGTCATATTTATAGGTTGGAGACCATCAAACTATACAATTTTATCTATGGGACCAAAATCGTTTTATTTTTATTTATTATTAGCTTGAACTGTCCCACTCCTTAGAAAAGTCCTCCCTCAATTCCTCTCACTTCTTGTTGTTGTGCCTCTTCTTGCCAATCAATGAGGAAGCCATCCAAAGCGTCCCACCATCTATATCTAGGTTTGCGGTATGCAGGCCCACAGCTTTGCATGTGCAAAGCTGTGGGCTGTTGGGACTGGACAGGCCGCGTGGCCTATCCAGTCCCATTTTAGTTTTGGCAACTATATGGGCTATATCAGCATTTTGAGTTCTGGAGCGCAGTGTGGTTCCAACATCGTTATGCTGAAAAAAAAATTCAGATATCCCATTCAAAACTTTAACACCTACTTGACTGTAATGTATGGGCCAGCGGATACAAAATGTATAAAGGTCTATCATTACTAGTTTTTACTGTGTTAAATGTAACTATTATTTTGCATTAAAACAAAGTACCAAAATGAAACAAGAATTACAGGGCGTCAAAAATATCTTCCACATATTTGTCAACAGGAAAAGTGCCCAGAAGGCTGGCTGCATTGCCACGTTGGACGGCAATGCTGCCGAATATTATCTTGTTTTAGTAAATTTCGGTTTCAGTGACGTTGTAGATAGCTGGATCGACCTCGCAGACTAAAATTTAAAAACATTTTAAAATTGATTGTACAAAGATATGAAGCTGTCAAAAACGTATGAGAACACGTTGTAAGATAGGCTCGATGCCAACGGAACGTTTTGAAAGGCTACACACGAGTAGATAAGAGATATATTAAAGTAGTCATATATTTTGTGCCAGTACTAAGTTTTGAACGACATATTATGACTTATTACAAATCAAAAACTGGCCATCATCATTGGCAGCTATGCTACCCTGGTCTGTGTGAGTGTCATCCAGGTGTTCGAAATTTATTTATAGGTCACCAGGCTATCAAATGCGAGTCGGTTATATCTTCTCTCTGATAATTTTAAATAAAAATTTCAACAATTTATCACCTTTTTGATCATAGAAATAAATACAATTTCTTCGATAACTCGAAATAACTGATTATGAGTAGAGAAAGAGCAAAGAAACGATGAATGGACTGAGTGAAGGATGAGATGGCGAGCAATAGAAAAGTAAAGAAGAAGAAGTAAGCCAGGCTGCGCAGGGTAAAAAAAAATGAGATAAGCGCATGATAATGATGGTGAGTGGAAGTAACCGAATAAGCATATTATTCAGTAGCTCAGCAAAAAGTTGAATCAAAAATTGGTCCAAACATTCCCAAAGCCAACACAACACAATCAGGTTTTTTTCCTCTGTCGACGAAACCAAATTATTAATTAGCGTGCTTTAATTCGACCCTGGCAGTTTGTTACACGCAAAACGTAACTGTGCTACCTCAAGTTAAGGTTTCTTTTGCTTTAAAAGGGTTTATTTTGTTAGTTATTTCACTTAGAAATGAAAACGCAGGTGGGAACACAACTAATGAGAAGATTTAATATTATTAATTACGGTTTTTTATAGGCACTTGAATGGTGGCGAAATGTTTTGTGGTAAAGCTAGGTTGAGAATAGCATGTTTTTAGGCTTTATTTAATATTTGGGTTAGGTTTCATGTTGACTTTGATAAGGTCGTTTTTTTTAATTTATTGTACTCTATTTATATTTATGAAAGTTTTATGGACGAGTTAAGTCAAATATGCCTTAAATATGTTACATGTACGCATAATTATGACGCAAGTTATGCAAGATTATTGCAGGTAAATTATAATTTAGTTAATTAAGCTAAGTAGCACAGCAATATTGTGGCAGGGACTATTGTTATATTTTTCTTTTTTTAATCACTTGTATTCAGCACTTCTTTAAAGCTTTAGTTAAAACGTGGACAATGGTGTGGGTTACATGTTTGTTAAATCTTCGATTAAGTTTTACTCTGTATTTTGTAGCATGTAACTGTTTATTGTCCCAAATAATAAATAAATAAAAGTTAAAAAAACTGCTGTCACATACATTTTGGCCGTGTCACGGACTTTAATTGATGAGCCACTTGTGACTATTCGTATTTTAGCCGTATAATGCAAATCGGGTTTAGTCGGTTACGTTCATACATAGTAAAAAGTGACTACGCAAAGTCAACCAATGCCAGGTCTAGCAACCGTAACCTAGCGACAATTGTTTTAGCGTAGCTATAGTAACGTTAGTAGCGTTACGTATAGTAACGTTATAAAACTGCAAAATTGGAAACTTTGAAAGTGGCTCAACAATTAAAGTCCGTGACTGTACTTATGGCACTTTTGTAGGAAACAGCTGTTTTTTTTTAAATTACAACAATTAAAATTAAAATTTCTATGTGGGGGTTTCAGAATGATGTACTGCGTACGCGGTAACCGTTTTCGTGTCTTTGTCCCTTCCACCTTGTATGTATGTATGTATGTTTGTTTGTTTGTGGCAGTCTAGAGACCAAACTCGTGGACCGATTTTAATGATTCTTATTTCAATCGATTTGTCTTAATATTGCGAGTGTCACTAATCGCGAACGGGAAATCCTATCAGGCAGTTGGGTACACGAGTTGTTGAATATAAGATATTATATTCAATAACTCGTGTGCCCAACTGTCTCTACTAACTCATTCAGTAAGCTAACCGTCTAGTCCGTATCAATAAACAAGTACAATACAATACATAAATGTGTTGGAGTGTAACGTTACTGTTTCTGTTACGTTCTGCTTGGGTGCACATAAAGGTATTTGGTTCATGTTATTGGTCCACTTCCTACCTTTTTTGAGAAATATTAGTGTAGGTATGGTCTTCGACGAATTTTCCAGATATTAATTGAAACCTTTTCTGTAATAGGTTCCTCAGTAAAATTTATAGGATCTGTGGGTAACTAACCTTCTAAGAGTTCGCTAGCAGTCTTCTGTTCATGTCTTTGCCAGATATTGTTTATTTTGCAAGCTAAGTAGCAAATATGGAGGAGCTTCGGAATCTCCATTTAAACGCACAATAAACATTGACACAAGCTATAATAATTATAAATCCAAACATTCCATAATAATTAGTCCTAAGGCCACACATGAATATTGCTCTTAATGAAACATAAACATGCCTTGTTATTCTATATAAAAAATCAATTGCCACATGTATGAAGGATCATCACTTGTGAATGGCTCGACCGATTTGGCTGAAGTTTTGTTGCGTTCGTAATTGTCAGGACACGGTTTGTATGAATGAATATTTTTATTTACGTTTTTAAACTGACATGGTTACTAACACTATCATTGACACTAAAAACCGACTTCCAAAAAAAAACACTAAAAAAGTGGAAAATAACTTTACTTTCGGAAGTCGGTGACTATTGTTTGTTTCATTGACTTTTTTGCCACCGACTTCCGAAAGTAAAGTTATTTTCCACTTTTTTAGTGTTTTTTTTGGAAGTTGGTTTTTTTTTTGTAAAAAAGTTTTTATTTTACCCTTTTTAGTTATCGTATCACACACAAATCCTTGTCAAGTATCAATTTCGCAATTTCTTTTACTTGGATGAAATTTTTTCCAGCTATTTTGATTTCAAAACCAAACTGCTGTACCGATTTTGATGAAATTTCTATGGGACCAATCGGGAAGTAGATCCATTCAGATAAAAGAAGAATTTTTCAAATCGGTTCATAAATGACGGAGATATGAGGTAACAAACACAAAAAAAAAACATACAACCGAATTGAGAACCTCCTCCTTTTTTTGAAGTCGGTTAAAAACGGGATATTTACCATGTTTACTATTATTTTGTTTTCTGTTCCCGATATTCCGGCGCTTTTGCGAGCACCGTGATCACGGCTAAACTACCCTATATTATATTGTAGTCTTTGGGCTAAACTGAAGTTATAGCGGGTACGTATTTATGAGCAGAAAATCGGTCTACCCTCTTTCTTGTTCGTTTTTTTTTGCGCTTGAACTGTCAAAACATATAATAAACAGGGTAAATATCTCGTTTTCAGTGGCAATGATATATTTTGATATTTTTAAGCAAAAGTTGCTAAGCGCTCTTCTCATTTTTTTCATTAGTAAATGTTGTTAGTTAAAATTGATACACAACAGAGCTTGATAATTACTCCATTGGTTCTGGTAACAAAAGGTGCAGTTTGTTATGTGACAGTATTGTTTGTGTAGCTTTGTTTTGTCGCTTGCAATTGTTTTACAGAATGCTGCTGGTAATTAGAGAGTACATGTTGATATAAATGTCTTTGAAATTACGGTTTTGTGCAATAGAAGGTCCCAGTTATTATAAAGTCTTGCGCACCTGTAATCTCCGAATTGTTAAGCAGAGGTGTACCTTCCTAATACTTACCTTATATATATATATACCTATACCTTACTAATAGACCATCATTTGTAGTCTCATGTTAAAGGGGCGAGTATTATTTGATATATGTATATCTCACGGGAACGTACCTTACGTAGGAGGATAAATGTATTTTTACCTGGATCCTAAAAACTGAAATCTATTCACGCTTACGCGTGAAAAGGTAACCAACAGACAAACAGGCCGAGTTACCTACTTTCGAATTTTATTATTATTTCTTAGCCGTCCGACTAGATTCACGTTATAAAGTTCATTTTATTGTAATATCATTATTTAAACGCTCGTATTCTCGAGACCACCCGAGTATGGAAACTAGAATATGAGTGGATTTTTCAGCATTTCCTTGTGAGTAATATGACAGGGTCTTCGTGGTTCGTTTTAGGTGTATGCATGGTTAAATTTAAGTCGTTTTAATCTTCCTAAGGGGTCATTGTACTCATTATAACGAACAACTTTTACTATGGGACCAACCCTGAAATCGCGTAAAAAATCAGCTGTTCAGTACATTTTGACGTTATTCGCGATTTTAGGGTTGGTCCCATAGTAAAAGTTGTTCGTTATAATGAATATGGTACAATGACCCCTTAAGATTATTAAGACGACTTAACTTTAACCATGTATATTGTATAGTGTATATAGTATTAACTGAGCTGTGTTACTTAGACATAAAGCTTCGAACTAGAATACTAGAAAATTAATGTCGTGATAGACTGACGAAGTATCAAGAGGACTGTGGGGGAGTAATGCTTAGATTTGGGATTCTGTAATTTCCAATTGTGAACGATTGACTATTTATTCAAGAGATGTTTGTTTATGTTGAAGTATGTTTAAGTGTAATTTACGGGTTAAGACTTAGTTTGGTCAAAGCCTAGGGGGGGAAGGGCGGTTTTAGTTGCACCCATTGTCTCTCCCACCTAAAAAAATCCCATCCAAACCCATCTTTTCAGTTTGTCACAGAAACAAAAACTTTGTACACTCGCTATATTTGTGGCTCCACCCTGACAAAACCACAGCAATTCCTAGCCAAAGTTATCTCATCCCTACCATATTTCAAAGAACAAATTGCCACCCGATAATGGTTTAACTTAATGATCAAAACCAACTTGGTCGCAGTGTAAAACTTGGTACACTCTGTGCCAAGATAAGTGCACCCAATTCCGGCCACTAAGTACGGAAGTACGGTGGGCTGGTGGGCTGTTAACTTGCACGGCGGTGGATTAACACTCTCGCGGAGGAAATTTGAATTTAATTAGCGTTTTATACGGTTATTATGAGGTTGAGGTACGTTTAGGTCTTACCCTAATTAATTGTAAAGACTGTTTCTAAGGAAACTGGTCGATTTTATATGGGATAATAGGTTTAAACGGTGATCCTGTGTGTGGAGTCGAATATATTTGACTTGATTTTGTATTGAGCAACTAAGTAATCAAAATAGTTATTTTTTGTTAAGGTTATTGAGAAATCAAAGTGAACATTACAATAATTAACTACAGAGGGTTATTGAAAAAAACACTAACAAACTCTTACACCCCTATCTATAAGCAAGTCAAAGTGTTTACTTGAGTAAATGTAATTTTTTAAGTTAAGATTTTTATTATGTACTTTAGTAATTGCTTGGAGTTAGAACTGTAAGTAGTTACAATTCTTAGCTTTGCTTTCTTTGACGCTTCTCATTTCGTTTAAATTCTTGTCTATTGTTTAAAAAAAAAAGTAATTTAAACTTAAGCTCAAGAAATTACTTTAACTTGACTATAGATACAGGTGTTACAGCTTCTTTACAACACATTTAATAACTTTTGTTCTATGACTTATGGAAATTCGCTAAAATAAAAATAAAAAACTGATTTCCCATACAAATAGACGCGATCAGCTGATCGTTTACTAAGAAACGTGTTTGTTTTGTTGTTGTCAAAAACTTAATTGCATACTAATGATGCAAAGAAGCTACCTGTGAGAGATTTTCAGTGTTTTTTCAATTACCATGTATAGTTAAGTAATGGTGTAATATCACAGCTCCAATAAATGGAGGAATATGAGTAGTAAAGCCCACGTAAGAAGAGAGCCTAGTGTCATTAGGGTAGTATACTTTATTTGGCATTTATTTATTGAATTAGGTTCACCAACAATTGTCACACCGAATACAGAGACATAGCACATTCATAAAATTAAATAACAGCGTAACAATTACTTATACATAGGTAAACACCACATGCACAAAATAATAAATTACAAAGATAACTTACTAGGTAATAAGCGCCAATAAATTAAATTAACATCACATATAGCGAAAAACAGGTAAAATACATAAAATAACATTAAATGCAAACAATTTTCTAACTGGATTGATAAATTATAAAAAAAAGATCGACATAAAATTAAAGTTCATTGAATAAAACTGGTAACATTGATAAATTGATAAACATAAAATTATAAAATTAATAAAAGTGGTAAAATTGACACAATGATATATTTGATTATGATTAGGGGTTGCATGACTGTATTACTACATAATGTCTGTACATAAGAGACGGAGATACTTAAGACATAACTTTCACTATCACTTACGGGATATCTTCCGCGATTAATGTTTATATTGAGCTCCCGATATTTCGACGCTGTCGCAAGCGCCATGATCACGAGATGACTGGAGAATGCGGGTGGATGGTAAAAACATTGTTAAGCGCAGACAAATCTGTCTACCCTCTTTCTTTGTCTTTTGCTACGCGCACTACGGCGGCGGCGGCTACGTAAGTGATAGTGAAAGTTCAGATATAAACCGTGGAAGCTTAAAACAGTGTACATAAGACATAGTTGAACATAAGAGACAGCTGACCTTCGCAATGAGATTGAATAGCATTGAGAAATAAAGATTGATTTGTTTTGCACTCTCAGAAGATTGATCACAAAAGCTAGATTAATATTGACGGGGACGATTAAGGTATGGAAACTTTTGGTATACGAAGACAAATACCCGTCTAAAGTATTTACTTGAGTAAATGTCATTTTTTGGGATACGATTTTTATTATGTAGTTTAGTTATTTCCTAAAATTAGAACTGTAAGAATAGAATTATAGAGTAGAATTCTTAGCTTTGCTTTCTTTGACGGTTCTTAATTCGTTTAAATTCTAGTCTATTGCATAAAAAAAATTGCACAAGTAATTACTTAAGCTCAAGTAATTACTTTAACTTAACTATAGATACGGGTGATATATTGTTTGTTTTCACTTATACTAAGCTAGGCCTAATAATAGGTGTAAAAAAAACCTTAACGAAGCCGAAACGCAGTTGTTTTGCCCGTCATTGAGATTATTTTTTGTTCTAGACCACATTTGGAAACCTTTTAGTTACGGAGATATTGGAGGTCAAAGTTCCAACTTTTCCACAAGTTAAAAAGAAACACGAGTTTTTAATGTTATAAATTTACTTCAGAAACCCCCATAACCCCCGTCCGTCCGTCGTGTCCTTTTTGATGCATCCATCAGCACAATGTATTGAGTGAGATACATTGTCCTACCATAAACCCTGATTTTTCACCTCAAAAAAAGTCGTTCGAAATCTTGCGTAGAGTTTCTTAGTTTACTAAAAAACTCTTCAGAAACTTCTCCAGAAACATACAGAATGCTGGGTGGCTTTGTGAAAATATTTCTTTATCACACACTGTGTGAACGGACCCTCGTTTACACCTTGTATATTAAAGATCTATATTAAACTATTGGAATGATCAACTTTTAACGCAATGCCGAGTTTTGAAAATGTTGGTGAAAAAGGGGCATAAGACATAAGCGTCATTCATCATTGGTAAATACACGTACCAAAATCATATTTAGCTACGAATCACTACTACAAAATAATACACTATCAACGATAAGACCGCCGCCAGAACTTTTGGTGTACAATCAAGTATAGGCTATCTGTCTACAAATAAAGATACCTCTAAACAGACGCGACGCGACATTCCGTAGCGCGACGTGATTTCTATTCCTAGTTCAATTTATATGAAAGCGCGATCTTCTTACACACATCCGTGATCTGTTACTATGCGACGTGATAGGTCGAGTTAGGCGCGACTGTGTGGAAGAACCCTAATACAGAACGGTAAAGGTTAGAACTGAAAGATAGTTATTCAACAATAGATTGTTGAGTTTTGAATGTTTTGGCTAAAAAATATTTTTGTATACACGGATCCAATTCGTTTACAGATGATTTTTTTTTAATTAGCTGTATTCTAAGTTTGCGATTAAAATAAGAAGAAAACAAAAAAATTATGCTTGTAGAATACATAACCTCCAACTTTTTTGAATTCGGTTAATAAAGCTTTATGGATAGTTCTCGAAAAGATTTATTATGTAGGACTCGTTCATATGCAGGACTGACTCAATCCTACTTAAGCTGAGCAGCTTTCTGGGTAACTGCCATGAGTAATGGACAAAAAGATTCACCGAGTGTGAGCTATTAACGATAGATGACATTGCGGCAGACCAAAGTGAATAGCGACCAGTTTAAATATCTTACCGAGAGAACTGATTGACATTCGCAATTGTGACAGAATTGTGTTGAAAAGAGAAAGGACTTTGACATGCACTTGGGACAATCGAACTTGGAACTTGTCAAGTAACCCATATGTGAGTTAATAGGCTTCATTTTGGTTAGTTCGTTCTATCGTCGACTTCATCTCTGTCCTCAGAACAATATTTGAGGTCAATAGTGGGCCCATTTAATATTAAATAAAATACAGGCTAGCTAGTTATTCCAAAACTCTCTCGTACAAACACATACTCCACACCATAATACAAACCTGGAAAATCGTTCTGCAACTACTCACAGATAAAACACACCCATCAAATGAATGGGTTGAGTGAACGAAGAACAAGCGCAGTTCCTTGTTCGGTCCCATTCGATTATCACAGTCGTTTGTGTTCCAAACTACTGTTTAATGTTTTAAGTGGAGATACGATGTTGATTGTTTTGACAATCTGATTTTACAATGACCGAATGATAGATGATGGTAAGTTATTTTGAAATGGTTGTTTACTAATATGTTTGGTTGCAAACGTGTAAATGTTTGTGAGAATACGGATTGCGGAAAAGACTATTGTAATACCATTTTGTGCAGCGATATTCTGGTTTATGGTTCAAGGCTAATAATAAGATGGGCAGTAGACTCTTCCAGTCTGCTGATAACCTAGTAGTCACCGATCTGTCTGCAAAATGATTATGACATTGGGTGGTCTATGGACACCCTGTGGCCCTACTGCTTTACATTTTTTTTTTTTAAATTTTATTCTAGTGTGGGAAAGAGACAGAGCTATACAGGATGTCTAGCGCCATCTCTTTTCCACACTGGACGAACTAAAACATTCGGACGAAATAAAAAAAAGACGTCACGGTAGGGCCACGGGAAACCATGATTAGGAGCAGAAAAATGGCAAAAAAAGATTAATTTCCTAAATAATTTCCAGTAGCGGAGTAACTTCTGTCCATTATTATTATTGGCCAATACGCAATCGACCACATCGTTATTAGTGTCATCAAAACCGATCACTTTGTACCAGGCAAACAAAGGCTGTTAGGAGCTTCTTATAGACATATTCGCGGTGTCTTCGCGTCGATAAATCACGCTGTGCCGCTGTGCCAACATCGTTCACTCATTATAAAAGCGATCAAGGTTATAAGGAGAAAAAGGCCTGGATTTTTATTTAAAAAAAGTCTTGTATAGAAAGCTCCATTTCGCGAGGATCATGAATTCGTGATGGATTAGTAACTATTAATTTTTGAGCTCATCATTCATCTTCCAATTTTAATCAAACATTTTTAGCTATTCATGGCTTACTGCTCTAGTGATTATGCGGTCCTGGTAAGTTACATTAGAAACAGACACTTATGAAAATGCGATAACTTTCACTGACCGACACACATCATATACCGTAGTCTAGATATCATGGTGCAAAACAGTCCTTTTCCACCAAGTGGTAAAATCATCGCGAACTTTTTTGATGTCACTAAATAAAAGACTGTACCAGTATTGCCTTTAAGTATAAAATTCGACGCAGAAATAAGCGTCTCTTCGCGCGTGCCCGAGGATTCGCGAGCTATTAACGATATTCATTAAATTGATACTTCCACTTGGTGGAAACAAATCCCAAGTGCTCCTTTTATAACGAAAGTGAGTTTAAGAGAGGATTTATGAAAATAAAAATTAAGTGGAAGTTCGTCATTTTGGGTGATGGAAAATCTCATAGGACAACACGGCTTGGAAATAGATAAATGGCTTACATTTATCAAGATCAAAAAGATTTCTTGAAACGCCATCGTCGATAGAAACTATTGATGGCTTGTGGTGACGCCCCTTCTTCTTACGAGTAGAATGACATTTGTTCAATGGCGGTAATAAAGATGAGTCTTTTACTTTTTTGTCAGCGTCATTCACATCATCATCATCATTCAGCCAAAAGAAACCCATTTACCTTACCGTTAAAAATGGCTGTCAAAGGAAATAGATTTACAGCCGATTTAGACCGTTTCAGTACGGCTATTGACGTATCGAATAGGTTTTAGTACCTAGATATGAATATCTCACCTAACCTTTCTTCAAATCATCACAAAAACTAATCAAAAAGTAGTTTCCCTCCGATAACGTCAAAACAATAGACGACCAACAAAGATTACTCAACGTAATCGGTAAACAGCCCGTCCTAATGTCGGATATCCCTGCATTTACGACTTTTCGCCCCATATAACTAACCCGTCGTCATTAGTACATAGTTGACAAGTCCGTAGTCGAAGCAGTGACGTAATTGCGAGTGAGAATGCAGGGTAGTTCCAGTATTTCGATAGATGTTTATAGGGGTTAGACTGGGAAATAAAATTGAGGGTCTATTGTCGACTTTGTGCGCTAGAAAGAGATTGGATACCCCTTTTTATTTAAATTAAGAAACGACGTTTAAATGTGTGTAGGGGAAGTTTGCTGAACCGCGTTTTCTTGTCTTTTATCACGACAATGTACAAAAATGATTCTTTTAACAAAACAGTTCCTCCTTTTTTTGTTAGAAGCCGGATATTCTGATACCAACTGACTCTGATTAAACTGGAAATTGACTTCAACATAGTTGGGAAACAGGGCAGATGACGATGAGTCGGACAGATCTTCACCAATCTTCGTCACGAAATCTTAATAAACGACACACCTGGGTAATTTTTCTTGCCAATTTTTTGTGTTTGCGTCTTCTAAATCAAACTTTATGAACAAGTTACTGTGGCCAGTCCTCGATGTTCCGAAGTCTCGAACAATGTCGTTCGTATAATGAGGGCAGCAGAAGTTCAGGTCTATTGTGATCGAACAGCAAGTTTGTGGCACCAAACTGCGGTCCGTGATGAGGGAAATTCATTTCGCAACTGTCTTTTGTCTAGTTCGTGTATTGTGAAGGACGCTTTGTACCTGTTCGATATTATGTTCTTGTGGCGTTATGCTAGCCTGGTACCGCTGTTCGGTTTCCATTTGTTTTCGACCGTTGAATGTATCTATTTCGGGGTTGGTTTATTAATAGAAAAGATGAATTGAATGGAAGCTTTAGTTTTCGAACGGAAACCTCCAAAGGACTGAGTAGCCCTTAGAGGATAAGGAGAGAGGATGACCACCCTCTGACGTTACCTCTTTGCCAAGAGAAGGCATTCCCATTTTAATCTACTGTTTCTTCGTAAAGCTTTAATTTAATGTATTGTGTGTGAGTTGTAAAAAACACATTGTCTTTGATCTTGGCGATACTTGAAGACTCAGATGACAGCATGGCAGCTTGCCAGGCTTATAAACGTAGAGTTCCGGGCTCGAATCCCGATTCGGAACATCAGTTCGTTCCAAATCTGGACGCGACGGTTCGTGTTTATTGCCACAACAACACTTTAATGGGTTATTAGCTCACATATGACCGCTTTAATGTACATGGACTCAAGCGCAGCTATTATATTTAACGGTTTTCGTCGATTGGTTACGCATCAGGCATTTGTCACGAGGCCCTAGAATTGATTCTCGAGCCGGGCAAAGTGTAATTGGGTTTTCGGTTTTAATGGTCGATGGCAATATTACATGAGAGTTAAACATAACTGCCGAAATGTCGGTGTGCTATTAGCTACACCTCTGCCTAAACCTTCAGGGATTACAAGGCGTCAGGTTATGTTACGTAATTCTTCGACATTTTCATGAGAAATTTTATCCTAAAGGTTGACCTTTTCGAATGACGTCTTAAAAAATAGGCTGTTGTTTGTTGCATCGTAAAGAAGTACATTTTCTAAAATGTTATAACGCTACAACAGACTGGCACGAGATAAGAGGCTAGAACAAACAAACTGGCAGATTTTGTGTTCATATTCATTTACATGCGTTCCCCAATGTAGGTAATATACATGGTTAAAGTTAAGTAGTTTTAATCCTTTTAAGGGGTAAAAAAATCAGCTGTTTAGTACATTCTTGTTCGCCTAACTCGTCAAAATGTACTGAACAGTTGATTTTTTTACGCGATTTCAGGGTTGGTCCCATAGTAAAAGTTGTTCCTTATAATGAGTACAATGACCCCTTAAGGGGATTAAAACGACTTAACTTTAACCATGTATACATGGTTAAATAAAGGAGTTATGGCTTAGGCAAAGAGCAATTTAGGACCCAGTTCCAAAACATTTCTTATTATTTTTATATATGTATGTACGAGTGTAGACTTATTAGTAACATAGTCCAATTTTAGCAATTTCCTTTGAGTAAAAAAAAATTAACCATCAAATAAGGTTCTTCACTTCCAAGGTAAAATCTTGAAAACATTTTCGTTGCTGTAGAATTTTTCCCAAGAAACATGATTTTTAGCTGGAACAATGTTATGATATAAAAGAGTGTTCATTGAGTTTTCTTGCCCATTCTTCTCCATAGAGATCTACGCTTTGGAATGAGCAACTCAGTACATTCACAAATTATTGTGCCTTATGACTGGGACTGTACCTTGATTTTTTTTGTTTTTTTTTTTTTTACATTCAAAAGTGCCTTTTATGGTCTCATTTAAATAAATGCATTGAGTTTGAATAGCCAAAAAGAAAGACAGGCTTTATACTTACATAGCATAATCAACCTATCGTGGTCCTACTACTGGAAAACAGGTCTATTTACTATGAGAAAAGTGGGGATTACATACATCAACATCATCTGCCGCCTTTTCCCAACTATGCTGGGGTCGGCAGTCTACGCAGATGCAGCTGAATACCAGTATTTTACATGGAGCGACTGCATGTGGGGATGAAATATATACTTACATTATTATCTTATATATACATAATAATAAAATTGTAATAGGCCGATGCCTGTACGTTAAAAATATATATCGCTGGTTTGCGGGAAGGATGACATAACTCAAAAATTTAGATTTTTCGATGTTGTTTGTAGTTGAATATAAAATTAAGGAAAGCAAGTATTAAATTAAGTAACGAAATACGTAAAATAAAACTTTAATCTTTTGATAAAAAGTTTCTCTATGCAAAAAAAAATATTGGCGATATACTGAAAATATTTTTAGAACTTACAAAAAAGCTGTCCTGTATTTCTTATTTTTCGAGTTATGTCATTATTGTTGCAAACAAACGATATGGGGAGTCTTTATTAGAGCAACAGAAGCCAAAAAACAGTTTTTAGAATTTTTGTCTGTCTGTATGTTTGTACGTGCATCACGCAAAACTCCTGCATGGATTTGAACGCAGCTAGTCACGGCTCTACTGCTAGATGCCTAACTTAAAAAATAGGCTACATTTTACCACAGGAAACTAAGTACCATGCGTACGAAGTTGAGAGCAAAAGCCTGAATATTACATAGAGACTTGCAACAGCTGCTTTCGCAAAACTTTTTGTTCAAGTTGAAATTATTACATCGTAAAGTTGACGTGAAGTTGCGATTTCCTACACTGTTTACGGTTATACTCTACTCTTTATAATCGTATCATGTGCGAACTGCACTATGTGTAACATATTTAAGGCTTGGGGGTGTGTAAAACTAGAAAATTCACTGCAAAACAAAAACAAATCGTGTGAGTGTGCGGGGCACTCACATAGTCAAGTATGATATATGCGCTGTTGTCCGTATAAATAATTATTTCTGGGACCTTAAATCACTTCATATATTTTGATGCTACATATTTTTATCTGATTATTTTCAAAGGTACTCCATGAAAGAAACAGATGTTCCTTTATTAAATTTTCCACGAAAGGCCGATATGAATTATTAGACTGTGGTATCTGCGTCAGCACAGCTAAGGGCAGCCCGAAGCCGAGGAAGTAAGGCCAGTTGGACTCGAAGAAGGTCAGCCGCTTGTGCAGCTCCCAACCCATGTTGAACCATTTGTAGCGCCCTATTTTCCTTGAAAATACTAAAGTAGTTGTCTATGTACGTACCAAGGAAAGCTTAGTGTTGGCTTTATGATACTTCTACTTTGAGCAGAAGTAGAACAGAAGTAGAAGTAATATTGAACAGGCACAGAACTTTGAACTCCTAGTAACTACTGACTGAAAAAATATGAAACATTCATATTGCCTGGTCCTTATTTGAACTTAGCTAGTACAGTGACGAGCACCAATATGTAAACACTTCGCAACTTTTAATAGTGATTATAGCCTTTTTTTTTTCGGATGGGAAATCATCAAATGACTTCTCCCGCTCTGGGCTGAGCGGGAGGGTGTGTCAGACTTTTACTGACTAAAACCCACCCATGTTCCTTCATCGCCCTTTGTGTTCCGGGGCCGCGGTATCTCTTTCGAACAACCCGCAGCACAGTGATTATAGCCTACAGTTCTGTTTAAAATTTCATGTTGTTACGTATTTTGGAGTTCCTATTTTTATGAAATAGATCTTATCTTTCACCAAGTTACAATAGTTAATTCTCGCGAAAATTACTTTTAAATTAAATTGGCTTGTGACTGTACAGTCACAGAAAAGGTTTTAATATCTTCGAGAACAAGTTTTTCCAAGTTATATTAAGTTCTGAGACGGTACAACTAAATGTCGTGCCGTTTTTAAGCAGCAGCCTGATTCCGTACCAGGAGTGTAACTTAAGAAACTTTTTAATTTGCAACCAATTTGTATTCACCTGCGTGTTTCGTAAATGGAGTCATCATCTGCCTAGCCTTTTTCCAACTATGTTGGGGTCGGCTTCCAGTCTAACCGGATGCAGCTCAACACCTGTATTTTACATGGTGCGACTGCCTATCTGACCTCCTCAAGCCAGTTATTACTTGGTAATACGATACCCTTTGGTAAGACTAGTTGTCAGATTTTCGGGTCGCTGACTACCTGTAACTACTGTCAAAGATCTACAATTGACAGCCGGGACCAGTGGAAATTATGTTTTTCCTACTGCTCCGCTATTCTTTTCTGTTTAATTTCGTTGCGGGATCCAATACAGTTAAATTGTTTCTCCGGAACTTCGTTGAGTTTCACTGTCTCGGCGCTTTTCTGGTCGTCGCAACTGTTGATTCTGGCTTTCACGAGTATTGTGACGTTCTTGTATTGTATAACGGACTGGTGTCCGCAACTCCACGTCCAAAGCGCGTATTTTGCGTACGGTTGTGACGTTCTTAAGTAAATAGTGTGGCGGGCTTGTCCCAATAAAAGCCGGGACCAAACTCGGCATGCGCATACCACCTTGCCACACTACTTATTAGACTTGATGCTGAATGATAAACTGCTACTTATGGAAAACTGCAATAAGAGAGGCAACACAAGTGCATTTTATTCTTTCTAGACGAGGAAAGTAGGTTATAACATGAAAAGGCTCTATAGATACTATTGGTGGATTTGGTGGCTCGCGTTCTACAAAAACATATTTACACCTTTTGGTAGATCATTTCACGAGATACGCCTATATATTGACATCAAAAACAAACTTCAAGTGATTTTATAAAGCTTATAAAGAGAGTAACTTCAGAAAACAAGATTGGCATGATTCTTTCAGATCAATATCCGGGAATCAATTCAAAAGAATTTATGGACTACTTGAAAAAAGAAAACATACCCATTATTTTCACAGCGGTGAATTCACCATTTTCTAATGGTCGAAATAAAAGGCTTAACCAGACGCTAGTAAATAAAATAAGATGTAGGATTAATGAAAATAATCTGAAATTACCATGGACTAGTATTGCTCATGAGTGTACCCAAAAATATAATGACACGCAACACACCGTAACAGGATTTACTCCACAATACTTATTGGAAGGGAAAAATATTAATATTCTACTAGAGAAGAAGAGACAACACATAACGAATTATTACAAGACAGAAAAATGGCATTGCAACCATAAAATCACATAACTTTATTAAACAACAATTTGACAAAAATATAAAAGAATGCAAACTAAAAGTGGGAGACTTGGTGTATATTGAAAATGGAAATCGATTACATATAAAAAAAACTAGATAAATTAAAAATTGACCCTTACAAAATTTTAGAAAAATTATCAAACGCAGGTCATAGAAAAATGGAATCAAATCTTTTCCATCAAACAAAAATTATCCCAGTACCAGATGACGTCTAAATGGGGAGGAGGAGATGTAAATGAAGGTTATTAAAACGGTCATTCGAATTTCTCACTTATGAACTCCATGCATTTAGAGGATTCTTTTTCCTTTTAAACTCTATATTATCTGTGGTATAGACACTCTGGATTGACTATGAAACAATGAGTATGCACTATGCAGAAATAAGAGGTCATTAATGAAAACATAATAATCCACGTAAGTAAGGATTAAAGTGAAGCAATAGCTTTAAATGTTGTTTCTCTTGATTACAGGTATGTAATTAATCTGTAATCAATAAATTAGTTGGCAAGAAGTTATTTTGTGTTTATATTGTGATGTAACAGTGTATTTCATACAATAAATTCACTTAATTACAGAGCAACGATTCGGCTTATTGTTTCATTATAAAAGTGAATACCCAACCACACAACACATTACAAAACAACTAGTAGGCGATGCATTTTTCACGACTAGAGTAATTTTAATACAACTTGAGTTCAATGTTCACGAGAACTGTATAAAATCAACTTACATTTTCCATTAAAGTCTATATAAAGTTTTAAAATCGAACGGCTGCACCAAATTCCACTCCGATGCAGTTTTAGATTCTTTAATATTCATAAAAAACACCAACTTGACTTCGAAAGCACACTAAAAAGTCTTTCAACCGATATTATTTCATATACTTGGCACGTTATTCGCTGCACTTATTACAGACTAAATTGAACTCTAGTACCAGGAAACTATAGTCGCTAGGAGGTGTAGCTTAAAAGTTGGTTTTATCAGGCAAGTTTGCCTCGAGCTAATAGTTTTCCAACTAGCATCCGTGTTCGGAGATAATATCTTATATCGAGATAGTGGGAATTGAATTGACTTTACGCTTTGAGGATAGTTGAAAGAAAGGAATATTGGAGTGAAGTTAGTATGGAGTTTGAAGCACCTTTGTAGAGTAGAGGAGTATTAGACAGGTTAGAACAGTTTCGTGTCAGGAGAAATTTGATTTAGACGAAATTAGCCCCTATGGCTAGGATTAAATCCTCGTGCATTCATGTGATTTGCTGAATCTTGACTGGACGCAGCGTGATTTGTGTTTCCGCCTGTTCAAAAATGAGATTTAACTGTGGTACCCTGGCCTGACCGAAGTACCAGGATATTAGAAAAGTAAGGATATGGTACAATACGCGTTATCTGCCTGCGAGAAGGCGTGGAGAGAGAACCTCAGAGTTTGTATAAAGATTTTGTGTGATAAATCGGTCTTCAGAACTTCATTCTTGGTGGAGGATATGTTGTGTGGAAGGTGACCTTACATATATTAAGGTCGTAAGATGATACTTTCTTTAATCACAGCTCTCTCTTTAATCAAATTTCACTTTTGACGCAGGTTCGACAAAGTTTCAAATCTAATTTATTCTGGGATACCCAAGAGCTGGTACGTACTAGGACATCCGAAACGTAAAGCACTAAAGGTTGTGTAGACTGTGAGGTATGGCCTCGCTGCTTGTATTGAAAGCCTGTCAACCCGTCAAGTGCTTGATGAATAGCTGTAAACTTCCTCTGCAAGTGAAGTTGTATATTAGTTTCGCTGGTTCCTATTGGTACATTTCAAATCTCAGCAAGTTACTGTATAAATTTAACTTTTTAACCGACGTAAAAAAAGGAAACGGTTTTCAAGTCGACGCGTATAATTTTTAAACGCGTTTTTATGTATTACTGTGAAAATAATCGAGATTCGTATGATAAACAGCATTTTGTCTGAGCTGATTTTGTACATATTTCAGCCTTTTTTTAGTGCATATTTTGGCATTTCTACAGTTCATGTAATCCGATGTCCAGTTATCAAATCATTAATGCTACAGAAACCTTTTTTTATTCTTTACCCTTTGGCCGGTATTTTTTGTTCTTTACCCAGGTAATACTTAAAACCCTTAACTTTATGTTCATCAACAGTGTCATTTCTATAAAATCTGGGCACAACTCTCAGCAGAACAAGGGGTCTCCACCCCTTGTTATCGATGATCAAGCATCACTTGTGATAAGAGCGGTACTTCATTTAAGTGTCGACGTAATAACTGTTGCTGTGGCTCTTAACTAGATTTTTCGCAACGGGGCTTTAGTTGGCACGTGTTTTGTTATATAACGAATAAGTAAATAATAATAATAAGCAGCCTAGTGGTGTGAACGTTGGACTGCCAAGTCATAGGTCTCGAGTTCGAACCCAGGACACGCACCACTGATTTTTCGGAATCATGTGCGTATTGAATAAATATCACTTGCTTCGGTGAAGGAAAACATCGTGAGGAAACCAGAATACCTGAGAGATATTTCTCGGGGGTATGTAAAGCCAAGTCAGAGGCCCATGGGCGGCATAAAAACTCTGACCACACGATAAAGAAGAAAAAAAAATTATAAATAATATTTTTTTTGCAAAAAAACCGACTTCCAAAAAAAAAAAACACTAAAAAGTGCAAAATAACTTTATTTTGGGAAGAAAAGTCTATGAAACACACTGAAGTCACCGACGACTTTAGTTTGTTTCATTGACTTTTTTGCCACCAACTTCTGAAAGTACCTATACTTATTTTCTGTTTTTTTAAATTAATTTATGGTTCCTTCCTGGAACAAATATTTGTAGGGGCCTGCAAATAATGCTTTCGAGTCTGGCTATTTGTGTTTGTGAGGTTAAATGTTTGTATACGCACACACGATACAGGAAAAAAAACCTTGGCTGGGGCAATGTGTAAAAAAGCAATTTAAACACATATTTTGTCAGTTATATTAAAAACCCATGTCCCATGTCAACCGGACACAAATCTAATCGCTGGGCTACTACTGATAGAAAAACCTCACAGCAATTTGCCCGACCTGGGAACTAATTTTGAATCCTGACACAATTTAATTATACAGGGTATATACTATTATATAGGATGTATACTATTATACACGGTGTCCTCAAACTGTTTGACAGCCGCCAACCAATAATTTTCATCAGCTAATTTGATCGTTACAAATCAGTACCTACGGCTAGGTTATTATGGTTGATCTAGTAATTTGCAATCACGTCATTATCCAGCCAATGGATTGACTGTCATGTACTCATGTCAACAGTTATTGCGTTAGTTATCTGTCGCGTGTGGCGGCATGTGTTTGCTGTCATTTTAGGGTCAATTTGCGAATTGTTGGCCGTTTGGCAATTGTTAACACGATTGCGGAATTCAGAGAAAACATAATGTAATTTATGGGTTTATTTTATTACGATCTTTGAAAATTGTACTCTGCGTATGGTTTATATCTATTTATGAAGACAGATGTGGAAACGATTACATTAAACAATGACTTGTAGCCTCATGAAAGCCATACCTACTGTAGCCTATTACCTACGCATGGTTTTGACCAGATCAAAATTAAAGTGTATTGTGGAACAGAAATAAACCCGTTTAACTTAAAAAAAAATGTCAAACAGTCACGCCAGGGCTTACAGACTCCTAGGTAAATTTTAGCTCTAAATACATTTTCTGGCGTGCCTAAGAGCCACAGCTGGCTAAAATGTCATACTGAGTAACTAACATTATGTCTTTTTACTTATAATAATATCATGCTAAACAAACTGCTTATTTCGCACAAATATTTTTTTTTTGTATAAAAGGACCATTAAGGACATTTATACAAAAACGTAATAATATTAACAAAGTACAAAAAAGTACAGTCTGACACATAAATTACTAACACAACCCCGTTTAACACGGGCCACAACTGGCATGCTTAACGATAGGTATTCTTAAGTCTTTTTAATTAAATTTCTTTGTTCATAATCCTCAGCTTTGCGCAAACTCTTAAATTAATTTTGTCCTCATTCGTTTGAGGTTGTGGTTTAAGAGCAGCGTTTTGATTGGTCGTATAAATTTTATGTTTTAACGGACGTATGTGTGGATATTGTGCCGTTAAGTAGGTTAAGAATCGGTTTCTGGAACGAAAGTTAACGATACGTCAAAGTTAAACGTAAGTGCGATTGGTTTGGCAATTCCTTCAACTGATCAGGATCAGTTTACGCGCTCTTGATTTATTTTTGTGTTTAGTTTTGTTCCCGAAACTGGGTTTAATAGTGAGTCTGTTTCTTATGAGCGTCATACAGCTTGAATAGCTCTTGGTTTCAGTTTAAGGTCTTCTTGATAACTGGCTGATTTTTTTCTTTTGTTTTTAACCGACTTCTAAAAAAGGAGGAGGTTCTCAATTCGGTTGTATGTTTTTTTTTTTTTTTTTGTGTTTGTTACCTCATATCTCCGTCATTTATGAACCGATTTGAAAAATTCTTGTTTTATCTGAATGGATCTACTTCCCGATTGGTCCCATAGAAATTTCATCAAAATCGGTTCAGCAGTTTGGTTTTGAAATCAAAATAGCTGGAAATTTTTGTGTTTGTTACCTCATATCTTCGTCATTTATGAACCGATTTGAAAAATTCTTCTTTTATCTGAATGGATCTACTTCCCGATTGGTCCCATAGAAATTTCATCGAAATCGGTTCAGTAGTTTGGTTTTGAAATCAAAATAGCTGGAAACAATATGTCATCCAAGTAAAAGAAATTGCGAAATTGATACTTGACAAGGATTTGTGTGTGATGGAATTTGAACTAAAAAGGGTAAAATAAAAACTTTTTTGCAAAAAAAACCGACTTCCAAAAAAAACACTAAAAAAGTGGGAAATAACTTTACTTTCGGAAGTCGGTGGCAAAAAAGTCAATGAAACAAACAATAGTCACCGACTTCCGAAAGTAAAGTTATTTCCCACTTTTTTAGTGTTTTTTTTGGAAGTCGGTTTTTTTTTGCAAAAAAGTTTTTTTAATACACAAAAAACCCCCCGTCAGTTGAAAATATAACGCATAACTTTGCAACAAAAGAACAGCATTTATGTAGGCATAAACAGCAAAACAATATCCAGAAACAAGTAAAACAAAGATTTAAATATTATGACATACCTGAAATACTGAATAATTAATTACAGTAAGAATAAAAGCGTGTTTCAAATTAGCAGCCATTTTGTCTCCCTCCCACTAAACGATGGTGCAAATTAAAAGAAAAACGGCCACTTGACGAGATCAACTTCCTTCCCTTTGATATCATTTAAACCCTTCGTTAATTTCTTCATCTCTTACAAATTGTATTTAGCTTTGAAAAACGGATTACTAAGTTAAAAGAAACAGTTTCTATTTATGAAAAGGGTCTTGGTTTTTAAATAAGGGTGTTAATTTTCTTTCTGCCCTGTTCATGTCCTCAGGCGATGTGACTAACGTCAAGCGACATACTTAGTAGTAGTTAGTAGTGCTTAGTTGGAAGCTCATTGTAGATGGCGCGACCAAAGCTAGGTCCCAATCTGACCAATGAGATCAAGCTGTTTTGAAATATCAAATGTCATTATTAGGTTTTCAACCAATGACGATAGTTGAAACCAGCTATGCTAGCGTCATGAGTTTCACAGTTACCATCCCCATTGTTTTCTTTGCGTAAGTGGCGTCTCGTCGATTTTGGCATGCTCTTATAGTCACTTCCATCCTTTGTTTTCTCCACAGTCACTGTCGCAAAACGCGTGCCGCGCGAACGCATAGCGTATGGGCAAGGGTTTACTTATTACGAGTCGTAAAAATGTACGTAGTTTTGATGTCAATGATGACAGAAAATGAATAGGACATTAATTAGGTCTACTGGTTTATTGAGGTCAGATGCGCGGACAGTTGCTCCATGTAAAATACTGGTATTTAGCTGCATCTAGTTAGACTGGAAGCCGACCCTAAAATAGTTGGGAAAAGGCTAGGCAGATGATGATGATAATTAATTAGGTCTACATTTAAAAAAAAATGGACGAAAAATATTCAAAAGGAAACTCACTACAAATAAAAGATTTATGATTAAGTTTTATATTATAGTCAAAGTCAAAATGAAAGAAAATATTAATAAACATCAATTTGAGCGACGCGACGCGACGTTTAAATATCTTAATACTCATCAAAAAGAAACTGTGTTGGGTGGTGAAAGAATAGAACTTTCTTTATCAAACAACTGCGCAATAACTTTTTATAAAAGAGCAAACCTGTTTCATTTTGATGTTCTTTTTTCTTCTACTTGCTACATTGCTTGCTACATACATAAGACAGTCAAGGATATAATTTTTTGGCAACACCTTAATTTGCTGTGTTATAGGCATTCTAGACGGCTGTCTTAGAATGTCATTTGTGATTGCGGAAAACTTATGTTGATAGCAATCATTTTTCCTGTGTTTATATAGAGTAATTCTTTTAAGTGGGACAACAATGGGAATTCAGTGAAATGATGATGAATAACAGGATATCAGAATCTATCAGAGATACCGGAAAACTTTCTTAGGAAACTAGTTCTATTTTTTTACGAAAAAAAAATTTTTGCATACTAAATTTTCTGGTTAAATGTCCATAAAAATGAGTGAAAGCGACCAAGTCTTTTTTAATGCCTTTCGTCTCTGTTTTGGATTTTCTCATGTTGTCCTACTTAAAAGACACAGTCTGTATAGTTCAGTCGACATTAAGAGCAAGCGATGATGAAGTAGTGAAATTATATGAAAGTTTGTAAAAAAAGATTGCTAACTAAACCCATCCATCGTATTAAAACATTCCATAGACTGCTATACTGTGCCAAAATTATTTCTTTTCTTTCTAATATATTTAGTTATATTTCATATAAATAGAATAAACTATTCCTGCATTAAGAAATAAATAAATAAGAATTAAATAGCCATAGGGCTATTATGACCTCTTAATGCAGGAATGTTCTAGTTAACAAAAGTCCTACTTCAATCTAACGTAATCTTTCCATTGTTCCAGGAACATAAGTGTGGTGCGAATACAATGATCCGTTCTATGTGACGTAAGTCGAGTGCGTGTGCGCAGTGCATCGGTGAGGTAGTGAGTGACAGTTAACAAACATGGCGGACCCCGACGCATTCGACGACGAGGTATGGTACCGAAGGTTTTATTTAAGACTTGCGCAGATAAGAGATTTTAGTGCGCAGAGTAATAAAAATACTGAAATATAACTGGTGAAATGAGGTTGTACTAGAGGGTCAAATTAAATTAGCTACTGAAACGTGGCAGGAAATGATATCTGAACATCATAAAAAAGTCCTGACTTTGCTTTTGGCGTCAATGAGTAATTGAACTATCTACGATCATTACTCCATTGAAATCATTGTTGTTGTTTCATCGTGTTGAGATGTACCAGTCAAGTCTGCGGAGTTTCCCTAGCTAATTAAATTTGTTCCTGTACAGATACACCTCAGCCTTACCGTCCGGAGAATACAGATGTGATGATCTGATACTTGAGTAAATGATCTGTAAAACGCAATCGGTCAGCGCATACGCATCCCGCACACTTTAAGACCGACAACGGTATCTTGTCTGCGCAGGCCTTTAGCTAAAATGGTTACGTATATTTAAATAAAGTGATTTTTGACATAGTTAGTACTGGATTCGCCTAGAATTCTTTTTTCTATTAACAAAAGAACAGATTTTAAAAGACTGTGTGGTTCTTATTATGCTAGGATTAACAGGATCCAGGGTTACATGAGGCGTTCAAAATCATTGCTGGTACATTACTCGTCTATGCCTAGGTTTAAACCCCGCTCGGCCTGGCAAATAATGTTATTTTCAGGAACAAATGGCCTCCCGAACATCCGAAATTGTTAAAATTGTCTAATACGAATTTAATTATTTGTTAGCCTCAGGCCTTTATAACAATTGCCGGGCATTTTTTACTGGTTTTATATATATCAGTTAAAACATCTTATCACATAAAATGCTGGAAGTGTACTAGGGGTTCATGACAAGCACTATAATTACTTCTTTACTAAGCGGATTTCAACCGCACCTGGCCACGTTCTTATTCTATCTACTTACTCTAAGCTAGGAAACTACCTCATTTTCATACAGTACAGTTATTTTAACTTGATATTGCGGAAACACTGCAGTTTCTGTAATATTTAAAGTTAGATTAACCCGTCAACTAGTTCTTGTTATGTGTGTAATGCGGTTTTGAGTTCAAATCGTACCGTATTGCTCCATCGCGATTTGTTGGGCAGTATTCCAATTTTGAATGTAAATAATTCTCCTACAAAATTTAAAGCAAAAATTTCGTAGAGGAATTCATGATAAATTAGCAGCATAGTTGCTAAAAGAAAAGGCGAGATTTTTTCGACTTGCCTTGGTAGCCAAGAAGTTGACCATTCGAGCAGAAATATTTTTTGCATTAAGGCATCATTGACTTTGTTCTTGAAGTTGTGTGTATCACAACTTTTAATTTGTGTCGTTAGATGTATTCACACTTCATAGGTACATATTTATGTTATTCACTGTACATAAAACTGAACTGAATACTGTTCAATACTGTGCTTTCAATAAATTTTCAAATTAATTAACGCTTTTCCCTCTCCGAATAAAATCCAAATTAAATCAAAAGTCAGTTGAACCGTTTTTGAACTTTTTTTAAAATCCAAGTTTGAATATACGTCAATTTAAAGTATATTTGCAGCAGCCACTGGCGCGTTTTTATGTTGCCATATTTTCGTTCTAGATGCGTTTTTACGACTTTTTTGGTATATGCACGAAATATGTTAAAAAAATATAGCTTTATTTCCCAGTTCGGGTTTTATTCGAAACGAATGTTTAACTGTAAATAAAGAAAAGGAACCGGATGCTGTAGATATTTTCGGATGACATTTTAATTTGTTTGCGAATTTGCCAACATATGCAGCCAGTGTTTCTTTTCAACGAGCGGAACGTAATCCGCACGTTTCTGAATTATACTAGGAAAGTAGCACGTGTATCACAAAATGGTGTCTAAAACAGGCGAAGCAAGAAAGAAACCAAACACTTTCAGTAGTAAACTTAATATTATATTCTGCTATCATCCTTTCATTGCAGAAGGTTTAAATTATTCCCGTGTAGGTAGAACATATTTTTTGTACATAAACTTCAGGTAAGCCAACTTAACTTAGCTAGCGGTAAATAAACGGAAAGGATTGTAAGAAGGTTTATATTAATTAAACCTTCAATGAATTCTTTTACCTTCGAATTCGTTGTATATTTCTAATATTTTAATCACATGAGATAGCAATAATGCCAATAACCAATGCAGTGGCCCTATAAGAAAGCCGGATACGTGTTTGTATTCACCAGGTTTGCATGAATGAATAGATGCATGAGTTCCGAATCCAAGCAGGTGGATCGCATGGAAGCGTTCTATCACGTATATAGATGTTTCAGTACGGCAATGGTAGAATTAGGTAAATATTATGTATTTATGTAAGAAATAGAAGAGGTGTTGCAAGAATCTTGCGCGGTTTTCCGTAGTTTTTGACTTTTGAAGATGATTCGGGATGGTTTCTTCGTTTTTAAAAGTAAACATGAAACTTTTTTGTTTTCAAGTTATTTTTATGGCAATTGTTGCTTATAAATAAATATTGGGTGTAACGCAGGAAAAAAGGTTTAAAATACAAAATCTAAATGCGATAGCGAAATCTGGCAAGTCTTTTAAATAATCCACCTAATACGTTACAGTATCTAGTACTTTAAACCCTTTTTTCAACAAAAACCCTTCATCTGTATCACGATACAAAACATTGGACTATTACATACCGATCTGTTATTTTCCAACCCGCAAATAACGATATTTTGATAGCTCCGGTTTTGGCAAAAAACTAGTGGACGCGCAGAAAGCCCAATATTTTATACATCGAGAACATAGATGGGTTTTTGTTCTTTTGGCCGGAGAATATGATAGATCGATAGATTTTATTTATATCCTAGTCAGAGTCTACCTGAGGTCAATAATTATGAATGGTGGCAATATTTTTTCAAAATTGATCGACGAATGAGCGAATGACTCGGTTTTGGAGCTCTATGTAAATGGTGACAAGGTCGCGAATCATCATTTTAATCAACATACGAGTATAAGCTGATACTGACTTGCAAAATGCAAAAACCTAGAAATTTTGATTTTCGCGGGCTACCCTGGCGCTTTCCCTTAAATGAAATGATTTTGTATTGTTTCGGTTTAGTTGCTTGTTCCATTCACGTTAAATCTCACTGAAACTCCTGAAACACATTAAAAATTTTCTGTTGCGGCAAACAAACTTTTCGTTAATTTTATTTCAATATTTTCTGTCAGAGGTACGATTCAATGTCATTTCCAGTTAAAACGAGATTCCATTGTTTATTTTTCTAAAATACTCGTACATACAGTGTTTTTAGAAAAATAAAAAACCCTTCAGAAGTTAGTTGAAATTATTGACTTCAGTGGGCCTAAAGTGACTGCTTTAACAGAATCATAACAGGATAATAATATGAATTACGTTACAATTCATAAAATAGTCACAAAGTGACAATCCATTATATTAACGGTGACTGTGACCACTCTATGAATTTTAATGTGATTATCCTATTCGTATTACCCTATTACGATTCTGCCGAAGCGGCCATTTTAGGCCCCCAGACATTACGTCGCTTTATCATCTGAAATCCTAGTTTAAAATATTTGAACTGTGCATTTATAACGTTTGAAGTATGGTCTACTAATCCAACTATCTAAAATAAGGGATTTCCTCACATTTTGTTATGTTTTATCATATTACACAATTGTTGTTTTATCATAAACAGTTTTTAGTGGCCAAACACATGAATTGATTTCAGCAGCCAAAAGTTTGTTGATGTTTGTAATGTTCTATGGATTAACAATTTTTACAGGAACGTAATATTATTTGAATGTATTTTTTTGGGATTAGATTTAATTATTTTCGCAGCTTTTGACTTCATTCTGAAAAAATATTGGCTTCGGAGCAAACCTTAACCATAAAACAAAGCAGTGCAAATTACTTTAATGAAAAAATGAAAGCTTGGTCAAGAGCGAGCTCTTATTAAGCAAATAAGTTTTTCACAAGTATAGTATTGGCTTACAAATTCTTTAAAGAGGAATTTAGTTATTAGTCTGAAAAGATTGAAATACCGTAGGAAAAAGATGGAAAAGTGCTTCACTCATTTTGTGGGATCTTAATACCTTTTTCTATAATTACTTGACATTAATAAATACGTCAAAACAAGACGCTGGTGGTACAACTACCCTCCTCCTTTTTTAGAAGTCGGTTAAAAATAGAACGTGCCTTTGTAATTTTTGTGTCAATGAAACAAAAAGACAACAAAAAAACGATGAGATTTTTACATACCATCATGTCTGTTATCCCGTAGAAAGATGTGAGGCAGAGGTGTACGCTTACAGATGTCGCTAGTTATGATTAAGTTCCTTGTAATAGGCGAGCCTATTGCTATCAACCGGGCACAAATCCTAACTTTATCATCGTGCTGATTTTTGCATAAAATATTATTTCTGTGATACACAGTTGCAGTTAATTAAGTGGCTCGTTTAAATACACGAATAGCTATGAACCTCCCAAACTCGTACCCTTTTTCTTTAAGAATTAGCTTTATAACCACACAGAAATTCAGAATAAGTCGCTTAAAACATCCTCAAAATCCGCAAAATAAACCTAAAATCCCGCTGAAATAAAATTAATTAAAGAAAACCAATTCAGTTCGGCAAGAAACTAACAATTTCATAGTTTCAAAAACGGTTTTGTAAAAGGATTTCCAGCTTTCTTTTGCGCGTTCGTCGACTAATGCGCTATTATAGTGAGCTGGCAACGTCTCGTTCGTAATGAGCCCGTAATGAATTCTTGGCAACCCTAGACGATCGTCAGGGTTGGCGAGGAGAACTACGTTTGAATTTTTAAATTAATTTACCGCGTTCTCGATTGGGAAGTTATGTTTTTTGTGGGCAGGCATATGAATAAGTATGAAGATACAGCTACTATGCCTGTCTACAATATTAATAAAATAAAAATAATAATAATACCAGCCTATACTATCCCACTGCTGGTCTAAGGCCTCTTCTCAAACAGAGAAGCCACGAGCATTGATCACCACGCTTGCCCAAGACGGGTTGGCGATTTCAGACTTATATTAATTATAAGTCCAGGTTTCCTCACGACGTTTTCCTTCACCGATGTCTGTGATGTCCAAGATAAACTTAGAAAGTACAAATGAATTGAAAAAGTCACATTGGTACTTGCGCGGATTTGAACTCATAACAATATGCATGAGAGGTGAGGCCTTAGCTTCTGGGCCATCACAACAGACATATTAATACAATATTAATACTTAAACATATTTAGTCGAAGGTAATTCAAATTTTCGTACATGACGTTCTCATCTGGTCACCATCTTCCTACTTTATGCTGTTCTTTACATTATTAATAAGTATCTTCCAGAAGCTTATCCTAGTTTAGTCTATATTGTTCCCACAACTGGTGCACACTCCATGAATCCAGTTAGACTGGAGGCCGACCCTAACATAGTTGGGAAAAGGCAAGGCAGATGCTGGCACGCAATCCATGGCCATTGTGTTTGAATTTACCACACGATCAGTGCGTTTTGCTGGATGTCACATGTCTTCGATTTGTTTGCTCTAGGGCATGCTGGTCCTCTCATGATGTTTTTCTTCTCAGTTACATCATCATCATTAGAGCATCGAAACGGGTTTTCAGTCAGTAAGACCTGGTTTTTCCCGGGTTTTAATCATCATCATTTTCCTGCCCTTATTTCGGGTCGGTGCAGAATGTCTTCTTCATCTCGTCATCTCTGCAGTCCCCTCCTTTCTAGTCATATCATTATTCACACGGTCCATCCATCGTTTCTTTGGTCTTCCCCTACTCTTACAGCCATCCACATTCATCCTCAAAACTTCATTCATTCTTCTCAGTTGGTTCCTTGTTTATTCGAACTTAATTAATTGCTGCCAGCCCTGAACGCTGAAGCTTGTTAGGGTTGCAACGCTGCGGAAATGGCATAATTGACACATTTTTACTATTGCAAAATGAGGTTTTAATTACCACTGGTTTAAGAAAAGACTAAGTACCTTTTCTAGCAGGTTTCTCTCTTGGGGATCTTAATTTCTAAAAGATTACTTTTGAGAAGATGTGCAGTAATGAAACCTTTGTTATGTAGTTTTATGATTTAGGTAATACGAGTAGAAGTTAAAATGAGAAACATTAAGTAAAACCTATTTGCAAAATAAACATCATTTATCATTTATCATTTATCATTTATCATGAGAGTGAATGTCGCTATAAGATTAAAGATCCAAAAATAACGGACATGTTTTGTTAAATATGGACCCTGAAGTCTACACAAGTGGAAATCGCTTTGAAAGCTTTTCGGTAGCTTATGTCAGTCTAATACATTTTTCATTTTTCTACCATTGGTATCGCTGTTACAATATCTCTATTTCGAGGCCCTCTGGGCCTTGATGGTACCTTGATGTCTTAATGCAGGAATGTTTTAGTTCTATTCCAGTTTGGGAAAGAGATATCGCTAGAGATCCTGTATAGCTGTCTCTTTCCCACACTGGAGTGATGGTTAATGGTAGACCCTGGAAGGCCACCTGATCTGGATCAGCTTTGTCTTGCTGGCTGGCAAATATTTTTACCGGGGCTAAGATAGTCTTTTATCTCGCGTTGGTCTACAAGAGGCTTTACTTTGCCAATCACTTACCCATGAGATAAGTTAAATCTGGAAAAAATAAAGAAACATTTTCATTAACTACTTTAATTTTTTCTTATGATTTTTCTAAAGAAGATGTTATTGTGTAAAAAATCTCTCGTTTTTAATTCATAGATAAGCTTGGGTCTTCCTCTAAATGCGAATGAATGGCTTTAATTTTGAAAGAGCTTAGCTCTCGCTCGCTCAGTGGTTTCTCGTTATTTTTCTATTAGTGTTCCCTTGTGGTGTAGATTTTTCTTATATTAAGGCTGGAAATGGGTTTGCAATTTATATTGAGCTTAATTTTTTTTCTTACTGGGTGAGTTAATTTTTTTCTATCTGATGCTGCATAAGTGTTTTGAGGTGTGATCAAACCAACTATGGTGGGGTTGGCTTCCAGTCTAACCGGACGCAGCTGAATACCAGTAATATAGATGGAGCGACTGCCTATCTGACCTCCACAACCCAGTTAGTACTGGGTGATACGGTACCCCTTAGTAAGACTGGTTGTCACACTTTCGGGCCACTGACTACCTGTAACGACTGTCAAAGATCTACAAATTACAGCCGAGACTAACGGCTTAACCTGCTTTCCGAGGTAACTTAGTAAGTAATGGGTGGTCACCCATTCACAGACCAACCTAGGCAAGCGCGGCTTAACCTGAGGATTGATCCGAGAAGCTGTTATTATTTAGCCACGAGCTCCTTTGCCAGATAAATGTTCTGAAATATCTGTCTAAGTCCATTGTCCGCTGCTAGTCCGGAGGCCAGTCCGGTCGGTTTGACAATTATCTTATTTGACAAAAACTCTGAATAAAACTACCTTACCTGTTAGTAAGGTAGTTTTATTCAGAGTTTTTGTCACGACAAACGACAAAGTCTACAGAATAAACAAAGAATAGACTTTGTCGTTTTGTAACGTGCAAATGTTATTCAGCTGTATGTTAGTAAAGCAATTACAATGTCAACTGTACAAAGTACTTTTTTTTAATCAAACAGTTTTAATAATTCAATAGCCATGCAATTAACGAATGTCATAAAGAGCTTTCAAAAAGATTTGGCGACTAAATTTCTCTGCCGATGAGCTGCCAAGACCACGCTTGGCTTACATAGTACTTAATGAAATGAAATTTTGGCAGGCGTGGAATTTTGACGTCCGCAAATTCATTACCGGCGAAAATTATTAATGAGCGGATTTATTTGTACCCACAATTTAATGCTCAGTATGATGTATAATGTATAGATTTCAGGAAAGTTTTTTGTTGCGCAGGAAAATAATTTTGAGTAAAAATCGATTGCACCTTACATTTGGGTCAAATAGATTTGAAATTTTCTTTGGGACACCTGAATATGTTTTCGCAATTACGATATTGGTCACATGGAAAACGTTGTTCAGTATGATGGTCTTATACCACATCCTTAAATCCACACACAGGCTGTAAAGTAAGCACGCGTCATTTGTCTTGATCTATGAGCTAACCGTGTGCATACGTAACGATTTTGCCGTCTTTACTTCGAAAGAACCTCCTCATCAATTAAACCCACTTCAATTCCACTCAACTGTTCACCAACTCTGCAGTAACTTCCTATTTATTACCTTATTATTCTAAACTATTACCTCACACCAACAGACTATTAAGACACAAATAAAGGCACTATCAATAAATGGTTACTTCTAATTGGTTTCAGTCCGACGGCTCCCAATTACAGAGCAGTAGAGAGTGCTTCTGCTTTATGAGGCCCTAGTAACAGCGAGTATGGCTTCAAGGGTTTTGAATAAAAAATAGCATGGCCTTCCATTGTTTTTCTGACTTCGGTATGGCGCAATTACACTTGGTTGTTTGTTAGTTCGAATTCGGGTGGACGAATGACTTTGCATTTATTACACTGTTCATCGCAATGGAATACGAGCTAACGTCTACAAGTAGTTTGAATGAAGTCGAGTACCTGCACCAGCGCCATCTCTTTCCCACTCTCGGAATATTACTAAAACATTCCTGCATTAAGAGATTGTAGCCTTGACGAGTTTGTCTGATGACGGGGTAATCGAACTCGTTCATTTGCACTTGGTCGTTTGCCCGAATTCAATAAACTCAAACTCAAAGCTTTTATTTCAATTAGACCATTTCAAGCACTTTTAAATGTCAAAAACAAAAAGATGAAGCTACAGTCCCGAAGCTTATAGTCCATACGCAATTGAATTAGGCTGAGTATGATGAGGACTTTGGTTCGCTTCTCAGATCGAGCAAAAGGTTATTGGGTTTTACCATCAGGAATAACTAGGTGAATATAGGTGCACCTGTACCTTTCCCTTCGAGGATTAGAAGCTTGATGTGATGTGATAGTTTTATACACTGCTACTAAAAGTATTTTTTTTAGTTTAAAAAATGCATGGATAAAAAAAAGTTCAAATAAAGCATTATTAAACTAGGATGTTTTGTCATGTTGTAAGCATTTCTTCAATAATAATAGTTTATAAAAGAATACCTATTATTATTTCAAAAGGCACCGAGCTACTCGCTTGTTAAATAATGCAAATAGACATTCTGACTGACAGCTAACAATTACTGCGGAGCTCAAGAATATGCTAAACGTAGTAGGTACTGACAGCGAAGAATGATTGTTTTAAAATTCAACGAAAAAATGTTGGCACATTTCTTTGAATATCTTTTGTTATACCAAGGTTGGATATAATGTAGTGCAGATGTTTTGCTCCATCGATTTGGTTGTTAGCGAAGATATCAAGTGGAAGCTTCATGAACTTTATATTTGCCTACACTTCAAGGAAGAAAGTAACGTGTGGATAATACCACCCTCTAATTTAAGAGCTTTATTTCGAAACTTAAAAATCATTCCGGGATTTTATACGGAGGTATTATCCACACGTTACTTAAGTTGCCGAATATCTCTACCTATTCCGATCTCTGTTGATGAAAGAAATAAATTAATCTTGGAACAGTATTTTGAAACCGGCATCAATCCCTTTCACCGGCAAATCTGAAGTTGAAGATATGTATGTATGTAACACCCACCCGCACTTCTGCCCGTACGATGGATATCGGTCCAATACCACTCTCATAGACTGAGAGAATGCCATCATCCAGTGCCGCCTCTACAGAGCACGGAATCGCCACGTGCCAACCGCTGCTTGTAGTATAACCCAAGCGTCATACGTCTACTTGCACTACGAAGCAAGTGACGTGACTAACGGCTTTGAGGCGATCGGTGACACAAGTTGTGCATCTAACGGTCTTTCGGAGCCACTTCAGTGTTTAAGAATCCTTCTAGCTGTCTGTGAAAGCTTAAATACTGCAGTGGGCGGACGTCTTTCGTTACTGATAAAAACTCAACATAGGCTGGTACTAAAATATGTGCCATCTGCCTAATTATTTAAGGTCTATAATGTGTTGGCAGCTTCTCGCTGGTTCTCAGGCCACACACTAGCGTCGACAGTTCAGACTAGAATAGGAAATAAATAGTGTCAATGTTATTGTCTTCGTCAAGTGGTACCCTGCAGTTTCTCTTTGTAGGTGAGTGTCTGTATTGTGTTTATTAATTAATTACTGAGTTTTGTAAAGGGAGCGAGTATTTTGTTTACGGGTTGTGTCTATTCATAGAAGGTATTTAATGTTTTTAGAAAATTATATAAATGTGTGTTCCGTGGTAAGGGTTTCAAAACTTTTAGATTACGGCCTGTTCACACGAGGACGATTCGTTTTTATTGACGTAACGTCTTTTTTCGTGATCCGTAATTTTTTTGGAGGGCGGCTATGCTTTTTAAATGCCCGTGTTCACACGCATCACGAATCGCGAAAAATTACGGACACGTCTTTAATTACGTATCGTCTTTTAAATATCACGTACGTCAAAAAACACGAAACTAATGTGACCATCAATCAGATCGTGATAAAACACGATTCTGTATGCAATGTGAACGTCCATCCGTTATGACGTATCGTGTTTTATGACGGATCGTCAATGATGGAATCCGTGTGAATGAGCCCTTAGATTTTATAGTGGCTTAAGTTCAACCAGTAGGCTTTTCATCAGTTTTAGTACGCATAGTAATATCCTAAACTTTGACTTGGTCGGTTTTCCCTAATAAATTTGCTTTACTCAAGAAGGTCCGTACCTTTATATACGGCTATCAATTAGAAATTCATAGCTAAGTTGTTTTGACGTTGTTCACGGTAAAACTTAACCTTTACTACCTTTTAGCTAACTTTAAATGTGAATTGCAAATAAAATAGTACTCAATTGTACCTGGCTCTAGACGTTCGTGCAAGTCAATTTCATAAACGAAAACAATAAAATCATAACAATATCCAAAGAAAGATGTAAAAGATAAAGTATCAATTAGCCTTCCTATCTTTTGAGACACGCGAGGATCATAAATAAAATAGAATAAACCAAGGGATTTCACCCTACGTCGGGGGAAATAGTTTTTCCAAGTACTAGGCTGACATGCGGTGGTAAGAGGTTTTGTGTAAATCCGTCGCGGGTGAGACACGTATGCGGATAAATCCTAAAGCCTCGTACACACGAGGAGAGTTTCTTGACGTGAATAAGTTGATTATTGAAAGGAGATAAGAAATTGGCACGTGTAAAGGGTTATGCGTGTGTATGATACTAGCATATCGAATAGTGTCACTCGCCTCGCTAATCAAAAGTAAAAAAAAAACGTATTTCGAATTGTCTACCTTTTAAGTTTCGGAAGACGCAATCGAAGTCGAGTTCATATTTCGTGACTCAGTGATAAAACAACGGACTTTTTAAATCGCCTGACATTTTTCGCCTACGAGTCTCGCATGGAAATTTTCTCAACAGTAAGTGCAAGGAAGATTTTATCGTCTAACCCAGGCTTTATTTACCCTTATCCTTCGCAGTTTAGTTTCGCTGCTTCGCTTCATGTTGCTTTAGTAGATGGCGAAGTTTTATGGTGTGGTTTGTCGTTTTTTATGGGAACCTCATGACATAATCACTGCTGTTATGTTGTCAAGGTTTCACAGTAGTGGAGTTATGGAAACTGTTATTGGTTACCAGATTCTTTTATAAGAACTCCATTATTTACTTAAATCCTGGTACGTCCTAGTACTTTCAATACCCGTGTTTACGACCAAGGCAAAAGGAGTATGTAAGGATCGTGGCAGGTGGAGTTCTGTTGTTTCTACTCATGAGAAAAAGGACGTGATTTTGTAGATGTATGAAGTAATAAAAGGAATCTCACAATTACTTTCGACTTTTCTAATACTGAACTTCACACAAGCTTATATCCAAGTCTTTGCCCTGCACTGGAAGCCGTCTAACTCAGCCAGTAAGTATATTAAGGAACTTACAACGACGTCACTTAGAACAAGAGCCAACTTCAACGTACGGTATTGAACTGGTTTCATAGTACGGGAGCAAGTTAATTTCGAACTCCTTTTAGTTGATTTTTAAACTTTTCTATAGGAATCCGCGAGAAAGTTGTGAAACTACAAAGTAAAGTATTAAATTGGTAACTGTTTGCCAATAACCAGTCAGAGTAAGGTGAAGATTTATTAAGAAAAATATGATTTAAAATACAGTGTTAAATTTAATTTAAAAAAATATTGTGTGGTAAATGAGTTGGGCCCATTAGATAAGTGATAACCCTTCGAGATTGCAAGCGTGATGTCAGGTTAGTAAAAAACTTACACGACGTCAACAAAACTCCGTCCTACCAGGCAACCATACCCAAAGAGAAGTAGGCCTTATCTATACTAATATTATAAAGCTGTAGAGTTTGTTTGATTGTTTGGTAGAACGCGCTAATATCAGGAACTACTAGTTGGAATTGAAAAATTCTTTTAGTGTTGGATATTCCATTTATTGAGGAAGGCTATATGCTATATAGCATCACGCTGCGACCTATAGGAGCAGAACATCAATCAAAAATGTTACGCAGACGAAGTTGCGCGGGTCGCTAGTCAGTCATAAACACAAGTTACCGTACCTACATGAGCTTATACAATTATGCAGCAAATAACAATTAATTGAATGTAGCAATGAAATTAGAAATACCTGCTACTAACAAGATATTACTCATAGTTAGGGCTGACACAAAAATGTTTAGAATTATTTGCTCCTTTTAGAAGTCTGCCACGTTTGTCGAATTGTGGCCAGCGCTACTGCTAAGCATTAAGTCCTGGTATCACTGCTCAGGTTGGTCAAAGTGTTCCTGGATTTGCGCGCATTTGATAACAATAGGCTTGCTCCCTATTTCATCGCACTTAACAGTAACTGAAGAAATGACTGTAATTGTACTATTCAATGGACCGTGTGAGGTGTGAGGCGTGATGTTATGTGTTAAGAAAATTATTTATACCACGCGATGGAATTCGAAATGTTGTCATTTGTATCCATTGTGTAGAAAAGGCAACTATGCTGAACGATCAAGTCGACCATTTTCTAATATCTATGTATAAATATGTACATACAAAAACAAAAGTATCTAAGAGCCTATCTGTAAAATAACATGAAAAGTCAGCAAAAGTTACTATTATAATTGTCCATCAAAATTAATGGAACAAATGAAGACTATCAAAACTCTTTAAGGGTCTTCGCCCATGGGGACCTTTTGCAGCGACGCAACCGCAAAACGACCGCGGAAACGCAACAACGATGGTGAATGGCTACTATCACGATGCTATCAAGCTTCAGTCGCGATGCAGAATGGCGATTCTGTATCGATACCGAATTGCCCGTGAAAGTGGAACGTGGATTAATGACCGTATTGTATAATTATCACTAGCTTCGGTGAAGGAAAACGTCGTGAGGAAACCAGCATGCCTGAGAGATATTTCATTTCGTATGTAAAGCCAAGTCAAAAGCCCATGGGCGGCATGAAAACTCTGACGCCAGGTTAGGCACTAACCACACGAATAAGAAAGAACGAAGTGGAAATAATGTTTTTCCTACTCCTCCGCTATTTTATTCTGATTAATTTCACTGCGGTATCCAAGACAGATAAATTATTTCTGTTCAATGTCTAAGCTCTTTTCTGGTGGTCGACACTGTTGATTCTGGCTTTCATGAGTTTCAATGGTTTGGGAATAATGTGGCGGGCTTTTCACAATAATAATACAAAAAATTGTCTCTTTTATTTTTCTTTTAATCTTGGATCTAGTTGTATGATGGACTCCGTCGAGAGAGCAGTCGCACGTTTGCATCGATACAGTAGCGATGTTTACGCATTTTCGTTGCCTAAATAGCGCGTCTCAAATGCGAGTAACGCGCAATAGCTGCGATGTAGAAGCGTATTTACAAAACGCTCGACAAAAAGTCGATGTGGACGAAGCGATATTTAACAACTATAATGTTTCCAAAACTTTTGCCAACCCTAACGTTCGCAACGTTTGCGGAAATTAATAACATCCAGACGTGATGTTAAAGCTTTGTTATGTATGGTAGATGGCGTTAATGGCTATTTTACATTTAATGGTTTTCGCAAAAGAAGATAACTCGGTTTAAATGCAGAATTTAAGGAGATACAAGAACAAGAAATGAATTCAACGTTTAGCAGTCACAAGACCAACGAAGTATTCACTATACAGCGTGTATCAAAACACTTTTTATACACAAACCATATACAGAACAAGAAAAAATATTCAGCTGTTCCTTACAAAATTTAAATACTTTCACGACCTAAATGTACAACGGTTTTTTTTCGATTATCATGTTGTTCTCATGAAGAAAGTTGTTCACTTTGATGGTCTGTACCCCACCCTTAAATATGGCCTCAAATTTCTGGTACACACTGTATAACATATTATTTACTCTCACGAAAAGTTTATTGTGTCACTCGTTATCGATACGGTAACTAACTAAAAGGAAGTATACTCTTAAGGAAAAATAAAAAAAGAAACGAAAAAGATGTAAGGATATATTTTTTTATATCAAAATAATACCAATCTGTCACCCTGTAAGTAATGCCGAAGCCATGCCACTGAGGAAATGTGCGAAAGAAATTCCAAGGCAAAAATATACGAAGAAAATATATTATGTTTTGGGTTTATCCATACAATGTATACAGAAATGTGTCTGTTTGTTATTTTTTGATTCTTTGACTTACTTCACCCGATTGCGAAAGACACTTTCAATCACAATTCGCAGGATTTTGAAGGAAATTCTTAATCCATCGCTTTATATTTTGTTCGAATGAATTGTCTTCAACAACCTGTAGTAAGTAACGCAAAGAATGTTGTTGAACTGTCAATTATAATGACATTGCCAGTTTGTTTTAAAAATATTACTTACTACCGGCCCGTCCCGGCTTCGCACGGGTATATATATAACAATAATTTGACGGGACGGGATAGGACGGGATAGGACGGGATAGGACGGAATAGGACGGGATAGGACGGGATAGGACGGGATAGGACGGGATAGGACGGGGTAGGACACACTCACACATAGACACCCTTCTTTTTGCGTCGGGTTACTAAAAAGTGTACATTATAAAGAAAGTTTGGATTTAATTTTTTTTTTGTTATTATTTTTTATATTACTTTTTTGGCATTTTTTATATTCGATTATTTTATTTTTATTTCTAATGTTTGTAAAAAGATCACAACTACAAACAAAAGCCATTAAACTTTTTTATTTAATTTTTTGACCGCTGCGTAGGAAGCCGAATTTCTTAACATTGACACCCCTCCCATACCTCAGTGACGCCTTAGAACGCATAGTAAGCCGAGCGGAGTGAGCGGAGACCACGCGACTTATTTATAATACTTACATTTTTGAACTCTTGATATCTTTCGAATGGAATGTCCGAATTGAATAATTCAAAAAGTAATATAAAGGTATTAAAGCAGTCTTGAGTATGAAGTAATTTATTTTGATAAGAATTACTACCAAGGTACAAATAAAGAGCCTTTTCTAGCGGCGGCATTTCAATTATTTTTTTAAATAAAATAATTATTATTGTGTACATATACATAAAAGTTAGACATATGCTGTCGCGACACTTTTTGTAGATAATGATGTGTTCTGCAAAGTCGTAGTAGATTATTTTGTTCTATCATCAATAGTTTTAGCAGTGCACGCGATGTAAGGTATTTTTTTAGGTAATTTTTTTACACTTTGCGTTACATTATTGGAGTTTTAGTAAGGGTACCTAATTTTTTGAAAATATAATATAGCTTATGTCACTCGGAGATAGTATAGCTTCCCAACGGTGAAAGAATTTTTCAAATCGGTCCTGTAGTTTCGGAGCCTATTCAATGCAAACAAACAATCAAACTTTTCTCTTTATAGTACAGTATAGACTACCATATTATTTGAATCGGATTTTGTTAACAACTTCAAAGGTTTTAATTTTTTTCACGGAACAATAATCGTTTTTCTAAAATAAAAGAGCTCTCCCGTCAAAATCGGTTCAGCCGTTTTGGAAATTAGTCTGAACAAACAGACGGACAGACTGTAACTTTCAGTTTCTACTTGTACAAATGAGTATAGAGTTGTGCAAGGATCTTTTGGCGCGGGGCTAAAATTAAAACAAATACCACCATTTTAATAATGTCCGGAAAAAAGCAAATGTTTTTCTATAGCGCGTCCTTGAGATATCGTTTAAGAGGCAAAAGATTCTTGCACCATGTTTTGGTACAATCGAAATTCGCCAAAATATTCACTGTCTTCTTGACTCACAATGACACGGCTCTATTACGACAAATAAGGCTTTAATCCGACAGACATACTTAATCCCTTGCTCGAAATTTTCCGCCACCCACGCCTACTCCATCTACATACTAAACCAAGTAATCTTTTACCCTCAAATAACAATGGGCTTACTTAAATTGACAACTTATATCCTATCATCCTTCTTATTCCTGTTTTCCTAGTACTCTGAAAGTGGCAACACTGGCATGTACTAGGGTTACAAGAAGAAAACATATCTGGAATTCTTTAATGCCAGTCTATATTTTTATGACTACGAGTAGACACGTGTTAGCTAGTGTCTAAAAGGTGTTTAACAGTTTAGTGACAAATCTTGGAGAAGTGAGAATTGCAGTGGTTAAGGACATCTCGGTACAGCTTTATTAGTTTAGTTTATACCATGTAAGAAAGTTCGATTTGTAAGTTTGTAAAGTAATCCGGAACACTTGTAGTAAGTAGGTCAGGTGCGTGGTGCTCGAGACCGTCGCGCGTGTATGACCAGATGTATGAACGTGAAGGCAAAAGGAGTATGTAAGAGACGTAGCAGGTGGCGTTCTGTGGTTTGCCTACCCCCATGGGAAAATGGCGTGAGTATAAGTATGTAGGTATGTATGTGTACACTTGTAACAGACAAAAATGGAAAAACACTCATTCTGCGTCTGCATCTCCTAAAACATTTTAAAGTACTCTGAAATCTTACTACGAGATCATATAGCTACTAACGAATAACTCCATTTTACCAATCACAAAAAGCTCACACAGTGCAGAGCATATAGGATTTGCTCTATCCCATCCCAGCTAAGCTTTACCCACAGCCACCTACAAAAAAGGCTACAAATCCTCGATCCCTGCTCACCCCATCTCAATACTAAGTCGATATCAATACACTGCAAATCTGCATACCTAATACTCTCAGACCGAGGATCGCTGGGTCTCCTAATTTGCATATCGAGTAATTTCAAACGTACGTTTGGATTTTAGGCCACCATATTGGTTTAGGGTCGCCATCCTTCAAATTTACTTGGGATAGGGCGTTTTATAGCGGTTTTTAGGGCTTTGGATTATTTAGGCAGGAATATTAGGGGACTTGTTGGCTTAGTTTCTACAGTACATAAATATACTGCCTAGACCAACGAGGCTTGTAGAGGCGCGACTGCTGAGCATGAGGATCGATCCTCGGGTCGGGCAAAATGTTATTGGGTTTTCCATCAGGAATTTCTCAGTAGCAGCCACGGAGTCTGGATTTGTGCCCGGTTGATGGCAATAGGCTCGCCCCCTATTACATGGGACTTAAACATAACTGGCGAAATGTGAGTAACCCTGTGGAGTTTACAGGCGTGATGTTGTGATGTTGGTTTAGTGTCTAAGTACATATTATAATACATTGACATTATATACGTAATACTTTGAGTCCTACCGTATACCGTGGTGTTCCAGTCCAAAAAATAAGTCGTTCCCAGCAATATTTTTTGCGTAGAGTTACTTAGTTTGATGTACAGAATGCTTGGTTGGCGGTAAAGTATATTATTGTGTTGAACAGATCCGAGGGGCGAAGAAAAGGTAGGGGGTGCTTCCGAGCTGGTATGAGACTGGAAACATTATTGTGACATTATAGTATTGTGACACCTACTTGCTCTATAAACGGCGAAGAAGAAGAAAACATTTTAAGGGAACCTTAGTCGTAGAACTGAAAAATTGCAAATGTGGTGGATAGTGGTCACGGAACGGAGGCCTGTGTCCCGGTGGAAACATTGCGAATCATGCTTAAATATAATGACGTGTGAGTTCAAACCTTCCTAACATGTGAACTGCGAAGGTCTCTCATTCTTAGATAGACTGAGCAAAAGCATTAATTTCATCTGTCGCCACAAATGAACAAGAGAACTAACGCGAATAGTATGGGTTGGGTACTCGAAAACCACTACCGGCGGTTAATAAGGACCACTTTTTTCTGTAACTAACTATTCATTTGTGACCCCAGACCGTATACAAAAAAGTTCGGTACGAATCAACTATATTGAGGCCTTTAATCAAACTTGGTATAATAATTCCCATTTCTATACACACTACTACACACACTACACACACACACTACACACTACACACTATTCTTAAACGAATGCTGAAATATTTTTGTACTGTTATATTTGCAACTCCAGAAGCTTAGCTGAACGTTGAAAATCCAATATCTCGCTTTTATTTAGGCATTCATTTATGTGTCACGTAGTTTTAATGACATCGGGCATTAGTTGACTTAGCAGTACACATGACTATGTAACAGTTCATCCCAGTATCTCGGGATCAGATCTAAATTACGGTCGAAAATCAGTATTTTATCTTCCAATCGCAAAAGCAATTAATATTCGAAGCCCATAAAATAACCCATAGACAAGCGAAACTCTATTAGTGTTGGGCATTAACTCCGCTCCAAATGTGTAATTTAAATCCGGATCCGGAATAAACGCAACTTCAGAATTCGGATCCAAATTAACTCTAGGCAGTTTTACAGTTCATCTATGCTTTCCTGGTACATGACTTGTGTTGATGATCACCGGAATTCCGTGACTCGTTTGATGATTATGCCAATCACCTTTGATTATGTAGATTGGGTATAAATGCTTTCAAGTAATACCAGGATAACAGGCAGCCAGGAAATTCGAGAAGGAAAAGATTAGGTATGGTAATTTAATTTGTGTTTTAATTCATCTTATTTGCATGCTGTGTCTGTAATACATTCCAATTTAATATTTCCTTTATTTATTTCTCTTACTTACTAATTACATTTTTAAATATTCCTATAAAAAAAAAAACATTTAAAAATATAAAAAATAGTAGCCCACCGGTATCGGGAACAGGGTCCAAGCTACCGGCGGTCAGGGCTCCAGAGAGAGGAACCTCCTAACAATACGAGCCGTGTCCAGGAGTACCGCTTTCTGAATCAAGCCCTTGATCCAGCCGCCTAACGAGAGCCTCCTCAGGTATTGGTCGAGGCTCTTGGCAATTAAGCCATGGGCTGAAACTACTATCGGCACAATGATCGCCGTGTCCACTTCCCACATGTCGACAACCTCGCGAGCCAAGTCAAGATACTTGATTTGTTTATCTTTCTCGGCTTTCACGAGGTTCCCATCATGCGGGACCGTTATGTCAACAATCATTGCGCGCCGTTCTGATCGATCCATCACCACTATATCAGGCTTGTTGGCCACAATAGTCCTGTCAGTGATGATGGATTGATCCCAGTACAGTGTGATATTGCCATTTTCGAGAACTGGGTCGGGCACATACCTATAGTACGGCACTTCCGATTCCACAAGGTTGTATTTTAGAGCAAGTTGCTGAATACAATTCAATACAATTCCAATTATTATTAAGTGACTTCTTCTGGTATATGAAAATCGGATATAATCTGGATCATTGACTCTAAACCGAGTTCTCATCATCAGGCTTTGTTCCACCCACTACAGGGTGAAGAACCCTCCTTCCTACTTCCCTGTTCTGCGCGAATCTGTACCAGGGTTTGACCCGCGATCACCGGAATATCATCCACACCCGGACACGGCTGTTGGTCTGCCAACATTCTTTCGTCCATTGGGAACCATTGAGTGAGTGTCATATCATATCAATCCCAAAACATCTACGAATTTCGGGTATTTCAGGACCTTTATTATCAGAATATTAAACTTTTGTGTGCACACGTGTGTCTATTTAATAATAAAAGGAATCACTACAGTTAATTGTTGACAGGCATGAGAATATCCTACATTTCCCGGTTTTCTGCATAATGTTCTTTTGTTCGCTAGTAGGTACCAGGAGCCCAGAGAGTCGAAAGAATTTCCTTTCCACCGATGTTTTAGACTACCCGGGTTTTTAATCTTAAACATCGTGATCAGTTGAAAGAAAGAACAATAACCAATGATCACACTTGGCCAACAGATTGAATTCATTCCAATGTCTTTATCTTCCATACTTCTCTATTACTCGTCATCTCAGCAGTTACCTCCTTTCTAGCCATATCAATTATCCTTCACACAGTCCATCCATCGTTTCGTTGGTCATCCTCTACTCACAGATTGAATTATTTTTCAGTAATTGGAAGTTAGTTTATCCGTTTATTGTTCCTCAAACTCGGTTTCCATCAAACATTTTAAACTTACTTCAAAGCCTATAATTCTGAAAACAAAGTTAGAAAGAAGCTCAACCGCTTAAATATAAGACAAGAATGATGTTAAACAAGCCAGACTATTAGAAGACTTGTTCAATTATTTCAAGTCTATAACAAATTGAAAACATGAACATCTTTGTCTTAAAATAAAGTTTTAGCTACTTCATAATGATTAGTGAATATTGTTCTTTTCGACTATTGGCGTGGGTGTTGTGAAAGCCGACTAAAGTATTATCCTCTTTAAAGAGAATGTTGAGACGGATTGCCGGTCGTCTTTTATTATTACTAGAAACAGTTGCGATCACTATTGTATTTGCTAATTGTTTTGTTTTATAATTTACGTCTTTCGTCGTTTATTGTTGCGACCGCCACGCCTCATTTATCTAGTGAGGTTTTGGGTTTGACTCGCAGGTCAGTTAAAGCGTTGTTAGGTTTTTCCATTTCTTAGTAGAAGCGAGCAGTTTAAAATTAAGCTCTGTTGATGACAATAGACTCTCTTTCTGTGACAACAGACTTAAACATAACTGGCGAAATGTAGAACCCCTCGACAGGGGAAAAGATTAGAAATTGATGAAGACTTATATTATATCAATTTCAAATATTTTCCCCCGAATTACACAATGATCTGTCGCTCCTAAAAATAAAGACAACCAAATATCACCATAGCTGTAACCTTCAACTGACCTCGACAACTTCTATAAGCCGCATCATCTGTTCTCCACAAGATCAGCACTTCCCTTCTCGACAACAACTTCACTTTCTCGTAGATAAGCGGTATATTCTCCGTTTCGACACGTCATCTCTTCGGGGAACTTCGGGAAACTTCGTGATAAATACTCTGGCGAAGTTGTGACGTATGCTCGAATTTGTGACGTATGGTGTAAGTTCGAATGTGGGTACCGCTATCGGTGTATTAATCGATGAGTTGTGAGTTATGTTTTGTTTCGTTCGTGGTCGTGAATATATGAAATAATGGATCAACAGCCAAATTACGCTTTGGAATGGGAAATTACGCTTTGGAATGGGGAACTACAGTACTTTCACAGTTATTATGTCTTGTGACTGGGACTGTAGCTTCATGTTTTATTGCTGTCTTTGTTTCGACAATTCAAAAGTGCCTGTAATTGGCCTACTTGAAATAAATGCTTTGATTTGATTGATTTGATTTGAATTGCGTAACGCTCTCAAAATCGCACTGCCATTTTGACGTTTCTACAATATTCATTGCGTTATTGAAATAACATAACGTGAGGAAAGTGTTGAGTATAAATGTGGATGGGTGAGACGGAAGACCAAAGGAACGATGGATGGACTGTGTGAAAGCTGATATGGCAAGAAAGGAAGTGAGTGGTGAGACGACGAGTAATAGAGAAGTATGGAAGAAGAAGACATGCTGCATCGACCTTAAATAAATTGGGACCAGGACAGGAGAATGATGGTGATTTAGACAGCGTAACACACTTTCAATGACCAGAGGTCTTTGAAGAAAATTGCTAATCCATTGTTTCGTAGGGTTCAAATATTGGTCTACACAACTAATTAAAAAAGTCAATGAGTGTAGTTGAATTTTCTAAATGAGTAGCATTGGGACTGTGAGCGTTGTTTCGTTTTAAATGGGTTTCTTCTGATCAAAGACGAGATACAAGCATCAACTTCAGATCCTGGTTTCGAATCTAGTTGGGATATAGATTTTCAATGAAACATTGCGGAGAAGGCACCTATTGGTAAACTAGATAAAACCTTTGGAAATAGGAATTTAAGCTGCCAATATTTTATAATAGACAAGCTGTTGCCCGCGACTCCATTCGCGTGCCAATTTTGATGTGTAAGAGTGAGAAAAAAAGTATCCTATGTGTTATTCCAGACTACGTGTAATCTATCACTGTGCCAAATTTCATCCAGATCCGTTCAGCCGTTCCTGCGCGATTGAGTACTAGTATAGATTAGTAAAATTAGTAAATTAATATTAGTATAGGTTCTTCTTCATCCCCAAACATTACATCAACAGTCGACCTTTCGATCGCATTTCCGTCAAAAAAAATACACTGTCTTTTAAAGTTTTTAATAATCAGTTTTCCTCAAAAAGGGATGGAAATGAAAACGAAAATTACGATAAAATAATGAGAAACAACGAGTTTCCGCATCATGACCGTTGACTTTTTCAATTATTATTTTGCTTTGAACAAAAACGGAAAAAAAACTCTTTCGTTATAACTTATAAACGACAATTTGAATGGGGAAAGGTCAAGGGAAGGGAAGGAAGTTATAAAGATTGTTAGTAAGTTTTAATTTGATGTTTCCGTTCAAACAAATAATTATTTTGTTGAACTGTTTTTTTGTGTCACTCACGCAATTCGCTGACATTAAAAACAGGCAAAAGATTCAAGACTGTCTCTTTGACCTTGAGGTCGCAAGCGCTACCTACTGCTGAGCACATCCTGGGTTCGATTTCCAGATTAGGCAAAAAAATCACCAGCCCATACATTTGGGTCAAGTATTGAATTTTTAGTTTTTGGTGAGGAGCTCGTGGCTAAATAATAAGAGCCGCCCGGGTCAACTTTAGGTTAATCCGCGCTTGCTTGATTGGTCCCTGGATGGGTGACCGCCCATTATATACCGAGCCGTTGGTCCCGGCTGTCATTTGTAGATTTTTAACAGTCGTTACAGGTAGTCAGTGGCCGGAAAGTTCGACAATCAGTCTTAACAAGGGGTATCGTATTATCCTGTACCAACTGGGTTGTGGAGGTCAGATAGGCAGTCACTCCAGCTAAAATACTGGTATTCATCCGATTAGACTGGAAGCTGACCCCAACATAGTTGTGGAAAGGCTAGGCAGATGATGAAGTATTGAAGTTTTGTAAGGGACGGGTGATTTTTTTTTCGCGTTTACGATGGTGGTCCCATGGAGAAAGTTGTCCAGTTTGATGGTCTGAATCACATCTTGAAATATGTCCATACCTTTCTGGTACAAGCTGTATACAATATGTTAAAAAAAACCCTGTCCGATCCGAAAAGGGCATATAGGTATACCAATTGACATTATCAAATAAAATAAGGAGCATAAAATATTGAAAGTAAATGAATGTGTGTTTATGTATTGAATGAATGTGTATGAAAGTAAACATATAAATGAATTTTAAAACCCTGATTTTGTGCCCAAATTACCACTATTTCTCTTAAATCTAACAAACTTTAAAACGTGACAACACTATATTCGGAATTAGTATGGCCGATCGTCAATTGTTTGTTTATGACGTCACTACCCGAGAAGCGACCGCAGTGCCGCCGCCCGCGCTCCTGTGTTGCCTTGTACGTTTTCCCATTTTAGTACCTTTTATTGAATTTTGATAGAGGTATTTTTTTACTTACTACTACTATCTAAAAAGGACTATATAAATGGAATCTAATCTCGATACCTAATAATACCCTCACAGATCGGATGGGGTTTTTATACATATTGAATAGTACAAACAAAATTATGCCATAGAGGCCGCATTCTAGGCTTTTCTCCGAAACAATTTAGCTCCCCGCTTTGATCAAATATTCTAGACTAGATCAATGAAAGCTTTTGAAACGATACGAACGAATTCATTTTGTTAATCAATAGAAAGCATGACGAACTAGTCAATCTGTTTCCATCATTATTATTGTTGAAATGATGGAAATGAATGCTTTTAGTAGTTTTTTTTTAAATTAAGTATACCTAGGTTTAAGATATTAATTTTGTGTCTTATATTATATTATAGAGTTTGTACATTTAAGTTTTGTTTTATTAGAGTGTATAAGTTAGCTCTGATTTAGGTTTATGTAAAATTAAAAAGTGTTAAATTTTTAATGTAACCAGTGTAAATATTCGTATGCCGAACATAATATTTTTTATATAACAACTTTGTGCCTACCGTATCCTACGAATAAATGTCTTTGTCTTTGTTTCTTTTCATGGGATAACGCTTTAGCATGGCAAGCCCGCTTGCACCACTAATCACCTAACACGTTTAACTGTAATTAATTTCAAACTATTGCTTTAATTAAATGGTGTTTTAAAAACGTTTAGCGCTAATTGCATTAATTAAGTCATTCAGTTTGGTGCAAGCGGGCTTTAGTATGTAATTGTATAATATTAACTTATAAGTTTATATTCAGGACTGTGAATCTAATTAGCTGTTTCAAGTTTCGATACAGGATGGTCACTCGGAGAATCCGGTACATTCCGACTTGCGAGAAATTCGTAACAGTGATTTTTTTATTTTCTTTTCAAATCGTTTCTTTATTTATTGGCAAGGGCGCAGCTCTATTTATAAGCATTTATTTAACTTACCGCATTTAGTTAATTAGTTGGTTGGTTAGCTACTTAGTTAGTGAGTACTGGTCAAATATAGCAACTGAATTTCAAACACCTTTGGTTCTGGTGGCAATATATCATCATGACAGACATGACTTGATCCTACAGCCAGCATTGCCTTCTCACGAATGAGCTCCTTATCGGTTAATAGCACGGATAAGAAACTTTGTATACGCGTTTAAATGTTGTATAATATGTTGATAGAAAAACTAAATATTTTTAACTTTAATAAAAGCTTGAGTTTAAAAAATGTTTAATTTATTTAACAATCAAACACAAAGAGCACTTTTCACCTCATGACCTCAACTACCAGGCCAGCATGAACTTAAAAGAGTAACTCAAACTAACAGTGAATAATTGCAAACTAAACATTAACCTAATTCGTTGACCTCCTGGCGGGGTTCAAAAGGTGTCCTTTGTTAATATGTCCATTACAGTACATAGCCGATTCGTAAATAATTGATGGGCGCAGCTGCTAATAAAGTAAACGTGTTTGTGGAAATATTTTGACCTTTTGGCTCGCTGTAAATGGTGTAATCTATATATACATTAAAATTGTAACAGGCCGATGTCTGTACATTGGAGATATAGAAAAAAATATGGGGGGTCTTTATTAGAACTTTTTGTCTTTCTGTTTGTATGTATGTACGCGCATCACGCAAAAACTACTGCAGGGATTTGAACGCAGTTTTCACCGCTCTACTGCTAGTTGCCTAACTTAAAATATAGGCAACATTTTACCACAGAAATTATCTTTTTTAGCCGACTTCTAAAAAAGGAGGAGGTTCTCAATTCGGTTGTATGTTTTTTTTTTGTGTTTGTTACCTCATATCTCCGTCATTTATGAATCGATTTGAAAAGTTCTTCTTTTATCTGAATGGATCTACTTCCCGATTGGTCCCATAGAAATTTCATCAAAATCGGTTCAGCAGTTTGGTTTTGAAATCAAAATAGCTGGAAAAAATTTCATCCAAAAAAAGAAATTGCGAAATTGATACTTGACAAGGATTTGTGTGTGATACTATAACTAAAAAGGGTAAAATAAAAACTTTTTTGCAAAAAAAAAACCGACTTAAAAAAAAAACACAAAAAAAGTGGAAAATAACATTACTTTCGGAAGTCGGTGCCAAATAAAAACTTTTTTGCAAAAAAAAACCGACTTCCAAAAAAACACACAAAAAAAGTGGGAAATAACTTTACTTTCGGAAGTCGGTGACTATTGTTTGTTTCATTGACGTTTTTGCCACCGACTTCCGAAAGTAAAGTTATTTCCCACTTTTTTTGTGTGTTTTTTTGGAAGTCGGTTTTTTTTTGCAAAAAAGTTTTTATTTTACCCTTTTTAGTTATCGCATCACACACAAATCCTTGTCAAGTATCAATTTCGCAATTTCTTTTACTTGGATGACATATTGTTTCCAGCTATTTTGATTTCAAAACCAAACTACTGAACCGATTTCGATGAAATTTCTATGGGACCAATCGGGAAGTAGATCCATTCAGATAAAAGAAGAATTTTTCAAATCGGTTCATAAATGACGAAGATATGAGGTAACAAACACAAAAATTTCCAGCTATTTTGATTTCAAAACCAAACTGCTGAACCGATTTTGATGAAATTTCTATGGGACCAATCGGGAAGTAGATCCATTCAGATAAAAGAAGAATTTTTCAAATCGGTTCATAAATGACGGAGATATGAGGTAACAAACACAAAAAAAAAAAAAAAAAAAAAAAAAAAAAAAAAAAAAAAAAAAAAAAAAAACATACAACTGAATTGAGAACCTCCTCCTTTTTTAGAAGTCGGTTAAAAAGTCAATGAAACAAACCATAGTCACCGACTTCCGATAGTAATGTTATTTTCCACTTTTTTTGTGTTTTTTTTGGAAGTCGGTTTTTTTTTTGCAAAAAAGTTTTTTTATTTTTATTCTAAGTACCACACGTACGAAGTCGCGGGCAAAGGCTAGTGTTGTAATATTAAATAAACATTGCGGTGTTCATGTTATTCTGGTAGAACAAATTTTCTGTCAGATAAAACTTAGAGGTACGGAAATAACCCAATGTTTGTGGTAGCAGCCACGGAGTCTGGTTATGTGCCCGGTTAATGGCAATAGGCTCGCCCCCTATTAAATGGGACTTAAACATAACTGGCGAAATGAGGGTGTAGGTACTATTAGCTACACCTCTGTTTAACCCCAAGTATTGCAGACGTGATGATATCTTTATGTCAATGTGATTTGACCTAGTGTAGGTTGACTTTTTTAGTTATTTATCTTAATATCTCTATGTTTATCTCTTTCTCTCATCGTGGATATTCTTTATAGTAATTTAGAGATATCGATGAAAATCTTTGGCTCAAAGCAAACTACGAAATACCCGCCTTTCTTCCGCTTACGTAAAAATCGATTGCCGAAATTCTCTGGTTTCCAAACAGCCATAATAACTACTGATGTGATGCTATCAAGCCGATTGCGGTCACAGCGACTGCATTCGATGGCTTTCTAAGGTGGTTGTCGAGAGCTTTGGTGTGCTGCTCTTTCATGTGCTCTCAATCTCAAGTAGCTAGCATATCCAACTTTGGCCGAAAAACTCCGAGCACAAAGCGAACATGTCAGGACACCACATTGATTCGACATTGTCTAAGTCTAATTTTAAGGTAGTCACGTAATAACTATCCTCGCTCCAAATATAACAGCACACATTACCAGGAGATGAGAACGTATAAAGATATCAGTAAAATACCAGCCACAATGTTTATTGTAATTGACAAATATAAGTACAATGATTGGACCAGGGCCAACTGAGCAGCGGCGCGTTATACTAAATGTTAAGGAGCTTAACATTATCTGTATACTAAATGCATATTGTTTGGTGGCTGTGTGCTTACATTTACCTAGGTGGTGGGATTATAAGATGGCAGCCTTTTTTGTCGCTTTCAATGCGAAAACTCGCTGTTAGCGGGACTTCTAAAAAAGGTTGTTTTGAGTATAATTTCCTTGCTCTAAACTTTTATTTTGCACATTTATGAACAAAAGAATACTTTTCTATAGTTGTGTAGGTAAGAGGTATTTCGTATTATACAGTATTTTTATTTGCCTTCAAAGATTCTGATTGTTGAAACTGATTTTTTTTTAACCTTTAAATATGTTATTAGGTTTTTCCACCAGGATTTTCTCAGTAGCAGCCACGGAGTCTGGATTTTTGCCCAATTGATGGCAATAGGGTCGCCCCCTATTACATGGGACTTAAACATAACTGGCGAAATGTGGGTGTATTATTAGGCACACCTCTGAAAATTTTCAGTACGTACATATGCTAGTACTCACAACTTCAAACATGCACGAGCCACACGCATGAAGTCCTGAACATGATTTTCCTCAAAATACACAAACTAAAATGTCAGTTTGGCAAGCGAAGCCGCGGTCTAGTTATGTCTGATTAATGAGAGCTAAACACCTGGGACTCTTGGTAGCGAGCTCAAATAAACATCTGCGATATTAAATATTGATCCACAGCCAGAATATGTGGAAATGGCTCCAATCCCTCGAGGACATATTGATATATGAAGCTTCATCTTGCAGAAGTACTAGGCTGCCATTAGCTAGAAGAGGTTGATTTAAGTGAAATACCGATGGTGGAAGGGGTTCTACTTCTTCACTATTTTTATAGATCGAGTAATAAAAGGCGAACAGTTATTTAAAAATTAATATACTTTTAAGGATTTCGGTTTATTTATTTACAAATCACTGGTATTACACATTCATATTCCTTGATTTTATAGAGTTTGAACAGCTGTATAAGTAGTTAAAATATGGCAAGGACGCAGATTAACATCCTGTTTTAAGTCTTGCATATCCATTGCTCTCGTTCACACGTTAAAACCAGACGCTGCAAAAAGAAAAACAAATTAAATACTACAAAGACTGCAATGTATGACTATTTATTAAATATTCAGTATTATATCACGCCGTAAATAAAAAATAGTGTTTATATATGAGTAAAACAACACGCCGCTTTATCAAGCAGAACTTTTTTTGCAGGGCGCCCAACCTCACACAAACGCGCGAACATTAATGAATCGAAAAATAATATTTTAAAATAAATCATGTGTAAAACGAGTATTTTTCATCTAAAAATTGAATTTACATTACGCGTACTCAGCGCATTCGTGATAGGTCCATACTATATACTCTAAAACATGAATTAAAGTCTAATTAATCCTTTTAGTAATTATAATCATACCGATCATATTTCGTCGGCATCCGTGCGTATTTATTCTGGGCCATTATCACTGGCTTGGTAGAAGCCGTGCTGGTGTCCGCCTTTTGTTCAAAAGTAACTGCCTCCGTGGTTGAAGTCCTGGCTCTAACAATGCTCTGTAAATACGACTCGTAAAGACTCATTCCTGGCAACACAGAATTATCTTCAGCCGGTTCCAAAGGCACATTTATGGGGTCGTAGGGTAAAGTTAACATGTATTTGTTGACGTCCCCATAGTGGGGTCTGTTTTCCGTTTCCCCACTGGTTGAGTTTTCCGGCATTTTTGTCGTTGATGGTTCGTTCGTGGTCGTTGATGGTTCCGTGGTCGAAGGTTTGATGACATCGTCCCAGATTACGGAGTCTAGCCAGCGGACGAAGCTGGCTATTTTGGGGAAGGCGTGAGTCTTGGTGTAGAGGGCGCAGGTGTTGATGAAAGAGGATATTGCTACTAGAGTGTTGTTTTGGATGACTGCGCCGCCGTTGTCTCTCTGTAAAAGAAGTGTTCGTTTGAAATCGTTGATGACGCTGACTGTTCATATCGCCGTTTTCTAGAAAATACAAAGCAATTTTTCCTTAAAATCCGAAACAGACGTTGATTTTATGATTTCTAATATACCTGTACCTGTAAGACTGTCAATGATTTTATTAAATTAAAACGTAGACACAGAAAGTTAGTTTAAGCCAAACGAGCGAATTATTTTTGTGAAAAAAAAAGAGCATCTATACAAAAATGTCATAAAATGAATGCTCTTGCTATGGTTCTATGTTCGTTCGTCGACTGTGTAGTTGGAGTGTCAGCTCTGATGCGGTTTGCAACTGTCTCCTGCTGTCCCATACATTTTGGTTGAGTACCGTATGGACATTTTTAATGGGACAGTTGATTAATTTGTATATAAAGAGATAGAGAGTATTTTACATGGAGCGACTGCATATGTGGCCTACACACTACCTTTAACGACTGTCAAAGATCTACAAATGACGGCCGGGATCAACGGCTTTCCGAGGCACGGAGGGAACTCGGTATGTAATGGGCATCACACTTTTCTGATACATACTGTAGATATATTTTTAACGCTTTGGAAACATTTACACCAAAAAGGTACAAAAACTTTTTTTGCAAAAAAATATCCGACTTCCAAAAAAAAAAACAAAAACAAAATTGGAAAATAACTTCATTTTCGGAAGTCGGTGACTATTGTTTGTTTTATTGACTTTTTTGCCACCAACTTCCGAAAGTAAAGTTATTTTCCACTTTTTGTTTGTTTTTCTTTTTAAAGTCGGTTATTTAAAAAAAAGTGTTTATTTTACGGTAGGATAAAAACCAAACTACTTAAACGATTTTGATGAAATTTCTATGGGACCAATCGGAAAATATATCCTTTCAGATAAAAGAAGAAATTTTCAAATGGGTTCATAAATGACGAAGATATATTGACGACCCGAATGGCGCAGCGGTAGTGACGCTGCCTTACGTTCATAGGGTTCCGGGTTCGAATCCCGGTAGGAGCAAGTGTTTGTGTGATTAAGCATGGGCATTTGTTACCGAGTCATGGATGTTTATATGTATAATAAGTATGTATTTACAAACAAAAAGTATCTATGTAGTATATCAACTATCTAGTGTCCACGACACAAGCCTCGTTGCTTAGTGTGGCACTAGATGGCGCTGTGTGTAATGTCTAGCGATATTTATTTATTTATTTATTTATATAAGGTAACAATTTTTTTTTGAAGTCGGTTAAAAAGTGAACTGTTCCTTCCGCTGTTTTTCAGAAAATACAAAGCAATTTTCCCTTAAATTCCGAAATTGACATTGATTTATATCTATTAACGAAGACCTTCTAATATACCTACTTTTCTCAAGTACCTATCAACACTGATAAAATTATCGGCCCTTCAAGCGATTGGCCAACAAAAAAGCCATCATATTTCACCCTTTTCCCCAAGGGAACGACATTCAAGTACAGGATAAAAAATAACGTGTTTTCCCCTGACATAGACCCTTGACGGGGGATTCCTTATGGCAAAATTTATCGGTCCTTACTTGGGATTGAGTAAAATAAATAGACTTTCGAATTCGTTTTATTACGTAGGATTAAATAGACCAATGAGGCTGAAAGAGTTTGGAGGAGTCACTTTTGTAAAAAGAAAAAAAGTCAAAATAAAAATAAAAAATTCAATGAAATTTTGAAAAGAGAATTGAGAACCTCTTATAACATCGAATCTCATCTTTAAATAGTTACTCTGTATAATTTTGAAGTCCTGGTAGAATTTATAGAATCAAATAGAGGAAAACGCGTATAGCCAGATCATACTTAATGGGAAAATGATTCTTTATAGATTTCCGAATTTTTGATTACAGACATTTTTTATTGCTTAATGATTCCTGATGGAAAATGATGTGATGGAACGACCATGCTCAGAAGCCCTGACATGCCTTAGTTATAAGGCTGACAGTTTATAGCAAGAAGGAAACACAGACGTTAGCAGTTCCATACTTCCAGTAGAGTAACTGCCATTTAAGCGTACGTAATTAATCAAAAAGGTTTCAAATGCAGCTTTGCTCAACCTTGAAATTAGGAAGAGTCGCCTAAACTGAATGCCTACCCAAAACATCAACTTTCCAAAGCCATTAATCTGATTAAGATTAACTTGGAGAAAATATTAATTTTCGATTAAGAATGTTCCTGAAGTATCGATTTTCCAGTATTTCGTGACCCAGTTTTAACCTTTCTTATAATTATTGTTTGATGTTCAAATTCTTTGTTTACTTTTGGCAAAGTTGGGATTGTTTCGGTTCCCGTGAAATTGTTTTCTAATGTCGCTTTCCTGCTTCCTATTGCTTTTGTAAGAGTTGATGAAAGGGTTTGTATTTCGATTAGGTGAATCATTTACATAATTAAATTAATTGGCGCGTAACTAGCACATTTAGTGACATGAATCCCCTATAAGCCGACGTGACGTGTAATTAGCTACTTTCTGTAATAATGTATCGGATTTCTTTCACGACCTTGAGATGCGACTTGCGTCACGTGACACGCGCGTGTTTCGTGGTGACTCGTGACAGGCCCTAAGCAATAATTTTCATTTATTTCCTCAGCAGCTAGTATCGCTTGAGTATGTAGCTTGTGGCAAAGAGCCTATGCTTGCAATATTGTGCCAAAAAATAACATATGTCACTGATTTTTCATGTGTGTCAAAATTCCTCTGCAGTTGCAGTTGACATTATAAGAAAGAAGGTGAAAGAAACAGAATCATCGTAAAACAATAGCAACATACCCTGCAGAAGTGTCTGTTAGGATCCTGTACACCTCCTACGCAAACATAGTGTCCTGGTAGCATCTTCGTATCAATCTCGCATATTCCAGGATCAATCATCGGGGCGTTTACTACCCGCATATGCTGTGGAATGAAAATAAAAGGTTTTTTTTTAACTTCAGGAAAAAAATATTTTTCTTTTAGAATACTTAGGATGTTTTTAAGATTAACGGTTATGAAACAGTTCAGCAGTCCTTCAAATACAATCGAATGGATTTGCTTTTGTGGTCACACCTTGTAGACACAGCCAAGCACTAAAGGCCTACAATTACCTAAACTCATTAAGTAAGAATAGTGGTAAAATGCTTTTCATCCCACCATCTCGGAAAGAGTATTTTTAATCTTCAATATCTGAGTGGAAAAGCCGTTTTTATTCTCTAGAGGATAAAGTAAATTGAATTTAGAACATCGTGTGCACTAAGTTTGTGAATTAAAAAAAAACATTAAACCTATTTACTGCTACCTCTATGGTGCCGAATATATCATACAACTTTTTTTTAATTTGTTAAAAACTCGGACTCGGAACCTTCTTGGTGTTCTTTTTTCAATTTGCTTTGTACGCGGTTCTTTACGCGGCATTTTTTCACGTCATTGTTAAACCTTATATTAAAAACAAGAAACTTGAAAACAAATGAAAAAACTAAAATGAGTGATTCTAGCGACGAGTTAGTTTGCTTGACGCCAACAGAATTGACTGAAACTGTTAATAATGCGCAAATGAGCTTTCTCCCTCAACAATCACGCGAGAAGTATTTAAAACAGTACGATATGTTCAACACGTGGCGACTAGCAAAAGGAGCCAAAACTTTCTCAGAAAACGTTTTGCTGGCATATTTTATAGAATTATCCGAGAACAAGAAAGCAAGCACTCTATGGAGTACGTATTCGATGCTAAAAGCAACAATAAAGATGAAAAAAGACAAACATATCGATACCTATCCTAAATTAGTGGCATTTTTAAAAAGAGCCTCATCTGGTCATCAACCAAAAAAATCGAAGGTTTTCACAGTATCTGATATTGAAAAGTTTCTTAACGAAGCACCCGATTCCGTATATTTGGCGGCAAAAGTAAGTCAGTTGCACATTCAGTATCTACTTAAGTATATTAATCTCAATTAAATAGTATACTTAGTAGATGTTGATAGGCATAATTATGCGTTCATATCAATTTTATTCATTTATCTACTACAATACTCTTTACGTTACAGGTTGTTCTTATTATTGGAATAAACGGAGCATGTCGAACTAATGAACTAACACAACTTAATGTCAAAAACATTGAGAAACATTCAGATGACTTACTATTAATTAATTTACCTAATACAAAGACAAAAAGAGACCGCAACTTCGTCATTCGCAAGGAATACGTAACGATTGTTGAGAAATATCAAGCCTTACGCCCGCCTAACACTCCAATCAATCGATTTTTTCTACAGTATCGCAATGGAAAGTGTGTTAGACAGCCTATGGGTACTAATAAAATTGGCAGTATCCCACGAGAAATAGCAACATTTCTTGAACTTCCAGAACCCCTGTTGTACACGGGTCATTGTTTCCGACGAATTTCAGCCACACTTTTGGCTGATTCCGGAGCTGATCTCCTGTCCCTTAAGCGCCACGGAGGCTGGAAGTCCAATGCAGTTGTAGAGGGATACATAGAGGATTCCATCCAAAATAAGTCTAAAATATGTGAAGGCATCGTAGGAGCCATTACACTGAAAGAGCCTCAATCGGATCCTTGGACTGGCCCTTCTACATTAAAAATAAGCCGTTATGAAACACCTAACCATCTCCCTCTCTCTCCAACATTCACGCCAAGGGAATCCGATGAATCGGTACAACTATTAAGTATGACAGATAGTTTACCGAAAAACAGTACACAAGTGACTAACACCAATATTACAGTACCAAACAAAAATATTACACTCAATTTAAATAACTGTAGCAACGTTACTTTAAAATTTTCTTAATTATACCTTAGTATTATTTTGTTATAATTTAAAGATTATTCTGTAATACTTACCTGTCATAATGTAGTAATTAATACCTAAACTGAAATAAAAGTGTACCTATCTTGTGATTATAAACGTTTTTTTTTTTTGCATTTAGTCATTTCCTCGCTGAGGTGGAATGAAAAGTTACGTGTTGCACTCGAGTGCAAAGATTTTTCACCTCGTGCTCTTTTGATTCCCTCGCTAACGCTCAGGATTCTAATTTTGAATCACTCGCTGCGCTCGTGATTCAATTTTAGAATCCTTCGCTTGCTCGGTCATCAAAATTGAACACGCGGTTAAAAAGCAACTTTGCACTCTTGTATAACAAATAACTATATCCCTACTCAAAAGGAGAAGATTTTGCCCTCAAGTGGCACAATGACAATCTAGCCATAAATTCTCATATATTTTTTTTAAACTTCATTTTTATTAAATTTGTATTCGTTTTTAAATAGAAAAATTTCATTTTTCATTTCGTAAAACATAAAAAAAACTAAGCCACATTGTACGTTACGTGGAAATTCATACATGCCAAGCATTTTCCTCACCATTGTTCGACGCAGTCCGGCCTTTTTCTTCACATATTTTTTATCTGACGTCACAATATAAATGGTTGGTCTCACAATCTTTACACTTGTGATCTCGTATTTTAATGGTGAAATATTTATAACTTTCTGATATTTATGAAGGCCTAGTAACTATAATTTAAGCACTTAGAATAATAGTGGTAACTGTGGCTTATAGTTGGCACTTTGAATAATAGGACTGGTCTTTGCTGACAAAAGAAAAATATGTAAAACCTTAGAAATAAATTAAACTTTTTTTAGAAGACCAGCTTTTATTGCGTGGGGGTGCGTTGTTCAGAACGATGTACTGATTGCGTAGTAACCGTTTGAGCGTCGGTGTCCCTTCACCCTGTATACTTCAGTCTTGCCAGTAAATTTGATACCCACCCCATCAGGAGTCCATGCGATTATGGAGGCTAAGAATCCGAGGGTGATATTGTCGTCAGCACCTGGTAGTCTGACGCTCTCCACTTGAGAACTGAACTCCATTGGAGCTTCCAACTTGATTGCTGTCACATGAAAGTCGAAGTTGTTGATCATCATTTTAATCTGGAATTTAACGAATATAATGTGGATGATGTGTTTTAAAAATGTGTTAGAGGCTTGTTACTTAGTCGGCCTATTACGTAAGTTAGAACTCAACAATGTATTCAGGTTGTTCATCTCCAAGGAGTGGGCTACGCAATAAACAAAAACAACAGAGTGTTTTACGTCTTTTTCAAACCCGAATAGTTGATCTGCAATTATTCTAAGTTAGCGTTCATTGTACTTTTTTGCCGAAACGTTACGCTATAATTGCGTAAATGCGGCGTCAAAGCGATTTTTTTCAAGGCCAGATTCAAAGGCAAAATCTTCATTTATTTTTATGGAAACAGACAGAAAAGACAATTACCTACTTAAATTAAGTATTTTATTTCCGGAGAACAGCTGGCAAGACAATTACTTTGAGCCGGGTAGTAAAACTTTAATTCGAAGAGTTAGTACGTAGTAAATAGTTGCTTCAATTCCTTGAAACCTCTTATCATATTATTAAAAATTGTTTTGCTACCGTTTGATGAAGACTTAATTATACAGTTTTGATACCTATTTCCTTATAATCTATACATATACATATAATAAAAATGTAACAGGCGGATGTCTATACATTGAAGATATTGAAAAAAAAAAATTAATGGGTCTTTATTAGAGCAACAGAAGCCAAAACAACAGCTTTTAGAATTTTTGTCTGTATGTTTGTATGCGTATAGATTTGAACGCAGTTTTCACCGCTCTACGGCTAGAGGCCTAACGTAAAATATAGGCTACATTTTATCATTGTTTTTAGATTCCAAATACTACGCGTACGAAGTCGTGGGCAAAAGCTAGTTCTTAATAATATGTGTCTACAGCCTGGCGTTAAGAATTTCAAGAACGAATTTTTTACTTTTGTTTTTTCCTTGTTTCCACCATTGTTATCGCTGATATAATGACATTTTGACATCAACACAGACCAGGGAGGCATGACAAAGAAGAGAGGAACCCTATACTCAGCAGTGGCTGTAACAATGATGTCATTGGTGATGGCTTTAGAGGTAAAACTGTCACCATGAAAAGCTTTGACATTGATGACCAAGTAAGGGTACAATCAATGACAAAAATCAACTTGAGTATGCGTTATGTTTCTTCTTCAATAAATGAAATTAACGTATAATAAGTGAGCAACTTGACAAGTTTCTCTGCAAACAAATGAATACGATACAATAGACAGGTTCAACAAACTATCGAATCAGATCACAAGTGCTAAAAGTTTAATCACCGCGTTTTCCAGCTGGATCAGTGTCCGTACTACGCAGACGCGACGGGCCATACGTAAATAAAATATGAACAGTGCTGGAATGGAACTTGCTGATGCCATCTGTTCTCCTAGTACATGACTTTCGTTTTAGTTGGTGTGGTCTTATTTGTAGTTTTTTATTTGACCCGCTTCAAAGATAGTACTTATATATCTTAATAATTAATTAGCGGTCCACATTAATCACTCTTTTTAAGCTTGGTTGAAAAATGATGTTTTATTTTTTTCTTGATTGCTTTTTCCATAACTCATACACACATCCATTAAGTTGTCAACACGTAGACTGAAATTCTCTCTCTGTCAACTACAGCATAAAACTCGCTTTCAAGTCAAGTGATAATTTTTGTCACACTTGAAAAATAGAATGACCGCTATCAAAAGGCCAGTTTTATAGACATGCAAATTCCAACAATATAGCACGACGATATCTCTTGCCTTTATTCCAATTTATTAAGGGTCGGCGCAGAATATCTTCTTCTTCCATACTTCTCTATTACTCGTTATCTTAGCAGTCACCTCCTTTCTAGTCATATCATCCTTCACACAGTCCATCCATCGTTTCTTTGGTCTCGTCCTACTCTTACAGCCATCTGCGTTCATACTTAATATTTTCCTCATTCCTCCGCATCTTATGCGAAATAAGTAGATGATATAATCAACGCAACTGTAAAGTAAGCCCGCAAACGTAAGCTCAAATAAAAAGAGTCCTATTTCGCGTTCCAAATTGAAGTTTTTACCTCAGAATCCTCGTTTTTAGAGCCTTTTTAACCAAATTCACGCGTCCAAAGATGCTCATACGCCGAACGACAATAAACGGAGTCGGTAACCGACTCATTACCAACCTCTCCGGTGTCGCAGTAAAGATTTTACGCGAAATAAAAACGTCTGATATCACCTCTCATTTGGTTACGTTACAACGTTTTCATGATGCCTTTATTACCTTTAGGTTTTGGGAGTAATCTGATGTTGAATGCTTTTGTTTTTGCTGATTGTATTCTGGAGATTATATTTCCATTGGGCTTAATTTATTTTCAGTGTACCAGAAGCATTTTTGAACGATTTCATGTTATGTCACTTTTGTTCTTGTAAATGAATGTTTAGAAGTAGGAAGTGTCACTATCTTTTGCAGATTAAATCTACCTATATCGTCACCAATTTTGTGAAAGTAAAGGTGTTTATCAACTATAACAGTTAGACTGGCGAACTTGAAAAATTAATGAGTTTCCATAAATAGGTTTAATACCTGAAGAAGGACAAAGGCTTATTTTTATACCGAAAAATCAATATACGGGCATTAAAGATAGCTTATTTTGTTTAGCCTTTGATCAATTTCTGCCGAACAAAGCCTTTTCAAACGACATTTTAATTTGAAAAGACATTGAAACAAAAGGCAATCCGAAAGGCATCAATTATAATCATATTTCACTTAATTATCTTTCCTCAGAAATTATACAAGTATATAGATGTACCAGGCAAACAGAGGGAACGAAGAGGATCAACAAGGAAAATCGCGTAAAACTCAGTTAAGTGGAAAAAGATAATGAAATGATAGCCCTACGATAAATTAGTGGTGCGACATTTTATCGGCCGGCAACGGTAAGGGACCTTTCATAATATAATTATTTTGTTAGAACTTGGAAGTTAGATTTGGGGCTTGTTAGAATTGTTAATATTAGTAAGCTCAATACGGACAGCTAAAATGCTTAAAATCACTTTGGATTAGTAGTTTAGGTATTTCAGAAGATTTGAAATCAGTTTTCGTCAAATTGGTCATCATCTTCCTTTCCTTTGTCCCATATTACTTGGGGTCGGCGCAACACCTTTTTTCTTCCATTCACCTCTGTCAACCTACGCTATCACTTACTCCTTTTCGTCAAAGTACTAGTTGTTTTTCAGTACAATAAATCAGTAAATATCCTTTATAAAATAAGTATTCCAAACGGCACTGTTTCATTCATAAAATATACTGTTGGTACGGGTCTTTGAAATTTTATATGTATCTGAACAACTTGTAATTTATTTTCCATCCGAGATCCTTTTACTTTGACAATAACTTACACTCTATTACCCAACTTCCAAATAAACACAATTTCTTTGAATAAACTTCCATACAACAGCTAAAAACACGGAAAAACAGGTAAAAACAACGCCCATTCATCAACGAACTCAATCTAATTCTGTTAGCAGCTTATGTATACGTATGTATGTAAAAAAAGTAAACAAGTAATTGTTGGTCCCGTGGTCGCAAACTGCTACAGCTGAGCATGAGGTCTTGGTGTCAATTACCAAGTCGGACAAAGTGTTAAAAGGTTTTTCCATCAGATATTTCTCAGAAGCTGCCTCGAATCCCTACTTGTTCCTGGTTGACGGCAATAGGCTCGTATATACACACATTTCGCCAGCTATGTTTAAGGTGGGGTAAGTACACCTATGCCTATCTGTTCAAGAATTACAGCCATGATGTTATAATGTTATGTTTTTAAGGCGTGGATCAGACGATAAACTATTTGTCCGCTCCGATAAAAAAGCAACGTTATTCAATCAATAGACAGGATTGATTTCAGCGGTCATTCATGTCCGTCTGAACATTAGTGCATCGTCTACTCAGGGCCTAAAAGTAAACTTTACCTTATAGAGAGCTCCAGCCTTGTTGTTATATGAGCTGCCTACCCTCACGGTATAATTGGCGAGATGCTTGTGCGTCACATACGAGGTTATGATTCTCCTGGAAACAAAAGAATGAGGTTTTAAATAAATTATGGAGAACAATGGGGTAGCGAAAGTGTGGGTTTTGGGTTGGGACTTAATGGGCGTTCAGTATGATGTGAATTAAAATTGTTGGTATAGAATTTGTCAGAATTAAGGGTATATATTAAACCAGTAATCTATCTATAAATAATTATTATTACATATAGTAAAATTGTAATAGGCCGATGTCTGTACATTGAAGATATTGAAAAAAAAAATATATGGGGGGTCTTTATTAGAGCAACAGAAGCCAAAACAACAGTTTTTAGAATTATTGTCTGTCTGTCTTTCTGTCTGTATGTTTGTACGCGCATCACGCAAAACTACTGCATGGATTTGAAGGCAGTTTTCGCCGCTCTACAGCTAAATGCCTAACTTAAAATATAGGCTACATGTTACCACAGAAATATTCTTTTTTTTTTGTTTCCACACACGTACGAAATCGCGGGCATAGGCTAATACAAAATAATATAATTATTTAATTTACGACAGTTAATGGAGTTTAGAAAGCAATGGTAATAAAAGAGAACTTATTGTTCAATGAAATAAACTTCTTACTTAGTCATTTTTCAGTTAGTCTAGTAACTAAAATAATACCAGTAGTTTCAGCGGTAAGGTCCCTGACTTATGTATCAAAGATCGTGGGTTCGGAAATAAGCAATTACAAAAATCGTCACCACTACAATATTATTATAAACGGTGAAGGAAAACATCCTAAGGATAGCTGCATGTCTTAGAACCGAAAATACCACCGAGTATACCACTAACCCGCACACGGCCCACGTGGTAGATTATGGCCCATTGACACTGACTTATACACACATAAAAGAGACCTGTATTCCAGCAATGAGAACGTGATAGGCTGATTATTTATCAATTTATTTTTAATTACCGATGAATAATTTCTATGTGGAGGAGGGGAGGGTCGGAATGATGTACTAAAGACGTGGCAATCGTTCTGTGTCGATGTCCCTTCGACCCTGTATTTGTCGTTGCTGTCTTGTTAAGGACTTAAAATATTTGCCTATTGTTCTTTTTTCGTCTATACTATCTACACTAATATTATAAAGAGGAAAGTTTTTTTTTGTTTGTTTGTTTGTACAGAATAGGCTCCGAAAGTACTGTACCGATCTTAAAATTTTTTTCACCAATAGATAGCTAAATTATCAGGAAGTAACATATATTATTATATTTTTTTTTACAAAAAAACTGAGATCCTTAAGACAGTTGCATTAACGGTACCCAAAATACACACAAAACACATTACAGGAAAAATACATACAGACACATATACATATAGGTAGGGTAGGTAGGTAAGTTGACTTGGTTGGTTGGTAGGTAGGTAGGTTGGGTTGGTTGGTAGGTAGGTAGGATGGGTTGGTCGGTAGGTAGGTTGGGTTGGTAGGTAGGTAGGTTGGGTTGGTAGGTAGGGTAAGTAGAAAGGTAGGTAGGCTAGGCTGTTTAGGGTAGGTAGGGTAAAGTAGTAATAATAATAAATAATAATAAATAATAATAATAAAAGTGTTTATTTCTCACCACAAGCCAAAAATATACAAACAATATTTACACACAAGCAGTAGCCAACGATTTTTGGTTGTGGATCGCTGGTGCCTGTGGTAGGTAGTAACACCTGTAATACAGGTCACCAGGTCCCCTACAGTTTAAAGTTACACACATTTTATAGCTTACATCTGGTATCTCAGCGGATAACAAAATTTAAAACAACTAGTGAGCTTAAATATAAGAAGACACAAGAGAGTATTGTAGTAATATAAATACGGTTAAAAAAATTAAAATATGTTGAGAGGTTTTTATGAATGTAGGTCTGTGTGTGTGCGTGTGTGTGTGTGTGTGTGTGCGTGCTTGTGTGTGTGTATGTGTGTATTGTGTGCGTGTGTGTGTGTGTGTGCGCGCGTGTGTGTTGGAGAGAGTGTTAGTGGATGAATCTGATTAGACTAATACGTTAAAAAGAGCTTCTGTGGCAGTATACGTTTGGTTTTTTAGCCAGGCATGTAAAGTGATTTTAAAATTATGTTTGTTCAATGGGTGTAGCGAAAGAATTTGGTTTAATTTATTGTATAGATAGGGTCCAAGGAAAACAAAAAATCTTCGACTAAAAGAAGTTTTAAGAGGAGTAGCTAAGGCCACTATACGGTTACGGCGATTTGTTTGCTGTGAATAATTGGAAATAGAGTGTTGCTTAATAGCAGTGGTCAGTACAAACAACTGCCTAACCGTAAGGACTTGACAGTATTCATAGAGCTTGACGGTGGGATAAAGTCTTGGCTTGAAACAGCACACCTTAAGAACCGCTCTCTGCGCACGTTCGATCTGAATAAAGTGTGATTTAGCTGCCCCGCCCCAGGAAGAGATACAATAGGCCAAAATTGATTGACACAGTGCCTGATATGTCATTTTCATGACAACAGTATCAGCTGAATTTCGTAGTTGTTTAAAAATGTACATTAGCTTGCGCACTCTATTTGATAGGTGTATTATGTACTCTTTGAACGTAAGGTTGCAGTCAATCACTATGCCAAGATACCTTATCGAGGTAACTCGTTCAATGTTATAGCGATCATGGGTTCCACTGCTGTCGCTACTACCATTTGATAGTGTCAACTGGGCAGTAACGTTTAGTGAGCTTGTAACTGGCATATTGGTATTTCGAATCGAAAAATTTATTATTTTAGTTTTCGATATGTTAAGGGTAAGCAAATTGTTCTTAAGCCATTCACTGACTGTATCGAAACCCTTCTGAGCAAGGCGATATGCCTCTTCCCAGTTGTCCGACGCAAATACAAGTGCTGTATCGTCCGCATAGGAAAATATTGTACCGCTTTCTAGGCCGAGGCAACACAGATCATTCATGTAAATTAAAAATAAGGTGGGGCCAAGAATACTGCCCTGTGGGACACCAAAAGCTATATTTAGATCAGAGCTGGAGTAAGTTCCTATTTTGGCACTCTGTGTTCTATTTGTGAGATAGCTCCGAAACAGGGATAGCTGGGTACCTCGTATACCCAGGCATTCGAGCTTAGATATTAAGATGGGAATCGAGACCGTATCGAATGCCTTCGCGAGATCCAGGAACAATGCAACACATTTCTTACCGTTGTCAAGTTTCTGAGCTATGTGATTAACCAGTTTGTGGACAGCATCAGCAGTGGATAGATTTTTTCGAAAGCCAAATTGGTTAATCGACAAAAGATTACGTGCCTCTAAATATGCAACCAGCCTTGTATTTATGGTCTTTTCCAGTATCTTAGACATCGCAGGCAGAACTGATATGGGCCTATAGTTTTCGACACAATCACGATCTCCAGATTTAAAAATAGGGTGAAGAATTGCCTTTTTGAACCAGTTAGGGAAGACACCAGAGTCAAGGCACAGGTTGCAAACATGTGTCAGCGGAGGCACAATAACGTTTCTATGTCGTTTTAGAAAACTAGAAGAAATACCGTCCCAGCCAACCGCACATTCACTCCTGAGTGATAGAATCAAGCGTTCCACCTCTTGCTCATTTGTCTTAAGCAGTACAAAAGACTCTTTCTGGGGATCGGGTAGAAAAATAGATTGAGGGTCTCTATGTATTTTATCAGCTAGACGTCTCCCTACATTTGCGAAATAATCATTAATTTGATTAATAGCGTCCTGCTTATCGTGATTATTCGTTATGAGATCATGAGCTGAAGACTTCAGTTTTCCCAAGTTTGATACACTTTTAATAACACGCCATAGCTGCTTAGAATTTCTACCTGCTTTTTCAAATTCTAGTCTCTCGTAATCTCTTTTTGCTTTTCGTAGCAGATTTGTGCAAAAATTACGATACCTTCTGTAGGACACCACGAGGACTTCATTTGTTGGATCTGTTCTAAGCTTTTTGTACAAATTGTCTCTGTGGCGCATACATTTAAGTAGTCCTTGAGTAATCCAGGGTTTAATCGGCCTGCGTCTACGTGAAGTTGAGAGAGTTTTAGTGTTCTTAGATATAGCTAGGAGAAGTGGTTCTATTAAATATTGAGTAGCCAGATTGGGATCTTTTGTTGCATAGACGGCATCAAAACTTATGTTGCTAATGTCATTTGCAAGCTCATCCTCATTTACTTTTGTGATGTGGCGTGAGTTTAGAACTTTGATTCTATTTGGTGCCAAGGAGAGTAAAACTGCAAAGTGATCTGTGACAGTGGATTCTATCACCATGACTGTGCTAGAGAAAGAAGTCTTTATATTGGCGTGATCAAGACATGTAGATCCATGTGTTTTCAATGCATGTCCCGGGAAAAGTCCATGGTGACCTAGTAGATCCAGATAGTCAAGTGAGTATGCATCTTTATTATTGCGGGAAATGTCAATATTTATGTCTCCCATAATTACGATGTTTCTAATCGATTTGAGCTCAGAGAGAACCCTGTCCATTGATTCTAAAAATTTTGAGGGATCTTTAAATGCATAGGGCCTGTACACGGCAATTATGGCTATATCCGATCCAACCGTGACTGTCAAGCAGTTCGCTTCGGATACGACGGGTTCTTTAACTTTCACATTAGCTAGCAAACTATTGACATATACAATTACTCCGTCATTTTGATTAAAGGTTTTTGAGGACTTATGAGAAGTATATCCATCTAGAATCGGAATGACGGGGTTGCGGGAGAGCCAACATTCTGATAGAATAATAACGTCACTAGGTACCACAATTCTTTGTAATAGAGTTAAAAGCATAAGGTAGTAAAAAGTATAAGGTGATAACAAAACGAAAAATGACGTATATCACAAGTTGCTTCACTGAAGAGAATCAATCCGAGTGCACCCCATGCAGCTACATACATAGCTTCAAGACATTCATTTACTGTTAGGCGATACGAAGTTCGCCGGAACAGCTAGTTGTAGATAAACACATAGAGATAACAAATGACACAAACAAACATAATAACTCAGAAAACTTTCAAACAAATTACACCCACTATTATCGCATTATGTTGTTAGCTTATCATGTCCAAAGATAATACCAGGCTTCCATAAATAATAAAGCAGCTATTACTACATCTACCATTAAGGGTTTACCTTGGACATCACGTTCGTATAGCTCCCTTTTTCGAATTTTATCCTTCCTATTACTACTTGTCAGGTATGGGAGCCTGGTGAAAAGCCCAGAGGGTTGGCCTTGCAACGATTTGGGTATTAACTTAGGGTTGCCTACTGTATATATATAATTCTAACATACATAATAGAGAATTTTATTAAAAAACTTGAAAGTACAATTTGTGAGAGATGTTTTTCAAATTGCGAATAGTTTTAAAGGCTAAATTGATTGTCGTATTGAATTCAATCAATCAACTCGGTTTATTGCAGGACAAAGGCCTCTCTTTAACTGCGTTCTGAATTGATTAGGGTACTTATTTGAAATTGAGGTTTCTCATTAATAAAAATTAACGAGATGTTAGTAGTTAGTAGTAAGACATTCGAGGTTTCATTGTTTCCTATGATTCCTTTTTCGAAAATTATAGTTTCGTATTTTTTTTTCAACTTTGAACCAATGTTTTCAAAATCCCTTCCATTTTCTGCCAACCTAGTACCACAAATAAAACTACAACACAACATCGGTGACCCTACATCGTTTACTTTCCGAATAAAAGGACCACGGCCTATCTTTCCCACATTGTTGGTCCTTCCGAGGATATTAAGGGCCTCTTACATAAACCGACTTGGATATTAGCGGATCCCCACATAAACCCTGATGTTTAGTAACATAGTAAAATAAGATGATTTATGTATCGTCAGAGGTTTTTGTCGGATGTCGGATTACTATTATAGAAGGTTTTCTATTTCCGAAAGTTCGTGCTTGTTGACAAGCACTTATTCATTCGATTTGGTTTTGTTCTTTAGTTACGAAGAATTGGGTCGTTCGGTCGGTTCCCGAAGGGAGGGAGAAAGGGGTGTGAGTTTATGCTTTTGAATTTGTTAAGTTTCAGCGAAACTTTTTGGTCAAGGAGGAATATTCCGAGTTAATGGTTCAGCCTAATTGAAGAAGCACCAATAGGAATGTTGTCATTTTCAGTTTCATATTTGTTGTTTTACTCAAAATAAAAAAAAATGCCAAGGCTATTGAATAACTAAACAAATAATCCTGAATAATAAGCAAAAAGAGCCAAACAAATATGAAATGACAAAATTTTCCCGTCTGTACTGTAGTGCAAAAATAACCCCTGTGTTTTGTGTATGTTTTGATGTTTCATCAAAAGTATTTGAGTCATTTTGAAAAAAAAAATAGTTATTCAATATCCTCGGCGTTTAGCTATGCAATCAATTCAAAAAGCACGTCTGTAGGTCTAATAGATTCAAAGCTATTATCATTTTAATGAATGTTATTTCAGTAAAAAAAATAAAATTGCACTTGCGGGGTGTTGGGGTTAGGAGTATTTAAAAAAGTGCATTCGTTGATAGAAACGAGTATACAAGATGGAAATGACAACAATGCTAAAACGGTTACCACGTGTTCAGCACACAATTCTGAACCTCTCCACATCCAAATTTTTGGTGCGTTTTTCTGTAAAACTGCAATACCTAACCTACACGGTCAAAGCGTATGGAACAGCTGTTTTTTTATTGCCGATAAAAAAATTCTATAGAATAGAAAGAATAATAAATAAATAAAATAATAAAATGATATATTTTTTTTGTGGGGGGTGGGCGTTTTAGCGTCGGTCTCCCTTCCACACTGTATAATATGCCCTTAAAGTATCGGTAACCGTTCTACAAACACGCTGTATATGGCAAGGCCTTCTATATTAAACTAGGATTATTATAACAGCCTGGTGTTATTAGGTAACATAGTGGATGTGGAATGCTGATTTGCATGTAATTGAAACTCAAGCCGAATAAATTCGTAAGGAGGTAGCCGTTTGGGTGAAGCCATTGAAATTCTGGGTTAGGTAGCGGGTTTCATAGTCTTACAGAATAAACCAGCTAACTATGTGAAATACGAAATCAATCACGGCTAGTACCTAGTAGGATTTATTTAAATAAATTGGGGCACATGTTTCTATAATAAAAATAAAAATAATTTACCTTCCAATTGACAGCGATGTGGACATATTTTTATTATTGTTTTAGATCTATTTGTAGTTTGTAAATATTTTACCCACTGAATTCAAAAATGTAACCTTCGAAAAATAATAATTTGTTATATTTATAAAAGTATTGCAAACTATTGTAGTGATACTTGATACAGATTTAACAAATGACAATGGACAATAATGTCCAACAAAGGAGCCTGTAATGTCCATTGACGTTTTTTTAAAATGGCGATATAAAAGTAAACATTCAAGCTAAAACCTTTTTCAGTACATAATAGACGCTCGAGGTAAATTTGCAAACATTTGTTTATCATGAGGCAAAGGCAAAAGGCTATACAGCCAACGCAATGCGTAATTTGAATGAGTCAAATAGGTTCATCCCGTTCTCTCCTATTGAATTTTGAATGTTAGAGCGAGATGGAAATATAATCCTTGGGGTGTTTGCTGAATGAATGAGTATTTGCCATCGAATAAGGGTTTCGTAATCTTGTCTTAATTTAACGTAAACAGTATCCCTAATTTGTGCATTAACAGCTACGATAAACGCTTTAATTGGTTGTTTAGATAGCCATTTATTGAAAATAATTGTACGAACATTTGTTGGAATGGTGGGAGGAAGCGTGTCTTTAGATTTTATGGTCTCCTAGTATTTTCACGAAGCGTCGCTCGCGTGGAGGTTGGAAATTATCACACTCTACTGGGATAAAAAGTATCCTACGAACAATAGTAACCTGCGACGGTAAAAGGTGAGACGGTCAGACCGACGGTCAGACAGATACTTTCAATCTTAATTGAGTTGAACCTGAATTTATCTACGCTTTTGCCGCCGATACTTTTATGCATTAATAATATGAATATGGATATAGGCAAATTCTATACCTAAACTCTAAAGACACTTTCAGAGCTTCAAATATCAGAATTTAAAATGAGATATTTAGATTATATTTGTTTTCAAGCGACATTGACATTTTATGGGTTTATAATCAAAGTTCAAATCAAAGCGTTTCCTGACATAATTTGCTTTAATTGTATATAACGGCTCGCCTGCACACAGATAAACCCTGAGAGGTTTCCGTAGTGTGGCTAGACTTTTTGTAAGAATAAGGTAAGTATTTTAGAAAAAAAAAAAAAAACTTTATTTTCCACAAGTATGAAGGTTGAAAACAACATCCTTACTAATATTATAAACGCGAAAGTTTGTATGTATGAATGTTTGTTACTCTTTCACGCAAAAACTACTAACAAAGATAGTTATATATTATTATAGTTCATAACCTGGATTCACACATAGGCTACTTTCTATCCCGGTAGTACGATGCCGTGGGACAATAACCGAACTCCACGCGGGCGAAGTCGCGGGCATAAGCTAGTAATACATATTATATAAAAAATTGGATGTCGCGTAAAGTTTTCTCTTTCTTATATGGTTCTTATCAGCGTGTATAATCGGTTTATTGTGCAAGTACATCTGAGATATACAGTAGTAGGCACAGTAATGTACATTAATTAGGAAATATTAAAAGCTTTCTCTTGCTTTTTTGAACCCTTTTAGACCATTAATTAGCTACCCAAACCCATCAAACAAAAAGCCTTAAGAACAGACCAAGTACCCTCTTTTTATCACTAGTCCTGTAGCTAGGTATGCAGATAGATACCACAGAACACGGAGACACCGCGTCAGTAAAAAGACCTTCTAATAATAAAATAAAACACAAAAGTTGTTTCTACGCCGTTATAGACTGAAAACATCCAACCGATGTGCCCCGAACCGGTTTCACTATAAAAGCAATAATGCGAAAATAGTTTTAGACCAGTAAAACAATGCATTAGGCACTATAGCGTAGTAGCACACTCCGGGTATCCACTAGTCTTTTAATAAAATTCGTGGCGCAGAGTGCGTTGAGCACAAAACTTCTATCACGGTCCCATGGACTGCCTTCAAAGCCATCAGTTTCAAGCCCATTTTGACCAAGAATCTTTTAGCCAGACCCGTTCTGTGGTTGGAGCTGTGCGCTAACAGTCAGTCAGGAGTTCAGGACAAAATATTTTATAAGTACAAAAAATAGATGTTGTAAATGTGTCGAATCGACTCCCTACGTGCTCTATGGTAGCCTGGTAGGTACATATTTGATCTGTCAAACGGGCTTGTTTGCTCAGGTCCGGACTTACCCTGTGGGCAGGTACAATAATTCAATTGGCCTTAATAACAATGGTACAACCAATTACACAGTCTACATTATCCTTTAGGTAGTCTCTGACGTATTCTGGAATCTTAGTACCTATAATATAAGGCCTGTAAATTCCCTGGAGGCAGAGAGACTGAGAGAGGCACTCATATTATATGAAAACACATTTAGCAAAATTCAAAAGCGATTTCCTCGTGGAAAAACGATTGTTAGTATGAGATCAGACCTATTTCGTACAAGTGATAGTATGGATTCCAAAATACTGTGTTAGTAACAACGTTAAATTACAATCAATACAGAAGAAGATAAATCGCTTTCAAAATTTAGGAATTGTATACATGTTAGTGCTCGTGACTGTACTGTAGCCTCATTTTGCGAGATACATAAGTGTCATTTAACAGAGAATGAGCCTATTGCCATAAACCAGATACAATTCGAAATTCCTGTATCTCTTTGCTCTTTGCACTCCGCCATTTTACGGACTTCCACGAACTAAAAACCTCAGATTGTTTTACGGGTTGATGATTTTTAAATATGTTCGGCAGACACATTCTGGAATCCTAGTAGAACATAACAGCAGGCATTGTATTCCCAGGGACAGTAGCAGTGCCTAGGGGGCAATAATATGGCAAGTCCACAAGGTAAGCACGCTGTTTAGAAACCCGAACATCATGAACAGTAGAAGGTTATAAGGGCAAGCCGAACTTGTAGGTATGTTTGAAAGTACCGCCACTAAGTACGCCCTCATTTTTTTTTGCATTGGGACAAGCCCGCCACACTATTCTTAAGCCACTGCAACTCCTGAAAGCCAGAATCAACAGTGGCGTCCACCAGAAATACGCCGAGACCATGAAGTTCGACTAAGTCCCAGAGAAATGATTTAACTGTTTTGGACCCCGCAACGAAATTAATCAGAAAAGAATAGCGGAGGAGTAGGAAAAAACATAATTTCCACTTATCACATATCCGCAGGAGAGAAGAGAGAACAAAAAATGCCGTCAATTTTCCTAGATATTTAAGTGCCATGTACCAGGGGGTTATAAACCGGGCGCAATTTCAAACGCCGATATCACTTTGCCCTTTGCACTCCGCCATATAATTTACGAATTTCAATCCACTAAAAACTTGGGCGTCCTAATGGCCTTTGCCCTTTACACCGAAGTGAACCAGATGCGTTCCAAATCAATATTTAATTAACATTTGCCATCCAATCTGACGGTAGCTATTTCATGAGAAACAGGCCAAATATTAAGCATACCCTCTTGGTCTATAATCCAACGCTGTCCAGGGGAAGAGACGATATGACCCAGTGGAGCGCCATCATCTACGACACAAAACTATCTTTGCAAGGCGTTTCTTTTGCTATCTAGGTGGCTACTTATACAATAAAACACATAAGGTGCTATAAATCTTTAGCCTCACAAAGAATAAATGCAAAAAGAGGCTTACCGACTGGTTATTAAAATTAAACTATAATGATACTGAAACCTTCCTTATAATGACCTAAACACACACTCACTCACACACACACACACACACTCACTCACTCACCCACACAATCACTCACACTACACATCTACTAACATTCGTCTCGCATACGTAAATTATATTTCTAAGTATAATAACAAACTATGAAATGTCGTATGATTCCTCACATTCCGTCAGCGCGCCTAGTACATAATTTATGAAATGAAAATGTAAAGGGGTGGGATCCCGGTGTCCTGAAACACAGGCCACGAGCCTAGCTTAGGCACCAGCCTCCCACGATATATACTTACCTGTATTGTGTATCATTGTCGAATCTGACCAATGTAAAATAATTTGTGTATATTTTGGTGAGAAATAAAGTTGATTGATTGATTGATAGTAAATTTCTTCGAATCCTAGATAAATTCGCTTCATTGACTCGAATAATGTATGCAAAGAGTTTTTATTCTAATTTCATAGCTGGCATGCATGATAATGACAGTTTAGATTTTTATGGAAAAATGTAATTGTAAAAGAATATATTGTTTTTTTTTTCGTGTATTTTATTATCCTAAATAAATGTTCTATTTAACTACTTTAGTGGTTTCCTAGTTAAGTTCAACACTATCCTGCTATTGACTAACTTCGATAAGGCCTCTATTTTATAATTTTTAAGCTAGAATAGGTATCGACCAGCTATGTGCCAAAGAATGATGGCCAAAATGACGGACCTAAGTCCAACAGAATTGAAATATATCTCAAACTCGTAGGAGTGGTACTTAAAAAAAACATTTCTGTGGGAAAATGTAGCCTATATTTTAAGTTAGGCATGTAACAGTAGAGCGGTGAAAACTGCGTTCAAATCCATGCAGTAGTTTTTGCGTGATGCGCGTACACATACAGACAGAAAGACAGACAGACAAAAATTCTAAAAACTGTTATTTTGGCTTCTGTTGCTCTAATAAAGACCATCATAATTATACATTTTTTTCAATATCTTCAATGTACAGACATCAGCCTGTTACAATTTTATCATAGATTACATAGCTCACAAATAAATAAGTAGTCAATTCAATAGAATTGAGTACAACTTTAGTGCAACAAGCACTAAAGTCGCAGAAGACCAGGGATAGGCCTGATTGGAAATGTTATTGTATTTTGCCAAAGATCTCACTGTTCTATGGGGACTTGGTACTTGCTGCTTTAGTATGAAGTAAATAATTAAATCTAAGCTACTATTTTAGATTCTGTTAGTTTACAACAGAATTAAATAAGAATTTTTTTCTAATTTTTTTTTGCAACCAGTTTTTTTTTAATTTTCTCCAAATTCGGTTGTTTCTGAGCGATAAAGTAAAATACATGAACATTGAAAATTGTACCTGTCAGTAATCAACTCAGCTACATAATAGAGATTCGAGTTATTGATAACGTTATTGTGGTTTAAGATGAATTGACTGCTTATAATAATGTTAAGATAGACAATAAGCTCTTATTATGTTTCGAGTTACTTGATATCATTGTCTTGTTGTCAGACATCCACAGGGTGTTCTCTCCATCGATAATTAGATAACTAGCAGATTATAAACAGTCGAAGACAAAGCCTACCGAATTTTTATCCGACTGAGGAAGGTAGTGTGTTTATTAGTCTATATGTATGTATGTATGCTCCTTTGTGGCGCTCTAGAGACCAAACGCGTGGGCCGATTTTGATGATTCTTACGTCAATCGATTTGTATTAAACCCATTTCTTGTTTTAATAATTTTATATTTCAATGGAAGCCGCCTGCTTCCAAAGGCGCTTGTTTTTTGCTTATCAGTCGGGTTTTTTAGTTTTCATAATTAGTTTTTTTTTGTCATTTTGTAAACTTCTGTCCCGCACTTTAATTTGCTAGTAGCGGACTTAGACAAAGTGGCATTCTATCAGAGATAAAGATGATAGAAAAGCAAAAAAATCTATGTAATTTGGTGTAAGGTATGGAAAAAACTTATGAAAACCTCGTTGAATAGTGCTAATACGGATATGCCATACGGTTTTGAAAACAAAAAGAAGGCAGTAAAGAGGTCCAAGACATTCTGATGTGCTCCCAGGCATTAATGATCGCCTGGTAGTAGTCACCATTGAAGTGATGGTGATTCTTTGTTTCCGAAATAAAAATAATAACTATAGAAAAAGATATGAAAGATAACTTACGGATCAAAGCATTTGGACAGGGTCAGTAGCCAGTATTTGTTGAGTATGATGGCGCTACAGAAGTAGGTGCCGTTGTTGCTTATGGAGGCGGAGTACGGATGTGCGTAGACCTGGGTCACAGTTGGGCCAATCCTCTCCATACTATCGTCCAAGTCATGGTCGCCTGGTAGAAAGAAGTTTATGTTAGTGAGTTTTTTTGTAATGCCAGATTGCAACACTTTGTTTTGGAAGAAACTTTTTACGTCAATTGATTAGATATAGATATAATATATTCTATTTTTAAAGATCACTGGATAACTGAATCTTCTTACCATCCCCAATTGCATATTTCTGTAATTAGTTTAATTTTGACTGTCTGTGAATATTATAACTAACAGTTGAAATTAATGTGAATTATCAAAACGTTCTAGCTAGTATTTATCGGTTGAAGTGAAAGTTATATGCATCACTTATCGCGGGTCGTTATTCTAAGTGTTTACCATTGAAGAAGTTATTAAAATAAAGACGTGATCTTATCTTCCAAAACTCAAGTTAAAACTATACTTAAAATTCTAGTCCCACTTTGAGAGCTATTTATTGATATGGGCTCCTGGTACCTTTTGAAACCATCCTCAAAACTACCCAACTATTTTGGGTGGAGTTTGGGTCCTGCTAATCGTTTGGTGATAATTCCAAATTGCAAAATTCGGTGTTAACTACTAAACTACTAAAACTATAGCAATTTGACCCTATAATGTGGTCAATGACATTCTGTCCAACACCTATTTCATTATTGTATAAACCTTGTTATAATTTCAGCCGCATCTGTTTTACACTTCAAACAAAACTAGTCCTTATTTCAGTTGAATCAAGATTAATAGTTGCGTGAATTTTGTTCCATTATAATATTGCGTTGAGATAGTCGGACTCGGCAGGTAGCGGTCCAGAGATTTATGAAGAGGAACATTAGAAAAATAGGTCGTTTATAAAAGGGTGGGTGGGTACCTAGAGGCCTACCTACGTATTTGCTGGTGTAATTCATCATATTTTCATACGGTATTTTTAGGTTCATTGTAAAACGGGTCTGACTGAAATAGATTTGAATATCCAGTATGTTTAAGGTAACTTTCCGTGTGTCCTGTACTTTTACACAGGCTACATAAATTGGGTAGCCTGTTTTGTCCTAATGCAATGTCTACCCTAAATAAAATTACTAGAGGGAAAAGAACATCACAAATAATTCAGAAACTTAAAATGCATCGTCGAAGACAATAAAAAAAATATTGCCGCAAAATTGTACTAAGAGACCAAGAAACACAAGAGTTTACAAGTCCGAAAACTACAGCCAGGAGATGTAGAAACATGGACACACAATTACATTTCAACATGCACTGTTATCCCAAAATTGATTGGTAGAGAATCACTTGGGGCATTAATTCCGCTTATGATTGTACATGAATACCGCTACCGATTGTACATGAAGAATAAATAAATAAATCGGTGACCAATAAACAAAAATACTACATTTTATTCGTCATGAAAAGACCCGTACGTTACAACCATGTACATTGCACCCGCATTTAACGCAAAATAAAAACGATTAACAAAACAAAAAAAAATCGTTCATTTTTCTCTCCATAACTAAATCAATTATTTAGTCGTTGGTTTTGCTTTTGTAAGAACTGTTGCTAAAATTCATGTCTTGGGTTTGATTCCAAGGTTGGGCACGTTGTCAGAGAGTTTATGACCGGTTAATGGCAATAGGATCGCCCAATATTTCATGAGACCAACACCCATCTATAGTCAAGTTAAAGTAATTACTTTAGCTTAAGCAATTACTTGTGCAAAATTTTTTATGCAATAGACAAGAATTTAAAAGAAGTAAGAACCGTCAAAGAAAGGAAAGCTAAGAATTCTAACTTTTTGCAATTCTAACTTCAACCAATTACTAAACTACATAATAAAATCGTATCTTAAAAATTGACATTTACTCAAGTAGAATTGTTTATAGATGATATGGGAGTTAGACATAACTGGTGAATTGTGGGTGTACTAAGGTTACACCTCTGCCTAACACTTCGGCTATTAAAGACGTGATGTTATGTGGTAAATTAACCGAAAACGTTTATAATATATTACAACTCGAGATAGATTTATGTCTATTATTGTTCGATAGTCGTGCAAAGTTACACAATGAGCGAAACCTAAAACTAGGTACATTAATTATTATGAGTTACATGCTACACACAATCGTTCATCAAGGCCTTGAAACTAACGACTTCTACTGTAACTACAGTCCTAGTACTTCAGGCTAGAACTATGTTCTACGGAAGGCCTTTTCCCATTAATTGGTGAAACTTCACAGACGCTACCGATAATTCCTGTGTAGTTTATGGTACCGATACAAAAAACGAGAAAGAATCAACTAATAAAAAGATTTTATAAAACCACAAGTAACTATGCGATAGTGGATATGAAGACTTCAATCAGATGCTTACGTAGAAAAAAATAGAATATATTATTGCGGATTGCATTATAAAGGACAAGCACGCATGGTATACCTGAAAGAAATGACCATGGTGTGAAATACCACGGTTGTTCAGCCATAGTAATTAGCTTTCGATTGATAGGAGACAAGCTGTCTCTGCATTTTTTTGTGCACCCAGATGAAAACGTCTAATCATCATCATCTATCTATCTATCATTTTTCCGACTGTGTTGGGTTCGGCTTGCAGTCTTACCGGATACAGCTGAATACCAGTAATTTACACGGACCGACTGCCTATCTGACCTCCACAACCCAGTTAGTACCTACTGGTTGTCGGACTTTGGAGCCACTGACTATCTGTAACGACTGTTAAACACAAATGACAGCGGGGACCCATCTTAACGTGCTCTCCGAGCCACGGAGGAAACTATCTGTGTGGGTAATTTTGTATAGACAGGCAGTACAGACCGACGCGACCAAATCACAGCGCTGCATTGCCCAAGCTGGGCACACCTCCAGTGTGTGCTGCGCCGTGACGTTGGACCAGTCCATGCAGTAGTCACAACAGACCTATACGGCACAGATACTTTCCGAAGCACCTGTGTCAGCCGTAAAGAGGGCGCCATGCCGTCTCTTCAGCCACTCCTTCGTCATGGGTTTTACCGCACCGTTGTCAGACGTTTCGGGCTCTGACCTGTGAAAACTGAAAAGCTCTACAAAGACTTATATCGAACGCTAAAATCACATTCAAATTTCTCGGTCTATCTCTCTATTTTCCTCTAAAACTGCATCTGACTCCAACCTAACCTAAAATACTATATTCGCTATACCACTATCGCTCCCCGCCAGCCTCACTTGTTAGTTTTAGGATTTGGCAGCTCGAGAGTTATGATAATCGATGAGTTTCAACTTCATCTTAGACTAAGAGGGTCTTCTATCGGTAAGCGCAGTCGGAGTAGTCTAAACAACTATCAGTTTTGATAAGACTGGCCACTGTAGTATAACTTTCGTCTTATAGTATTATAAGACGAAAATTATACAGTGGTCAAGAGCGGTAGGTTTTAGATTAGTCCAAGCGAATCAAGGTGACTAACTTGGTCACTTTTATTGTATGTCCATTTGATTGACTTAGATAGAACAGCAACTGTGGAATGTGACCTAAAGTTGATAAATAACAAACACGTGCGTATAATTATCTCGTAGATCATGGCCGACGCTCAGAAATCAGTTCCCATGTTACAGAATATATACCAGCATACTTGAGAGATATTTCTCGACGGTATGTAAAGCCAAGTCAGAGGCCCAAGGGCGACATAAAAACTCTGACACCAGGTTAGGCACTAACCACACGATAAAGAAGAACAATATATAGATAGATATTGCTAATTCTATGGGTTCAACGGCAGTCTCATCGCTGTTAGCGATATCCAAATGAAAAGAGGCAGTCAGTGGTCTCGTAATTTATAAGTACACGGGGCAATTATCCGATAATATTCTGTGCACCAGACTTCGTTTGTCAAAAAACATTTCTACAACACGAATTCAAGAATTCACGCTATCTCTTTCAAATCGAACCTCTCACTCAGTCCATTATCCGTAATTAAACACACCTTATCCAGGGAAATCAGAGTTGAAATATGTTCGTCACATACATATATACAGTAGCTAAATATACCTTTGGTACCAGGCGCCCATACACACACAAGAGTAGATTGGGCGCCTGAATAGACTCGTGTACCGGTGATTGCCTAAGTCGGTTCTGTGGAGCAATGAGCGTTCAGATAATGGGATAACAGAGCATGTTTGAGCAAATTTACGGCTTCATAGGGAGATAATTACAGAGTATCTATTAAATGGAAAAAGGGCTGGCTAGACACAATATTGATTGAAACTAAGAGCATACATTTTAAGCAGTTTTGAGACCGGACTTAACGGACGTGTAAAAATTGACTTTAAGAAAATCATAGTGTTTGTATTCAAACGAAATAAACGTTTAAGGTCATAAACGTAGTTTTGTAACTCCAATTACAAATTCACTTTGTTGTCAAATATTACACTCCGCCTCCAAAAACTACAAACTCGCGCATAAAAACGACACTTCATAACTGTTTAACAATTTCATTTAGTCTAAAGGGCCCTACAGTCTCACGTCGATAACCCCCGAGAACACCCGAGAAGCGTGAATGTGGTCGATTTCTCGCCATCTCGTTCTCGCGGTCGCCTGTTTTACGATCGGCGTCGGTTTTTTTGCACGCTTCAAAGGGTTTCTCGGGAAACAAAAGAGAACGGTATCACATGTTGCATGAGAGACCGAGAAGGTCTCTACAAGACCTTCTCGGTCGGTGACTCTGCAGGGCGTATAATACGCCCTACAGAGTCACCTCACGCGAGAAGTCTCGGCGAGAAGGCTCACCAGGACATGATAGGACGCAAGAACATGAGGTCTCTACACTCATGCGACCTTCTCCCGAGACCCGAGCAACCCTTTCGAGCGGGCAAAATGACCGACACCTATCGGAGAACAAGCGAGCGCGAGAACGAGTTGGCGAGAAACCAATCACATTCACGCTTCTCGGGTGTTCTCGGCGTGAGTCTGTAGTGCCCTTAACAATTACATGTAGTAAAAAAAAATATGCAGATCGCAGAACACAAATGCAGTAGTTTTCTTAACTCCACATAATACGCGGTAGCAACAGCTGTTCGTAAAACCGAAAACTCCCGAGTACATTGTTTGATAAACGCTTCGGATTCTCTTTAAAGTGGGAAAACCGAGCAAATAAGTTGCGAAATTCTCCGAATTTTTTCGCCCCCAAATAAAGTTTTGGACCGAAGTTTGACCACAATTTGGAGTGGAGTGTCTGAAAGTTGCGAATTATATTATGAGTGTGTGTAATTTTTAGTTTTGGGGACTTTATTTTTCTTTCGAATGAGAGTATCTTTGGTATCTAAGCATTGGTGTTTTTAGTGTAACCTCTTTTCATTTAGTCGTTAGTGATACGTGCGTTGCGACAGCGACCGTGTAGTAAACAAATCGAAATACCGCGGCGCGAAACAAGTGACACTCCGTCGGTTGACGCAGATTTCATGAGGTCATGACTAGGTCAGGGCGTAACTACTGAATCTTGATTGTCTGAAAGCGTAATCAAACAAATCAGTTATAAAAACTAAAACAAAGAAATTGTCTTAAACCAGAAAGTATTCGCTCCAAGAATCTGTTCCAAAGAAAATACTTTAAGATAAATCAGCTCTTCATTTAAGCTATCAATAAAGATCTGTTCAAACTTGAAACAAAAAGAGAGTAATTTTAAAAGTTAACCCTTTAGAACGAGCATCGCCTTCAGTTCTATCTATCAATCAAAAGAGTTGTTTTAAATGTTCTAAACTAGAGCATTGTAAGTACTCGTCAGTCAGTCTTTGGAAAGTTTTTGACTACCTTACAAAACTTCTTTTGGAAGAATGAATTTTGTTAGCCGTTTATATTGAAAATTTTGATTTTTTTTAAGACTATTTAGAACAAGAAAATGGAAAGAGTGGAATAAGGCCTTTGCCCAAGAGTGGGACGGAGCAGGCCAGGAAAAAAAAATGAACAAAGGTGTGCTAAATAGCTACCGAGTTACGTCATACAAAGCGTTATTTTTTTAATATGCGCATTTGTTGCAATGTCCGTATCCTATCGATTAGGAACTAAATTAAGGAACAGAATTAATTTGAAAATATTTTTCATATAAGGTAAGTACCTCATCCAAAGAGGACAAACATTCATTACTCTGTGTTTTATTGCTATTCTGTGGTTATTGTACAGTTAGGTAGGGGTAGGGTCATACAAATAAAACTTAAGTCAAGATAGACCCCATAACAATGAATCCAGTCTGACACTTACGACCAACTTCAACAAAGAAACTAAACAAAAAAATGACGCGTTGTAAACATGTTGTGTTTGTTTTCACAATAGGTTATGTTATTGCAAACTCTCTGCATTGTGAATTGTGAAGCTAAACACGCAGGCAACTGAACTGAGCCAGCCGATATTATCGTCTGAAGTATTATAAGATTCTAGTTTGTGCTGGGAACATTTGAGTAGGTGTTTTAAAGATTTAGTTATAACTAGCTTATGTCAGCGGCTTCGCCCGCTTATAGTTGAATAATTGGCCCACGGGATCGTCCTACCGGGATGAAAAGTAGCCTATGTACTATTCCAAACTATAATCTATCTCTGTGCCAAATTTCATTCAGATCCGTTCAGCCATTCTGACGTGATTCACCAAACTTTTTCAAATTTATAGTATTAGTATAGAAGTATAGATTATGGTATTCAGGCAAAATACTTTCTTCTTTTGGAGGATGTAATGTGTGAGAAACAACCTGCCTTATGCTAGCGTTTTTTTAATGCCAAATGGGCTTGCGTTTGGCCGCAACTCGCCTGATGTCAAACGATGACGCGGCCTAGGGTGAAGCATGCTTGCTTAGAAGAAACCGATTCACTCGAACTTTGAAGAGATACGCATGATAGATTCCGACACGCTTCTTCTAACGTGCCCTCCAAACCTAGCACGTACGAGTGTATGCGGACTAAACGTAACATAAATATGACCTGTTTTAAAATTGAACACACTCGTTTCGTACATACCAATTTTGCGTTACCTTTATGTCATACCCACCCGTGCTAGTGCCTTTAGTCGTAACATTTACATTATGTCACATGATTTAGCAGTAACATTTAAAAAATTCAACAATGGTTTTGCTTACAACCTTTTTCTTGCGTTATCAGATTTGTTTTTTCATAAAACACAGGCAAATTGAAACCAATGATCGAACTGTTTAATGGAATATTTCTGTTACCTTTAATGATTGTTTTACATATCAAAACATGACATCACCTGTAATCTTTTTTGACGTCCCGAATGGCGCAGCGGTAGTGAGGCTGCCTTACGTTCATAGGGTTCCGGGTTCAAATCGCGGTAGGTGCAAGTGTTTGTGTGATGAGCATGGACATTTGTTTCCGAGTCATGGATGTTTATATGTAAAATAAGTATGTATTTACAAACAAAAAGTATCTATGTAGTATATCAACTATCTGGTGTCTACGACACAAGCCTCGTTGCTTAGTGTGGCACTAGATGGCGCTGTGTGTAATGTTCAGCGATATTTATTATTTAATCTCTGAAGGGTTAAGCAGAGGTGTACCTAATAAAAATAATACACCCACATTTCGCCAGTTATGTTTAAGTCCCATGTAATAGGGGGCGAGTTTATTACCATCAACCGGGCACAAATCCAGACTCCGTGGCTGCTACTAGGAAATTCCTAATGGAAAAACGTAATAACACTTTGCCCGACCCGGGTGTCGAACCTAGGACCCCAAGCTCAGCGTAGTCGCGCTTGCGACCACTAGAACAACGAAGTATGATTGTTTTCTACACTGAAATTAGGTATGCATTTCTACTTATTTATTTCTATAGATAAGTATCTACGTAAGTAGTACTTACAAATGAACTTTGAAACTTACTTTCTGTCTTCTCTTGAAAACAAAGAATTATTAGGTACTCCTGACGGTCGGCCAATTTTCACCCTTATGTCCTAAATAATAAGGTGGATACGTGGTCGACCGTCTTCAGTGAGCTCGATAGTACCTACTATTTATGTTTTTATCGGTTTAAGTATACAAAGGCACTTTTCAGAAATGCCACTGTCTACACTACAAGTACTTATAATTTGGGGCAAAAAATTTCGTCAGCAAAAAAGTGTAACATAGGTTTAAAACTTTTTTTTTTAATATTACTCGTCCATTTTCTACCTCATCTTCAATTTTTCTTTACTGTTACTGTTAGCCTGTATCATCCCACTGCTGGGCAAAGGCCTCTCCCCATGACTTCCAAATTCTTCGATCCAGGGCTAAGGTGGACCACTGATCGTTGGTTCTGTCCAGCTCGTCCCGCCATCTCCTGCGAGGTCTACCACGTCGCCTTCTGGCTGTGTCAGGGCTCCACATCGCGGTTATTTTGGCCCACAGCTCGTCGGGCGTACGGCAAACATGGCCAGCCCAGTCCCACTTCAGCTTAGCGGCTTTTTGAGCAACGTCAGTAATTTGTTTTCTTTAAAAAAAAAAAAAAATAGACATACCCGATGATCCTTGATCGTCTTCTTCTAGCAGCTTTCCGTATACTCCAAAAGTACACAGGACGAACAGTAACACCCACATGCTTATGGCTACTGTTTCAGAATTCAACGAAATGTGACAAGGTTTGTTTCGATTAGGCAATGTACAGACCTACGACGCTATAGAACTGGCAGTAAACATAGCATCGCGCTTGTAAACCCCGAAGGTTTAGGCAAAGGTGTACCCGACAGAACAGCCACATTTCGGCAATAATGTTGAAGTCCCATGTAACAGAGGGCGAGCCTATTGCCATCCACCGGGCACAAACCCAGACTCCTACTGAGAAATTCCTGAGAGAGAATAAAAATTGCCCAACTAAGACATCATGCCCAACAGTAGCGCTTACGACTACTACACCGACCGGAGACCATAGCAAAAAAAAAAACCTACGGATACTCGTAATGTATTTATTTTCTTTGGTCTCGTGTATTTGATGAATTGGCGGAAGTGTGCATTTTTGCTGTTCTACGGTTACGGCTAGTGATCGTGTGTTTGGTGTCAATATAAGGATGGATGGTGTTTGGGGAGGGTCGAAGAGTTTGGAAGATATTTGGTCGTAGATATGATATTAGAATAGTCGTACTTCGAGGTTAGAATAAAAGTCTTATTTGGTGTTTTAGTTTACCCTGTGAATACTTTCAAGTCGGTCTTTTACCGACTAAGCCTGCCATACAGACAGATATGCTCACTTCCGCATTCATAATCATATTATTTCGGTGAATTGTTACGCTTTGGGGTCGTTTATTGGAGGTGAAGCATCCGTGAACGAGCGTTTGAATATCTTATGTCATGTTCAGAAAAGAAGTGTGTACCCCAGGGCCAAATATAATAAAAAGATGTTATTCCGAAACGACTGTTTTTGTCCGAAATCGAACTGTAAGATCAAATTATAATTGTGCGTTAAAAAAAACGGTTGTCCACTACTAAACTATTCATAGGTGTACCAGGGCAGCAAAACTCGCAGGATGTTTTCATCTCGCACCTAATGTTTGTGTCAACAGCGATACTAGAACGGTAGTTTGGGGGAAATTGCCCTGCGAACGAGCTAAAGTGTTTCCTTTACGATGCGCGATGCCACGTAGAAATCGGTGCTATAACCAACTTTTTGTACGTATGGCTCTGTATTGCTTAACCACGTCAAAATTACTTAAGGCTTCGATAAATGTTTATCGTTAGAAGGGAAGTCGCTGTCTGTTTATTTTCTTACGGAAGTGGTGCGTTTTGGTAAAGGATAAACTGATTTTATGCTCTCAATCTTTTATGGTCTCCTGGTAGTAAAAGGAAATGGTAAGGTGGCTACTGGCTATCTTTCCTTATCTTTTCCAAACCATGGCAGTGGTTACGACCGGAATCAATTAAGTTTCAAACTTTGGTATTAGTAGAGTACCTTACGTGCTCAGTGCTCTCCGTCCTTTTGTTTTGTCTAAATCAGAAATGAATTTGCATAGCGTTGTTTTAGTGACTAATGTATTTAGTTTTACTAATACAGGCAAAATATACTTCAAGTTTTCCATGATTAACAAAATGACCATTTTTAGATATTGGATGTGTAGTGAACTGAAAATTGCTGCTTACAATACGTATATACATGGATGAGTTTCGAAGTAATTCATCATCATTCTTGCTACTCGGTATGAATAAATGATTCTATCACTTAGCTGTAGTACAGGAGTATCCACATAGGTTTAGTTACGAACAAGTTATTAATTCATATCCCTTGAGTTTTGCGCGCAGCAACTAAGTAATTAAATATCTGTATCTCCGTAGTAAAGCTTGTTAGCTACAGGTTCTGAGTTCATTGGTCTGGTCGGTTAAAAATGTACTGTAGTTTTGGCATACTTACTTACCTTAATTTTTAAAGGAAAACTTCAAAGAACTAGATTTGTAATCGAGGCTTTAATACCGAACTCTGAAACAGTAATCTTAGTGCTCGTTTACGGAGACGCGGCGCTTTAAAAAAAGTTTGCGATCGGTTTGAAAAATCGAAATCTGTTGTTACGGTAGACTATGTTATAATTTCTTCTTTTTTTAGATTCTTTACTCAGAAAAGGTTTTTCAACAAGAACTTTGTGGCAACACCAACAACATGACAGTTTTGACATTTAGTTTTTTGACGTATTCGTAGTAGATGCTTTGGCAATTGTTACAATGAATTCACTTTCGCTCGAAAATCGAATTAAAATAATTAAAATCCACTGTGAAAATGGTGGTGGTAGTGGTTGAATATAAGTCAAAGAAACGCTTCTCCGTAAACGCTCCTATACATCGCCATATGTTTTGAATTGTAAGCGGGCCACACCGCACAACGCGCCTCGTCTCCCTAAATGAGCCCTTATTGTTTCAAGTTTCCTAGTATAATCTAAGTTAAATTAAGTTTAGAGTTTTTGTTCCAAGAACATCAAACTAAGTCATAAACTTCTCTACCTTATAAACTCCTGGTATCTTGCAGTGGCGACGGGTGATTTCATGAAGGAGGGAAGCCGCAGCAAAAAAAAAACAAAAAAAAAACTTACCAAGGCCAGGCGTAGTCCAGGGGGGGGGGGGCGTAGGTAGGGTGTACATATTTCTCAGTCCACCCTTACTATACGTGTAAGCACTGACTGATAGATTGAAACAGTGTCTTGCAAGTATAATAAAAGTGGCTTTGAAAAAAGCCGGTTGTGGTGTGATGAACTGATGACGTATGATGTCTACTATACTAGGCAAAACTACTACTACTACTTAACAACAAGACTACTCTACTCACTTATTCTACTTATAATAACTACTTATACTCTAAAGCTATTCGTCTATTCTTTCTTACAAAGTGCGCTAAGACATTATCATAAAAGCCGGGATTATTCTTAATTTTAAGTATCAAATGTTTCTCTATAGAAAGAATGGCTAGATCAGATAATCGTTCTTGTTTTTGAGAATTACGCATGTACGTATGAATTCGCTTCAAAGCCGAAAACGACCTCTCCGCGGATGCTACTGTAACAGGAAGTGTCAAAAATATACTACATAATTTTGTAATTTGTGGAAAAGTGTCACATAATAATGAATTTTGAAAATTGAGATAAAGCTCGTAAACATCTAGTTTATTCAAAGATTGAGTTGTGTATAAGACTTTCAACTCATTCTTTAAAGCAGAGAACTCAAATATTTGCGGAAATTTGATTAACAAAGAATTATTTCATCTGGAAATGATCTACTATAAAAACTATACTTAGATTTATTGAGTAAATTAAGAAAACTCATTTGCGAAAGTGATTGGTACCTGTGTTGTATTTGCGTCTTAACATTGTCTATTATTTCAATGAAAAGACGCCGATACATCGTTCTAACGTCTACTTCTGTATTTAGTCGTCTACTCTGTCGCGGCGGCTCACCGAATTCCTGAACGCTGTCATAAATAAAATCAAAATTGTTTATTAAATCATTTCCAAGCCAACTATTGAATGAATCTATTTCGCGGTTTGCCACTTCAATATCAATCTGTTTTGACTGCAATAAATGAAAAAGAACGTCGGTTTTTTGAAAAATGTCTGATAATACGTGCAAAAAAAAACAAAACTGCATGTTTTCTAATTTACTGAGAAAACATTCTGCCAAGGAAAGTGATTCACTATCCCAAAATTGCGGGTTATCTAACATCGAATTAAAAGTTTTAATTATGTCTAATCTACAGTTAAAAATTACATTAATAATGCGTGAGTGATAATGCCAACGTGTTTCGGATACTCCGGGCATACGGCGGTCAGCTATTTTCTTCAAAAGGTTGGTCCGTTTAGTAGATTTGTTGAAAAACCTAACAATGCTATTTACGTGCCCAAAAAAAGTTTTCAGTTCCTGAATATTTTCAAGGGAACGGCTAAGAACTAAATTTAATACATGAGCGTAACATGGCACAAACATTGCCATATGGCATGCATCCCGAATTTTTGCTTGAACGCCACCGTGCTCACCAGACATAACTGCCGCGCCGTCGTAAGACTGACCAACCAACTTATTCCTACAACGATACTGGTCAAGTATTTCCAACAACTGTTTGGATAAAACTTCAGCAGTTCGACTTCCGCTAACATCGTAAAAACCTAGGAATCGTTCTTCGATTCCAGTTTCAGATAAATATCGAAAAATTACAGTTAATTGCTCCCTATGACTGACATCGGGAGTTTCGTCAATCATTACAGACAGAAATTGAGCTTTATCTATCTCGATTCTAATGTGGTCTCGTAAAACGGATGCAATACTACGTATTAAATCATTTTGAATATCACTAGAGAGACCAGAAAACGCGGGGTTCTGAACTGAAGAACATAGTTCCAAATGTGAGTCCATTACTGTATCATATTTGCTCAAATATAACAAGGTTTCGATATAGTTACCACGGTTGTCGGAATTCGGACTTTCATCGTGGCCGCGAAAAGCTAATTCTTGTTTACCTAACAAAATAACGGTGTCGATAAACCGTTTCATTAAATTCCTATTTCGATCTACTTTTCTATTATGAGCTTCATGCGAATTAGCGAAAAATGATTCTATTCTACTACACCCGAACTCGTGTAAATCTAAACAGCTGCGAATATGCTTTTCAGTTTGAACATGTTTTTTCGAGGAATTCGTCAGATTATTAATATCCGTAAAACCCCCTTTATTCCAAAGGCTACTAGAATCTGAGAAAAGTAGGCACGGGAAACAATACATTTTATTTAATTTACAGCTGCCAGTCAGCCATTGATATTTATCGTATAGAGAAACATTAAAATGTTTCACAAAACCATCTTTTCGTTTATAATTAATTGCCATATTTGGACGCGCCCGCCCGAGTTTTATAACATGTTTTTTATTCTCAAAACTTAACCTTGAAAAACTAGTTTCTTCGCAAAGCAAATAATCTGTGAGACAGCAGTCTAAAGCGATCAATGCCATCCTAATTCTAATTAATTTTTAAATCTACTCTAAATAGGTAAGAAATTTCAACTTGATAAACTATCTACTTACCCAAATACCTAATTTCAACGTACTTTTATACTTTATTTTCACTACACAATACACGCACAAACTAATTTCTAATTGATACACTAATCAATTCAATTAATACAACGAACAAATTGCAAATTACCTATCTAAAACAAAATGAAAGCTACTACATTACATTCATGCACATGAAAAATACGAATGCAATGCATTTGTTTACAAATTCTCGAGCGCCGAGCCCGAAGCATTACGAAATTTTACGAATCGAACCGAGTACGGCGCCCGTGCCAGTACATGCGTCTCCACTCTCCGATATACGCATCTCGTTTACTCGCAAACAGTTATTGCTTATAACCCGCATTATTCCGGCTTACCGACTCCTAAGATAACGCGTGTCACGTGGCTCTGAGTGACGTCATGACGACATAGATTTGTATAGACATTTTAGAAGGAAAAAGCCGGGACGCCTACGAGTTATTTAGGAGCAACATGTTGTCTTTTTGGAATTTATTGACAAAAATTGTAATTTTGGCAGGCGTTTTGTAATACATATTTAAATTGTAGGGTGTATTAAATACCTTCATTATTATACACTACTGACTTGAATTTTCGAAGGGAAGCCGGCAGGAACCGGCTTCTTAGGTGCCTTCGGGCCTGGTATCTTGTATCGCAGTAACATCTCTATTTTATGCTATCTGTAGAAAAATACTTCGAAAAGAAAAAGATGCCGTAAAAGATATAATTTTCATGCCCGAAAAACTTTTGAAACAAGATACAATCCCTCATTAGATTAATTGGGTCTTTGGATACAAAATCTTTCACATTTGCCTCTCAACTCTAAGTACCAGGGGAAGATAAACCGAAGGGATGTAATAGGTTGTCACCCGAGTAGGCACTTGTTAAGATAACGGCCCATTAACGCCCAGAGTGGCTATTAAGGCCAGGGAGTCAGTTACGGTCTATTGAGACTGATTTCGTTTCTCGTGTTATGTTTGGGGGTAACGATTCGCGATATGGTTATGGGTAGGTAATTGGGTATCTGGAATTTTATTATGTATGATGGTGTCAATAAAAAGAGGGAAAAGCTTGACTAACATGACGCAAAGAAGTAAACGATAGTGCTACGTTTTACTATGATTGTCGCAACATGATTTTTCTTCCAGTCTAAAGGAAGAAAAAACGTGTTGCGTTGACCCCAATTAACATAGGATGAGGTAAGGAAAATGATGATGCTATGCTGAAAGCCCTTTTTAGGGATAGTAAAAAACGGAACCCTAAAACTATCACTCGTGTCTGTCTGTCACTGCTTGCTCCGAATCTACTGGGCCGATTAAGTTGAAATTTGGTTATGCATGTATGAGGGATTCATAAACGGACATTAAAAGTGAAGAAATAAATTTTGGAAATTGGGGTCACTTTTGGGGGTATAATTAACAAAAAAGTTTTACTAAGTTTACAAATAGCCTTACTTTTATTATGATGATCTCAAACACATTTTTTTACAATTTTTAAATAAATTGTTATACAAGTCCAGCAATGGATTGCTAAGTATAGAATTCTTCTTCTTCTTCGTGTGCCCGAAAGTACTTCAAATTGTGTGACGATAATGATGAACTGAAGTATTTTCGGCCTGGGGGCTACCACGACGTCTTAAAGCAGTAATGTCAGTCCAGTGTGGGAAAGAGACGAAGCTATAGAGGACGTCTAGCGCCATCACTTTCCCACTCTGAAATAAGATTAAAACAAAACTGCTTTACGTCATGGTAAGCCAGCTCTGGAGACCTTCTGCTTACTCAGCAAATTCAAAACCAGACATTCTCAGTATCCAAAGTTATTTTGTTGTAATTAATCTTAGACTTACTTACGGCAAAGGAAAACCTCGTGAAGCCTCAACCTAATGGTTCGGAACCGCTAACGATGACCTAGCATGATAATTATTAATAGTTAGTTGTTCATTTTCTGTGTGAGAAAGCAGCCTTGAGCTGCTTGAAACTATATGATACCCTTGTATTATCAATATAGTTTGAACCAATGGACAGAGTTATTATATCTTAGTTATTTCAGTAAAGTAAAGTAAAAGGCCTTCCCTAGGAAGTTTTTAGGTACAACTTAGGTCCATAGTATTGTTTTTAGCTGTAAGCCTTTTTGTAACTCCTTTTTAACATTGTGGAACGCAAATAAAATGAATATGCATATGAAAATATGGCAACAGGTCCGCCCTGATAATTAGCAATTGTACTCAAAAACTCAGGGACAATCTCCTAAGAACATTTTAATTTAGCGAAAACGGTAAAAGTACCAGCCTCTTACCCCATAAATCTATACCGTATCTTAAAGATACAACACAAACCTGCTAAATAGTTGTAGAAACTTGCCACATCTTCAAACACACCCAACAAGAACCTTTATCTCTAAAAGTCTCTGACACCCTGGTACGTTACTGTATGCTCGAACAATTTGCCAGATAATCGTCAGTCGACCGTCCAAGAGGTGATTGGATCGATTCAGTTACATGACACCTGGAGTATTGCTTGGGTACGGGAATGGGGTCTTTTGTCTTCGTAATGGGGGTCAAAAGGACCAGGAAGTCATTTGGGAATGTTGAGAGGTATTGACTGAAGTTTGATGTTGTAAGAGATGTCTTCTTTGGGTAAAACGAAAATCATTTTGCTGATCTTATAAAATTGTCTGGTTTTAATGCCATAAAATATAAGATATTAGTTAGTATGTCTCTAATTGTAGATTTGCGATTCGTAAGTAACATATTGTTCAGGTCAAATACTATTTTTTTTTTTAGATTCTATTGTAAATTATTAAATTTTAATGTTACTCTTATGAGTAGCATACAAATTGATTTTAATTTAATTTTATGCTGGGTAGAAGGGATACCGAAGCGAAAACGGTTGCCACGTACTCAGTACATCATTCTGAAGCCCCCCCACCCATCTAAGAAATTTCAACGGATATTAAAAAAAAACAGCTGTTCCATACATTTTGACTGCACTTTTGTAGAAAACAGCGAATTTTTTTTTAAATTTTTGATGCAAAATTTCTATGTGGGGTCACAACGGTGCTCCTTCCACTCCGTATATTTTATGGATTATAATGATCTGGAATCCATACTAATATTAAAGAAACAGATTATATCCTGGCAAAGGACATAGGCTAACTTTTTTTTCTCACACATCAGAATTTCCACGCGAAGTCGCGAGCAACATCTAGTTAGTGATAATTAGATCAAATGTTTGTAAAATGAATCTGTGAAACAAGATTTCAGACCATTCAACTAATACAGAATTTTGCCGCCAGTTTTCACGTAGCTGTGCTCAGTGTAAGTGTTAGGGGAAAATACTTAATTTCCCAGAGGCCAGATGGAAATTCTTACGTTCTGTAAACCATGCAGTTTTAGTCGTAGAAGCTCAAGGATTCCTTTCTCCTTCCCCAAACAGAAGTACTTTATTCATGACTAGCTGGTACCCGCGACTTCGTTTGCGTGGAAATTTTGCTGAGTATATCTTAAAAAAAGGATAGCCTACGTCCTTCCCCAGGATATAATCTATCTCCTTGCAAAATTTCATTACGGTCCGATCAGTCGTTTATTCGTGAATAGGTAACGAACAAACTTACTTTTGCATTTATAATATTATTATGGATTTCCACAAAAATATTAAAATAGAGCAAGCCAAAAAAAAAAACAATCTATAAGAAAAACGCTGAAAATTAAAATATGTTCATCCACATAATATTCTCTTACAAATAGGGTCATTTATCATCCATCCTTCCAAATAAATCAGCCTATCTATTCATATGATCGTGGTACATACATATTTTAGCCAACTCAGGCGCATCACTCTCTTTGAACCTAGATTCACGTTACAGATTACTTGCTATTATCCCTAAATCTATTGCCCTTGTGGTCTTCTAGAACAGGTAAGATAAGAAGGCATACTCGAGGAAAAAGGCGCAAAAGTCATATTGAAGCAACTGACGGTACAGGTGAACAAACAGCTATTGTGCAGTAGTCTGGAGTTTTGATGTATATTCAACCTCTAACATCCAGTAAGCAAGGGTGCTCAACTGCTCATAGGTGCCACCATGCTCACAGACGACGGTCCACCACTTTTTACCCTCATGCCTTGAGTTATAAGGTTGAAAAGTGGTCGATCATCACTGAACGCAGTACGAGTAGTACAAATATCTTTTAGTTCGTGGTCATAATATTGAAACATCGAAATCTTGTGTTTTCAATACAGAAATCAAATGTTTACCAATAAGGCCGTTTTGGCAGTGGCAATCGAGCGCCAAAAGATTCATGTTGTTCTGTGAATGTCTGTTCTTTCTTCGTTTCTGAATGACCTTTGCTGTGCAGTGTGACAACATTGGCGTGCATACTGTCATAATAGGCAATGAGACTGATGTAAGAGAGTTAAAAATACCACAAGCAACGAGAGCACTATTCCCAGGAATCGGGTATTGGATGACGATGACGAAGCAGCCGTGAATAGATATACCTAGAACTAGAACTCTAATTTAGTATAGCAATAATATATTTATGGACGATGCTTCACTTGGCCTGCAAGAAGATTGCACAACCCGTAGGCAAAATACGCGCTTTAGACGAGGAGTTGCGGACACCGGCACGATAAACCACTAATACAGTATAAGAGTGGTGATCGAAACGAAGTCTTTTCTACCTATTCTTTAATCACTTGCCTTCTGTTTCCACTATCACATGACAGCTAACCCTGTAAACGCCTAGGTACGTACCCGCCGGGTACGTGCGACCGCGTTGTACGTGCCGGTCCGCTGTCAAAAGCAATTGATCATTTTACATCGACGCTGAAAACCGTTATTACAGAAACGTGACCACGCTAAATTTTATACCCCAGTTAGGAGCTCGTGGGGTTCTATTGATTTGAAATTAAGGAAGTTTCTTGGGTATTAAAAATGTATTAGATATTTCTTGTATGACCATGATCACGCTATTAACCAAGGTTTTTTGGCTAGTGGAAAATAAACTAGGCGTTTTATTGTAGGTTTCTGAATTTTCAAACTCTACTTAGCAGGTAGGTATACTTATAAGAACACTAGCAACCCGCCTCTGCTTGGCACGGGTGCAATGAAATTTGACAAAACATCTAGATTTATATATACGACAACAGTGCCACCTGTGTTGTCCAAAACTATCCCATCTTTCAGGTTGGAGCCAACCATACACATTCACTTTCGGAGATTAGCGTGTACGAAGAAATCTTAAGAAATATTTTGTAAACGATTGTATACTTCAGAATGTAATGCTAAAAAGACTTTCACAAGTTCTCAACTTCGAACTCTCAATTCAGAATCCAGGTCTTTCAGACAGCCTCAAATGAAGTCACTTTTGATTACCATTACTGTTAGCCTGTGTCATTCCACGGCTGGGCAAAGGCCTCTCTCATGACTTCAAAATCTTTCGATCTAGGGCTATGCGTAATGTAGCCCATTGGGTTGTAGCAGTAGGTTCTGTCCTGCTCGTCCCTCCATATTCTGCGAGGTCTACCGCGTCGCCTTCTGGCTGTGTCAGGGCCCCGCATAGTTGTTATTTTGGCCCACAGCTCACTGGGCATACGGCAGGCATGGCCAGCCCAGTCCCACTTCAGCTTAGCAACTTTTTGAGCAACGTCAGTAATTTCTGTTTTGGCCATTTTCGATTGCTTTCAATTAATTGCTGGTAAGAAGAATTAACAAGGTAAACTCAATAAACGAAAACTGTGATCACAGAATTGGCCAATTTCTATCTCAATCACTATCTTCTTTCGTGGGTGGTCCGGTGAAAAACACAAGGGAAACCCTTATGCGGTGCCTAATGAACATTAGGCGAATATTGCTTGCTTAAAAACTGGGCTAACTAGACACATAAAAGCTTATTTTATATGCTAAAATACGGGAACCCTAATATAATACATGCTCCTAATGGTTTTACTTACTAAGGGCTCAGCTTTTTAAGGAGTTTTTGCTGCTTTAAGCCGTTGGTTTAGAGTGCCATTGTATATCATCTAGATTTTATAACTTTGTAATTACTTTGTAAATACTACTCATAAGGCACGCTGGGAATTTGAAAAAATGTTTGGGATCTATATAAAACACAAACATTATTTCTACCTATGTCCGTTATAGACTTTGAAACCATCATTAGGCACTATAGCGTAGTAGCACACGCCGGGTATCCACTAGTTTCTTATAAAGCTCTTGTTTTGCATTTGAGGGTTATTATTGAAAATTGTAATAAACATATGATAAACATTACTTCCAGATAATGTTGTATTACAAAATGGCATCATCAATAATGGCATTATCAGTTAATAATCTACTGTTCAGTATATTTGATTCAGGTATGATAATACCTACGGTGCAGTGGACACAGCTGAAATCAGTTTAGACCGCTAATCAAAGTCGGTTGAATATTAACATTGTCAATATCAATTGGAATTCAATATCACCGATGCTAGGGCATAGTTAACATAATTATAGACTTAGTGTAATGAGTTTGTGGCCAAACACAAGATATGCCGAAGCAGTGATAGCCTAGTGGTGTGATAGTCGGACTGCCAAGTTATAGGTCTCAAGTTCGAATCCAAGACACGAACCTCTGATTTTTCGGATTCATGTGCTTATTGTATAAATTATTACTTGCTTTGGTGAGGACATCGTGGGGAAACCAAACATGCCTATGTGATATTTCTCGACGGCATGTAAAGCCAAGTTAGAGACCAAAAAAATCAAAATCAAAATCAAAGCATTTATTTCAAGTAGGCCCATTACAGGCACTTTTGAATTGTCGAAACAAAGACAGCAATAAAAAATGAAGCTACAGTCCCAGTCACAAGACATAATAACTGTGAAAGTACTGTAGTTGCCCATTCCAAAGCGTAGATCTCTATGGAGAAGAATGGGCAAGAAACTCCATGGACACTCTTTTAAATCATAATGTTTTTACAAAAAATCTTGGATACATCATTCTTGTAGAGATGGTACATTATGTGAGAACGATGTAGCAAGACGTGCACGGTATGCGGTGCGGTGCGATGTGCGGTGTGATGTAGCGTGACGTGACCCATGGGCGGCATAAAAACTCTGACACCAATCACACGATAAAGAAGAAAAGAAGACAGGACATGCCACACCTTCTCTTCTACCCGTCTCGTGCACAAGGAATGGATGGATGATGATGATGAATGGCAACCTCCATGTCTTGCATGAGGCAGACGGCAGAACTGTCCAGGTCGCTACGTACTGGTGGGTCAAAATCTGAGCCATAGTTTCGAGAAGAAGAAGTTAGTGTTCTTATCATCTGCCTAGCCTTTTCCCAGCTATGTTGGGGTCGGCTTTCAGTCTAACCGGATGCTGAATACCAGTAATTTACATGGAGCGACTGCCTATCTGACCTCCACAACCCTGTTAGTACCGGGTAATACGATACCCCTTGGCAAGACTGGTTGCTCGACTTTCGGGCCACTGTAACGACCGTCAAAGATCTACAAATGACAGCCGGGACCAACAGCTTAACCTGCTCTCCGAGCCAAGGAGGAAAATATCTGTATGCCAAATTTCTTCCAAATCCGTTCATCAATCCTCCCGAATTTTCGCTTTTTTTATGGTGATACATATGAATATAAATACATGCATAAGTACATAGAATAAAATCATTACAACAATTTGCCTATACAACTCTCGAAAGCATACTTACTAATATTATAAATAAAATACGGGTTGGAACAGCCTCACTGCTGTAGGTATAAATCTCGCAAAGATTGGATCTGTGATGTTTTTGTTAGTAATCAGCTTAGCCTGGATTTTTGTTATCTACCGACGTGGTTACGTGGCTGTGGGTTTGTTAGCTTTACGGGTATAGTGGGCTGGGTTAGTAGATATATAGTTTAGGTATTATGTGGATAAAATAGAATCTTTCGCAACGAAAAAACAAAGTTGTGAAGCTCACATCTTATTCGAGTATCGTGGAATCTTTCAATCTTGCTATTATATCTTACTACTATTAATTATAAATACGGAAGTTTGGATGGATGGATGGATTTTTGTTTCTCAATCAGGCCAGAACGGGTGAACGGATCTGGATAAAATTTGGCACAGAGATAGATTATAGCCTGGAATAGCACATGCCTAGGCGTTTTTCTCACCCGTAGACATCTAAATTTCCTCGCCAAGGAAGTCGCTGGCAACAGCTAGTAAAAAGTAGTCAAGTAGTAGTCAATTAATATAAAACAACATCATGCCATGTACTCGTATTTCCCCGTAGGCATAGACATCACAAGTTCAGAATCTCGAAATCGACAAAAACAAACTTAGGAGGTAATTGATACTTCATCGTCGTATTTTGAAACTCATTATTCACGTACTGATGCCACTCCAGGAGGGTTAAAAGTATGTTATAATAATATGTATGTATTGTGTATAAACGAAGTCATAAAGCACACTACTATAGGTAGATAAAGTACCTAATTTGCACACAAGACACCAGGGACACAGTAGCTACCCATTAGACGATCACGTTACCCGTTTATACTCTCGCAAGCTAAAGAAAAATTGCTCCGATGCTGCTCGCCTGGTATAATTTATCCATATCCCCCTTCTTACGGCCATAAGGAAGGTTGGGACGTATCACACACTTTGAAATAATAGTGAGGAAGTTCCAAGCGCTTTACGTGGATAAGATTTTTAAAAGTTATGGAAGTTTGTTATAGTAGTTTCGAATTTTGGACATTATGGCGTGTGAGCGTCACATATGGCCTTTATTTGAGCCTAAGGGACCTCCTTTTATGTTTTTTAAAATCCTCGTTGGATGGCCTCCGTTTTGGGGCCGAGAGGTGTCTGTCAGACTCCTACTGACTAAAACCACACGGTGTTTCTCCTCGTCAGTTCTGGCTGGGTTACGGGGACACAATCGCATTCTCCACAATCACCCCAGCAGTGAGCTTGCGTAAGGGACCTTTATGTTTTTTTTTTCACGATGCGGAAATCCTCAATGGATGTCCTCAGCCCTGGGGAGAGCGGAGAGGTCTGTCAGACTCGTACCAACTAAAACCACACCGGTGTTCTCTCGCACACTTGCGTCGGGGGGCAGCGGGAACTAATGTGACTTCCGCTGCCCCGGACTAGTGGCGGCCCGCTTCACCTGCGGGCCTCGTCCCGGAGGGGGTCCCAACCCTGACGAGTTACCTATTACATAACAAACAGTAGTATTGTATATTTTTATGCCGCCCAAGGGCCTCTGACTTGGCTTTTACATGCCGTCGAGAAATATCTCGCAGGCGTGCTGGTTTCCTCACAATGTTTTCCTTCACCGAAGCAAGTGATAAATATAGATACAAAACGCACATAATTCCGAAAAATCAGAGGTGCGTGTCTTGGGTTCGAACTCGAAACCTATGACTTGGCAGACCAACGGTCACACCACTAGACCATCACTGCTCACCACACACATAATTGTTTGCAGTTATAAATATAAGAATGATTTGAGATAGTCCTTTTATTTGTAAATATTCAGTTTTAATTGTTCTAGTAGTTTTAAAATGAATTAAGATTGTGAAATACAAATGATAATATTGCTTGAAATTGTCTTGAATTCCTTTTGAACGATAGCCACAGGAAAACATGTTTTGTGATGTCTCTTGCATGCCATTCCATCTTTCTTATCCGCAGTTACATTAAGCCAACATGGGCCATTGTGTAGACAAGTCATTACAACAATTTTCCACACACTGAATACTCGTACCATGTGGTGTAGCTAACGACGTCTAATGACGTCACAACTATGACGTAACGTCTTAATGACGTTTAATATCCTCGTCGTTGACGCTTGAGATAAGTAGAATTGAAGCTGTTGTCTAGATTTTAGTTAGCTATTCACTTGGTGCAACTTTGGGGTAGTATTTCTTGAGGAAGCACCTGAACACCTGAGAAATCACATTTTTCTGTTTCTTTCTTTCTTTCTTTTAGTGTGCACTTAAATTGTTAAACATAACTGGCGAACTGTGGGTGTACTATTTGGTACACCTCTGGCTAACCCTTCGGGGGTTAAAGGCGTGATGTTATGTATAATTTTTTAAGTAAATAACTATAGGCAAACGTGAAACTGCAGTTGTAGTAATAGCTTCGTGAAATTTCGATTACTTTAAAATACTGATTGAACTGAAAATGATGAGGAAAATTAATTGCACGACAAATACTGCTAGTCTTTCAAAAAATTTAATAATATGTTATAAAAATTATCCGCGTACCTCTATGACCGAGTTACGGCAAACGTGTGTTTTATAGCTTCCGTCATTACAAAAGTTCTTTTTCCCATGGGTCACAGGGTCCACGGGAAAAAGGTGTGTATTTATCTGTATGTTTGTATAACGCCAGTATTTTTCCCGACCAAGGACCGTAAGCTTAGTTATAGACCAACGAACATAAACAGTAAAACCTCCAATTTTAACTGAGAAAAGAAGAGACAAAGTATCAACTTGTAAGACACTCAATCTTCTCAGAATCATCCCACAGATTACGCGCCTTAATCCGAAGACCTTTAAGAAGTTTAATTGAAAAGATTAAAGTATTATCCGGACGTATTTTTAGCGCTTCGCTTACTTGCACGGGTAGTCTTTTTGAGTCTGGCAATATCATATGTAGTGCTCAAAGTTATGCTTTAACGTGCAGGACACTAGAATTTTACTTGACAGCCATGTGGACGTATTTTTTGACGCCCCGTAATTGTAAATATTTTTATTCTTATTTTAGATCTAATATTAGTTTGTAAATAAGGTAAATATTTTGATGATTTAATAAAGTCTTTAAAGAAATATAAATAGGTATGTATTTAAGTTCGATTAGTGCGCATATCAATGTAGTGAAGAAAATATTGAGCATGAATTTAGATGGCTATAAGAGTAAAGGAAGACCAAAAGATGGACTCTGTGAAGGAGGATTTGGCTAGAAAGTAGGTGACTGCTGAGATATCAAGTTATAGAGAAGTATGAAATAAAATGACATGCTGCGCCGACCCCAAATAAATTGGAATAAGGGCTGGAGAATGATGATAGTACAGATATCAAACTTTTTACTCCCCACAAAATGCAAAGCCCTTTAAAATCAATTTAATCTTATCAGAAACGATTTAGAAGTTTAATTGAAAAGTTCAAAGAATTATCCGCAAGACTTACACTTCCATCTTTCTTTGTTCTGTAATTCGTAGGAACCGCTAAGTTTTACACCGGGACATAAAACGTAAGTTACTTATTAGAAACTTAGATCTTACCTCTTTTGCTACCATGTTCTCCTGTTACGAGGTCAGGTAATTAAGTACAAGTATGTAACTGACTGACACATAAAGCGAGTGGTTTATCTATTTCACTTGTGGTTTAGACGTTGGCCCCGAATCCTAATTGACGCTCTCTAAATCTACGAGTATATATCATCATCTGCCAATATATAAAACAAAAATTGCTTCTACCTATATGTCCGTTATAGACTTTGAAAACATCCAACCGGTGTGCTCCAAACCGATTCCATTAGAAAGCCAATAATGAGGAGATGGTTTCAGACCATTAAAACAATGCATTAGGCACTATGGCGTAGCAGCACACGCCGAGTATCCGCTACGACTAATAAAGAAAGAAAGAAACAAAACTATTGTTTTACTATTATTTTATTTGCGATACGCAGAAACAAAGGGGATCCATATTTCGTGTTGTTTGTGAAGACGTAAGCAGAGCATTTTGTAATTTTTAAAATAGGTATATTTATGAAAGAGATAAACGGGTTTTATCTTGTTACAGTCCTACATTAGGCGCCAGCATAGTCGTCTCCAGAGGCGAGCGTTTGTGGAGTATATTATGTTCAGGATAAGACTGCTTTCACCGATGATGTTGATGTTATTGTGAATAATTAAGGATAAGTTCCACGCTCTAGAGTAAAGAGTAGCCGCTTTATTAAAATAGGGATCTAAAAACTTGGAAAAAACAGCAAAATCTTATCTTCTTCTCTTCTTATTTTATCTGAAACAACCCTCTTAACAGGTGCGTTTCCCGCTCCACCTTACCTCCAAGATAGCCTTTAAAAAGTAACGTAGCGTTAAAACAAATTGTCTATGGTGAACCATAAAAAACTAAATAAGTACCTCCCTACGAAACCGTTATCGTTGGTACAACACTAACTTACTGTAATGGCCGACATTTTGGCGGGAAAATGGTATTGCGCCTCATATCCTTCAGTGTGAGAGTATTATTCTTTTGTTTAATTAATGGATGATTACTGAGTTTCTAAGATATGGCAATTTTTATGACTACATATCGCTCGTTTGCGACAAGGTTGACATAACTAAAAAAATTTGATTTTTCGGTGTTGTTTGTAGTTGAATATAAAATTAAGGTAAGCAAGTATTAAATTAAGTAACGAAATACGTAAACTTAACCTTTAATCTTTTGATAAAAAGTTACTCTATGCAAAAAAAAATATTGGCAATATACTGAAAATATTTTTAGAACTTACAAAAAAGCTGTCCTGTATTTCTTATTTTTCGAGTTATGTCATTATTGTTGCAAACGACATATTATGTCGTTCTTTTGCTTAAAATTTGCTAGACTGTTTCACTAATCTAATGTGGTAAGCGCTATTGCTGAGCATAAGAGAGTGATGCTAGAGTTTTCCATTAAGAATTTCTCAGTAGTGAGGATTTGTGTACGGTTGATGGGAATATGCTTCCCCTATTACCTGGGACTTAACATAATTGATATGATACGTACACCTTTGTCTAGCCCCTCGGGGATTAAATGCGTGATGTAATGGTATGTTAATGTTAATGGATGATCTCTGCATTTCAGAGATATGGTAATTTGATGGCAATGTAGTTCTTTTCGTATAATTTAGTGCTGCTGAAGACTCTTCATTTTCATACGTATGGCTTCTGGCTCCATTATCTTTTACTGCGTGAAAATAATTGCTGCATGCTCAATATATTCTGGGCTTTCATGCAGCGGCGATGTGATGAAGGTCTGAAAATAATCACATCTGTCTAGTAGGTAAAAGGTATCTTTTTATAGTTTATACCAATAAGCTCATTGCGGTGTCCCAATCGTGACGCTGAGAAAATAATATACACATTTCTTAGCAGGCACTTTTAAGTGTGATTCCTGTTACTGTTCGGACAGCTGGCAAACTCCAAATGTAAGGTGTACCTAACACTTGTAAGGCATATACTTGTACTAGCTTCTGCACGCGGCTTCCCTCGCGCGGTCTACATGAAATAAATGTCTTTTTTTTTTCAGAAACAAACATTATATGCGCTCTCACTACCTCTCATTGGACATAAGAACTGAAAATATCCCAAACAAAGCAATAAGGACGAAGTTCTCCGAAAAACTGAACTAATTTCTAGGTTGAGAGTAACTGTATGGTTATAACATAACTCAAAGCTTGTGTGAAAAGATCTTATTAAAAGACAACCAGAAGTGGATAATAAATAATAATTTATTATCCTGAAAATTGTAGGTACTTCCTACAGTTTCATTTGACATTCTGCAAAAGCGATAAGACCCCTCCCTAGCTTGCAGTTAGTGTTATTTCCCCTTGACCTTGTCATGTAAATCAAAAAAGCAAATAATATACTTTTTTATGTTTAACGTTCACGAAAGTTCTAGGAAATTATTAAACACTAAATAATTCATGAATGATTTTTTAAATATTACGAGTTAATGTGAGATTCCTATACATCCTGGGGGCAGTCATTTAGCCATCTCCTTTACATATGAATAAGCGTTAAAAATATTATTATTATATTGTTTAGTGCTACGGAACCCTGTTTGTGCGAGTACGACTCGCACTTGGCCGGTTTTGTTTTTTGGTGTTAGAATGGCACGCTCGCACAACCATTCTGTAGGTTTATCGTGGATTTTATTAATATCTGGGTGTATTTTAACTATAAGCTCTTATACAGAGGTCACAATTGTGCCTAACTCTGTAGGGAAAATTATTTTATTATCCTTTATGGGTAATCACAACGTCCTTTTTTGACCGACTTCAAAAATAGGAAGAGGTTCTCAATTCAGTTGTATTTTTTTTTGTGTTTGTACCTCATATCTTCGTCATTTATGAACCGATTTGAAAAATTCTTCTTTTATCTGAATGGATCTACTTCCCGATTGGTCCCATAGAAATTTCATCAAAATCGGTTCAGCAGTTTGGTTTTGAAACCAAAATAGCTGGAAAAATGTCATCCAAGTAAAAGAAATTGCGAAATTGATACTTGACAAGGATTTGTGTGTGATACGATAACTAAAAAAAACCGGTCAAGTGCGAGTTGGACTCGCGCACCGAGGGTTCCGTACAAACCTGTGGGTATATAACTTTTTTTTATATGACGAAACTAAAAATTTACGGTTTTCGTAATTTTTCCTATATCTGTACTATAAGACGTGACTTCGTACAAAATTTCAAGATTCTAAGTTCACGGGAAGTACCCTGTAGGTTTTGATTCCCGTGCGAGTTTCGAAAATTTGCGGAAATTTGCGGCCTAAGTGGCTGTATCTTTTGATTGCGTTGACTTAGAAGGTTGATTTTTCTACAGCTTCCAGGGACAGTAGAACTAAGTATCATATAGAAATTTCAGTGTAGTTTGATACCTCCACGCGTTCCTGAGAAAAACGGTCTTGACAGACGGACGGACGGACGGACAACAAAGTGATCTTATAAGGCTTCCGTTTTTTCCTTTTGAGGTACGGAACCCTAAAAAGGGTAAAATAAAAACGAACAATAGTCACCGACTTCCGAAATAAAAGTTATTTTCCACTTTTTTTTGTGTTTTTTTGGAAGTCGGTTTTTTTTTTGCAAAAAAGTTTTTTGATTAAAAGATCTGAAAACTGTGCAGCAGAATCATCTCCCAGGTGGACTCTCATACACATTTTTTGTAAAACTAAGTTTAGCCACTGATGGCCACAAATGAGACCGTTTCACACACGATTTGACTTCATCTGCTCGCGTTCACCTAGCAATCGTTCGCAATAAATATATTTACAGACACGTCTACCTCAGAAAAATCCTACCTACTTACTAATAGGTAAATACACCAGCGCTACGCGCGCCATGCACCCATCTACGTGATTTTCGAAGCCCTATTTGACCCTGTTGGGGGATGATTTTGGAAAAATTGTGATATGTGTGTCTCATAATTTTAATTGAAGAGTGTGTGCACCAATTTTCGAGTCAATCGACCCAGAGAATATACTCGTATAAGTTTCAGAGAGAATTCAATCCCCATTTCAACCTCTTAGGGATGGAGTTTAAAAAAATCCTTTCTTAGTAGATACGTACTCTTCACAAATAATACACCCTCCAAATTTCATGTCTATAAGACCAACGATTTAGGCTGTGCGTTGATATATCAGTCAGTCAGTCTGGGCTTTGAATGTTATATGTATAGATGTAGACCTATTTTTGTCTGTAGACGGGACTAAGTTAGTTTGTTTGTGTGTGTGCTAAGTCTGGTTTAGACTTGCATAATCCGAGTCTGAATTTAAGTCTGCTGTCTGGCCTCATATTCGCTCCCAGTTTTAGATTGTTTTGCATCACAACTCTTCAAAAAGTGGAATCTTTTATTTTCACGCTATCATACATCATACTCCTTCCCTTATTCCAATTTATTTGGGGGTCGGCAGCATGTCTTCTTTTTCCATACGTCTCCGTTACTTGTCATCTCATCAGACACCATCTTTAATTTTTCAAGCAAACATGACATTTATCACATTTGAAGGTTTATTTACAAAGCTTTCCCAACTTTAATACTTTTTCATCTTAACTCTTCAACTGGATCCAAACGGTCCACTGCTCCATATAATTCGTTCTGTTATGTCACTGATCGTTCCTGGACACTGCTAATCCATCATGTTCTACAGCGGGCGATATAAAACCCTTTTCCGAGTTCCCAACGAATCGCTATGACGTATCGAGACTTATCGATGTCAGTGGCCACCATTTTGTTTTATTTGACAGTTATGATTCTTTGTTTGAAATTGTACTGGGATGCTTTTGTGATTGATGTGAAATTTATATTTGTTTCTCGTTTAGTAAGTTTGGAGTATATTTTGTTTGGTTTTGACATGAAACTTATTAACCATAGAAGACCCACAGATAGGGTAGATTCACAATCAGCTAAGCTACTACTACTGCATATTACTTTAATATCATCATTATCTACTCGTATCTGCCTAGCCTTTTTCCAACTATGTTAGGGTCGGAGTCCAGTCTAACCGGATGCAGCTGAATACCAGTATTACATGGAGCGACTGCCTATCTGACCTTCACAACCCAAGTAATAGGTACTGGGTAACACAAAATCCATTGTTGAGACAGGTTGACAGACTTTCTGAGGATCGGAAAAAACTTCCGCTTGTCCTCAAGGGGATAGGCGGAAACCACGTTACCCTCCTGCTGATCCTTACATATGTATGTACATACCTACTACGTCTTTTATGTGTACCCAGTGGTTTAGCCACCGAGTCAATAACTTTGTACTTTGGACATTAAATGTGATGAATGACCACTTTATATGCTAGAATATAGTTCACTACATAGTGGTGAACATTTATATGGGGGGAAGGGATACTGACGCACAAACGCTTACCACGTTTTCAGTACATCATTGTGACGCCCCTCCTACATACAAATTTAACATCGGTATTTAAAAAAGGAACAGCCGTTCTCTACAATAGTTCAATATACCTACACGGTCAAAATGTATGGGACGGCTGTTTATTTCATCATCATTACCATATTCCTGCCCTTGTCCCATTCTACTTGGGGTCGGCGCAACACGTTTTCTTCTTCCATTCTCCCCTGTCAGACGTCACGGCATCATTTACTCCTTTCTCTTTCTTGCCTTTGGCGTTCCTCTCCCTCTCCACCCCCGCATCAACAAAAACGTAACGACTTCAAAACACAACTCCAACTTTGAATCGGCACATTAAAATGAAATCCTACCTTGTTTATTTACATTTGAATACAGGTCCACAAACCGTTCTCCCCTGTCAGACGTCACGGCATCATTTACTCCTTTCTCTTTCATATCATTCCTCACACAATCCATGTTTTATTTTTATTTACCGTTGACAAATTTCTATGTCTATGTCTGTCTCGGTAAGCGTTTGTGCGCCGGTGTCCTTTTCACACTGTTTAACGTCACATTATATTCGTCGTTTCCCAACTGTACCACAACTTCTAGAACCATCTAATCATATCCCCATTGTTTTCAGAAGTTGGTTGTCGGAAGTCAGAACCAGCGCAACTGGCGCGGGATCCTCATCGCCCTGCTGGTCATAGTGGCAGTGCTGGCCCTGATCGTGACGTCAGTAGTCCTGCTGACCCCGCCTGATGAAGGGCCCAGGGTCAAGGGAAGGAGGCTCAGGATACAGGACCTACTGACGGAGGAGCTGACACCTGTGCGGTGGAATGGGACGTGGATTTCTGGTGAGCTGATGTTTTTAGTTTTCAGGATGTGCTCTGATTAGGTTCGAAGTAACATCTAACTTCCAACTATGATTTAAAAAATACGGGGTGTTTTTTGATTGTTTGGTCAAATTGCACACACAAGAGGAATATATTTAGGTATTTAGGTATCTGGTGACCTACTACGTTAACGCCTTAGTGCAAGAATATTTTTTCCTGCATTAAGACAGCTGTCTAACGCCATTTCTCTCTCTCTCTCTCCTGAAATAGAACTAAGACATTCCTGCATTAAGTCGTCACGGTAACCCCACAGTTCTAGGCATCTACGTATTGATATTTAGGTTGAACAAATCTTTGTTGGAACTCAGCTGTTTATTTAACAAAATTGTTGTTGTTTCAATATTTTGCTAGCGGCGACCGCGATGTTACATATCAAAAGGGACCTTACATTTTCTTCTTGGTGTGCGAAACCTCACGTATAGAGGAAAACCATGGTTTATTTACAAAATGTTTTACTTTTACGAAAGCCAAAACCAAACCATTCAATCATTATTTATTCTCCAAAAGTAAAAAATAAATATCGTCTACATATTAGTGTTCCGTCCACAAAGAAGTGCCTTTTTATGTTACTTCGATATTTGTTTTATGGATAAACTTTAGGGATACAGATTTCTAAGAAACTAACAACAAAAAATACTAAGAATCCTGTGAAAATAACAAAGAAAGAAACGAAGATTTATCGCCTTTTTAGTCGACACTGGCATACTAAATCTCGTGTCTAGATATTTTGTTCGTAAACCTTTGTTATAATAATATTGATGTCCTATTTTTTAAGCATGAATAGGGTAAGTGTAGAGGAGCGTTCTAAAAGATTCAAAAGGAAATATTTTTTGTGACAGAGTATAATAATATCTGTGCTGCATGTGTGTATTGAAAAAGTGTGACCATATTTAAGAGTGGAGTACCTACATTATGAAGATGAATGAAAAACGATTGCATGTAGCGGAGATGAGATTGTTGAGTTGGATATGTGGAGTAACAAGAATGGATAAAGTAAGGAATGAGTATATTAGAGGAAGTTTGAAAGTGGCGCCTGCCCCCTAAATAATACCACTCAGATCCAGCCTGTCCCCTTGCTGCCCTCCCCCAGCGACGCCCTAAGTCGAGGTCCGAGCCCCACAGGGGGTGCCCTTAGCGTGTAGTCGCTTAGTTTGTAAGTTTTTTTGCTCTGGCTGGAGGCCTTAAATTCAAGGCATCCGCAGTATAGACCGGTTAAGCAGAAAGCAACCTCCTAGGTTGAACTGCGAGATGCCATTCACAAAAATAAAAAAAAAAAAAATAAAGTGGCGCCTGTTACAGAAAAATTGAAAGAAAGTCGTCTGTCTTGGTATGGACATGTTATGAGGAGGGATGAAACGCATGTTACTAAAAGAGTGATGGATATAAATGTTGATGGATGCAGAGGGAGAGGAAGGCCTAAGAAAAGATGGATGGATTTTGTGAGGAATGATATGAAAGAGAAAGGAGTAAATGATGCCGTGACGTCTGACAGGGGAGAATGGAAGAAGAAAACGTGTTGCGCCGACCCCAAGTAGAATGGGACAAGGGCAGGAACATGATGACCTACATTGTGTAATTTACTCGTTCATAACATAAACATAACATAATCTCCGAAGAGTTAGGCAGGGTTGGACCTAATAGTACACCCACATTTCGCCAGTTATATTTTAAGTTCCATCTAATAAGGGGCGAGCCTATTGTAATCAACCGGGCACAAATCCAGACTCCGTGGCTGCTACTGAGAAATTCCTAATGGAAAAACTCAATAATACTTTGCCCGGCCCAGGAACCGTACCTAGAACCGTACCTATGTTCAGCAGTCGCGCTTCCGACCACCCGATCAACGAAGCAGTCAATTGTAATTTAAATATTTTATTTTAATGGTGGAATTACACTTGGCCGGTCAACCACCTTCGGATGCCTCTGCAAACAGGGCGAGGTTTGAGGGAAACCTTTATCGTCCAGCAGTTGTTCGTATTTGATGATGACACAATTTTTTCTCCCAATGGTTTTATTAGGAACTTAATCATAACCACGTGAAAGCCGTTGGTTCCAGCTGTTATTTGTAAATCCTTGACAGTACAGGTAGCCAGAAGCCTGACAACCAGTCTTACCTAGGACAATAGCCAGGTAAGACTAGTGGTATACCTAGTAGCTGGGCTGTGGAGGTCAGATAGGCAGTAGCTCCATGTAAAATACTGGCATTCAGGTACCGGTTAGACGGGGAAGCGGATCCCAACATAGTGGGGAAAAGGCTAAGCAGATAGTGATGGACATCATCATAATCATCAACAAACATAATAATTAAGATTAGTAGCGATGTACGCCAGTGAAATATTAAAATTTATTTCGATAGCCAACTTTTTGCTCAACGAATTAATAAATGAATGGTTTACGCAATAAATATTTATGCTTTCGAAATGAAATGAATAATTCTACAGTAACGGAAATCAACATGGATGAGGTGGAATACCGAATATAAATAATTAACAGATTGGTTTTATATTCACTTGATTACTTATTTTATTCCTTGCGTTTTTATGTTACAATATACTTATTTGAAAATACGAGAAATCCTTATGATTTAGGGCGAATTCCACAAATAATACTGACTGAACGTGATCGGGTCATCTAAACCACGTTCAATAGCTGTTCAAGTGGATTGTGCCATCATTGTTGTGGAATATCGACACGGACAATCTCTTGAAAACGGGTAACACGCGAACACGTTCGGTTTTATTGGCGAAACTAGCGACTTCGTTTGCGTGGAAATTTCGATGTACAAGTGTGAGAAAAAAAAGTATTTTATATGCTATTCCAGACTATAATCTATCTCTGTGCCAAATTTCATCCAGATCTGTTAAAACGTTCTGGCGTGATTGAGTGTTCTCCTTCTTTATCGTGTGGTTAATGCCTAACCTGGTGTCAAAGTTTTATGCCGCCCATGGGCCTCTGACTTGGCTTTACATGCCATCGAGAAATATCTCTCAGGCAAGCAGGTTCCCTCCCTCACGATGCTTTCCTTCACCGAAGCAAGTGATTATTATACAAAACGCACATAAATCGGAAAAATCAAAGGTGCGTGTCTTGGGTTCGAACTCGAGACCTATGACTTGGCAGTCCGACGGTCACACCACTAGGCTATCACTGCTTTATGGCTGTTGTGTACCACTGTTGAATGCAGAGAATAAGTATGACAGTACTAGTAAGTTTGTGAGCTAATAAGTTAGAACAGTTAGTGATAAAGTTACTTGCAGGTACAAGAGTTCTGTTTTGTTTGCTATCATCATTCCTATTTTTGCCGCCTTGCAGTATCGACTGCAGTCTTTTCACAATTATTATACCTTGTGGCTGGACTGTAACTTCATCTTTTTGTTTTTGACACAACAAAATTGTCTGCAACTTGTCTAAACGAAAACAATGCTTTGAGTTTGAGTTCCAACCATTTATTCAGGCTGGAAGAACGATCAATTATATAAGAGCAGTGAAAGTTCTGTAGGGTCATAGGTAGGTGTAAAAAACTGTAAGATTCAATGAATTCAGATGCAAAACTGACACTCAATAAATTAAACTTCGAAAGAAAAAATTCAAAGGTCAATTTCAGTGAGACTTAAACTGTCTGCCTGAAATTGTTTTACACAGTTTAAATTCCACTGAAATCAACATTTCTGTTAACAAGACTACGAAATCTGCCCAATCAACATTTTCCATGAACGAGTATTCGAATTCAAACCACTTATTTTAAATAGGCATTTAAATCTTAAATTATTATTAGTTGTGTTTACCAACATCAGCACCGCTTATGTGAAATAGAACAAATCATTTTTATTACTTGCAAAAACATTTTCGAAATATAGCTATCGCTGATTGGCAAATATAAGGACTGAATTCGCTAAAAGTATTTAATTTTTTTCTTTAATGCTTAAAGTGAAAAGGATCCACAGCTTCAACCCGAATAAACCCTTAAAATCTGCGGTACGAAACTTCTCCTAAAATACTTTAAGTCAACCCCACATCGCAGCCTCAAGATCTTTCAAGTATCCTACGTAAGATCTCTGCTTCCCTGGCACGGAAACGTCAGGCGTACGTAGTGCACTACTCCTAGTACTTGGCAGTGATACATCCTCCTCTCCCAATTAAAGTACTACACCTCCATAGAAGTCCTACTTTCCTAGTACCTCCGGGGAAGTTTTAAGTGGACTTTAGTGTTGAAATGGTGTGCGAGTCCGACTCGCACTTTGCTGGTTTTATTTAATTTTGCGTTTAAACCGTAAGATGCTTCGATCGAAGGTGAATTTGTAACGACTAATAGGTAAGATGTAAAGGAAAAAATAGTTTGAATTATTTATGCCATGATAAAAATATATTATGTAGGTACTTTATTTGGATTGCTTATTATTCCGGAAAGTACTGATCATATACAAGGTAGAGAATACTAAAGCAGAAGTAGCCGTGGACCCCAAACTAGGCTCAGCCTATGTTATAGACTTAAGGTTCAGTTTTGCTTGTGGGAATTCTGAGTTATTAAAATACGTGTTTGCTCTATGCTGTTTTATTTGGTACTGGTTAAGTGACAATTTCTTGTGGATATTATGGCGATACACACATGCATACCTACGTACTTGCTTCACACTTTCACACATCCATTGATCTTACTCAACAGCCTGTATCTTGATAGTTCGGCGACATTCATTGCGTTATCTGCGTTGTTGAGCAGATGTATTTTTCCCATCTATGAAGCAATAGATTAGGAATTTCATTTAATTTTAGTTTTTTTATGCCCCACTCTAGTTTCTAAACTTCTCCTGTATCGTGGGTTCGTTTACATTTAATGTCACATACTCAAATATTAAATGTAAAGATTTTTGTTCTAATTTTCTTTCCTTCAATGTTATTTGTTTACGATATAAAATACTATATGCAAAAGTGGCATGTAACAACAAAATGCAATCTTTCAAACAGCGAATGTCAAATATTCTAGAATCCTTTCCTTTATCGGAAAATCCCATTTTATTAAACGGACGAACATTCTATTCGACTGCGTTTAGTTCCTTCAACTTTTGCTTACTGTAGACAGAAAATATGTCACATTCTTTTGACACCGTGCTTCTGAACTTTTTAACGTCAGTGCTAAAGTGTACCAACCAACATGTAAACTTCTATTTTACGAAGAAATTGCAGTGATTTTGGGTAGTTTCGAAATTAAATAAATGTATTATTTAATCTTAAATACAAGGTGTTGCTTTGCATCCTCGTCAAATTCGAGGATTATCGACCCGAATCAGTAATAAAACGGGGAGGTATTTTTTTAATATTTTTTTCTTAATATCGGCAATCGATAAGTGTACACCACTCGGATTAAAACCCGACCCGTCTAATACTAGCCCTATAACCGCGTTTTCACACACACAAACAAACGCAGACGTTTATTCGGTAAACGGGTGATTCTCCTCTTTTGAGAAGGGCTTCATTCTGAAACAGTGTCAAATAAAAACAACAAAAACAGCAAAGTTTATTATTATTGACCAGGCACAGTAATTTATATTGATTATTTACGTCTTCTATGACAACCTCCTGAATTTTGACGATGATGCGAAACTACACCTTGTATATTCTAAGCATACATTTTGGACGACCTTGATGGACCTTAGTAAATAACTGAAACTAACCCACATATACATAGAATGTTGGATTAGTTTGAGTTACTTACACATAACATACGCATGTAATCCTATGTTTAAGTCCCATGTAATAGGGGGCGACCCTATTGCCATCAACCACCGGGCAAAAATCCAGACTCCGTGGCTGCTACTGAGAAATTCGTGATGGGAAAACCCAGTAAGTATTTAATTTGTTAGAAATTGTCGGTTTGCTCCCTATGGTAGAACTAATGCAGATTAAATTGAAAATACGTAGGTATGGGACGGAGGTTTGCTAGGGCTGGTTCTCTATAGTTTCTTTCAAACCCATGGAAAAGACGTAACATTGTTAATTCATTTTACATTGTACTAGTCCTCTTATACGATTTGTCCTACTCAGTACAAACTTAGTCTTGAGTTCTGTATTTACTTGATTCAATTCATAGCTAGAATTAGGTCTGCTTAGTGATGCGAGCAGTGGTCAGTGGTACCAAAATTACCGGAATGTAGCGATAACTAATTATTTGGTGTGCACTGACCACAAATTCACGCCATGTTGCAATTCATCTGGTGGAGTTCGCAGAATGCAATCGATCTATGCCTCGTGGCTGACCGTTGGGTTCTACACAATGTACAGTCGGGAAAATAATTAGTTATCGGATCTGTTATTTTGTACATACTGCTTTTCTTTATACTTTAAAGTTCGATTCGAACGCCAGGAAAGTGATTACGCTAAACGTATTAAAAATATATCGTTCTGTTTCTATCAATAGTATGAGGAGCTTGTGGCTAAATAATAACAGCCGCACGGGTCGATCTTCAGGTTAAGTCGCGCTTGCCTTGGTTGGTCCGTGGACGGGTGACCACCCATTACATACCAAGTTTCTTCCGTGCCTCGTAAAGCACGTTAAGCCGTTAGTCCCGGCTATCAATTGTAGATCTTTAACAGTCGTTACACATATATATAATTATAATGTACATAATTATATCTGTGTTAGTTAAAAATGTTACGTCCCATTAACTACCTATTTTTTAAGGCATCTTATTTACTGTTGTGAAAGCAAGCATGATATTCGGACAATAGGTCTGAAAATCATACCAGCCTGACCGTAGGGCGTAGCTTTAGACCGTAACAGCCCGTTCATACGGCTTACGTCATTGACGATCCGTCATAAAACACGATACGTCATGACGGAAAGACGTTCACATTGCATACGGAATCGTGTCTTATCACGATCCGGCAAAAAAAAGAATTGGTTTTTAGATTAGTTCCGTGATTATTCGGGAGCGACCGCATCGGCGAATCCAAAAGAAAAAAATCACGATCCGTGTTTTTCGACGTACCTGATTTATAAAAGACGTTACGTGATTTCAGACGTGTCCATCATTTTTCACGATTCGTGATGCGTGTGCAGCTTTGCCAGCATTGCCGCTGTCAAAAAAATTGACGGACCGTGAACAAAGACGATACGTCAAAAAAAACCGACTTCCAAAAAAACACTAAAAAAAGTGGAAAATAACTTTTATTTCGGAAGTCGGTGACTATTGTTCGTTTTTATTTTACCCTTTTTTAGTTATCGTATCACACACAAATACTTGTCAAGTATCAATTTCGCAATTTCTTTTACTTGGATGACATTTTTCCAGCTATTTTGGTTTCAAAACCAAACTGCTGAACCGATTTTGATGAAATTTCTATGGGACCAATCGGGAAGTAGATCCATTCAGATAAAAGAAGAATTTTTCAAATCGGTTCATAAATGACGGAGATATGAGGTAACAAACACAAAAAAAAAACGCAACCGAATTGAGAACCTCCTCCTTTTTTTGAAGTCGGTTAAAAACAAACGATACGTGATCGTGTGAACGGGCTGTTACTCTATTTATTTGTTTGAGTACAGTTTACCTTTAGGTAATAAGTCTGCCCTGAAAATTAATGCAATTAATTCAGGTATTTAGCCTAAAATTAAAGTAAGCCATTTAGGCATTGTTTAGCCGACCTAGGTCCGGTCTTATTTGCTATTAAATTAAATAAATTTATTTAAGGGATAGATTTTTTTATATCGATGTACCTATTTTCCGGTATAAAAAAATAGAACAGTGATAGTATTGAAAACTATATTGATTGTTGGGAATCGCACCCAACAAACTCGCAGACGGTACGCGCAAGCTACGTGACCAAGCTACGCGTCATCAGCGTCATCAGCGAGCGAGCGGTGCAGCGGTGGTGCGGGCGGGTGAGCCGGCCGGGCACTTGCTTTCGCAGAGACCACCGCGACCAAAGACTATATAACCACTTGACTGCGCATACAGTGCCCCGATGCTCGAAAACTATTGGTGTAAAATAGGCTACGGTACTAGTAACCATTTTAGTTGTGACCAAGTATTAGACCTGTGTGCACGCTAAATTATTCCAATTTTTTAAACTTTTTATGCAATTATAACGCATCAAAATGCCTTCATGCGCGGTGAAGTGGTGTGGGAAACATTCCAAAACATATAGTTACAAAAAGGATGGCATGAATTTTCACCGGTAAGTAAACAGTAAGAAATTTATTTTTGATTTAATCAGATCATGAGCGACCGTAGAGGTCTCGTTAAAATGGTGGTTGGGTGAAAGAGCACACGTTTTGATGTCCGCGTTGATGTCTTTTGGAAATGTCCCGTTCTTTCATTAGACAATTCTAATTCTTTTATCCCTTTCTTTACCTTTGTGTGTTTATAGTAGAAACCCGTGCTGTTGCCTTTACTATCCGAAATTGATATCGACAATAATAAAATGTTAATTAATAAAAATGTTATTCAATTCAAATACTGCAATAAAATACCTATCTACTCTTAACCGACTTAAAAAAAAGGTGCAATTTATACGTTCAGGACCCTAAAACTTGAATTCGAAAAACATTTACCAAATTAATTCATTTTAAAAATCAATAATAACAGGATACATGTTTTTTGTAATCGATTGTTTTTGATTAAATATCATTATTTTTATACGATTTTAATTGAGTATTTTTTGTAATGTTAAAATCCATTTTATCGATATCGACTGTTTTCCCCTAATCGAATAGATCAGCCCTAACGATATGCATACCTATGCAAGTTGACCTTGAACTGACCAATTGCAGGCGCGCGTTCTTCCTCGTCCCCCGGCCCACGGTAGTGAGTCGTGTACTTAGAAGAAATCGGCCTATAAGCTCTCTAGTGGTTATATACTCTATGACCGCGACGGACGACACTCTCAAGCGCCAACTTAATCCATGTTTGTCCGGGACCCTTGCAATCGTTAATTTAATCGGCAATATACCACCTCTTTATACAGTCCACTTTTATTTTATATCTCCAACGAGCAGTTCGAACATGATTATGTAACGGTTTTATCTGTCAAAAATACACATAAAGAATGGTGAATAAAGAAAGAAAGAGAACTTCAAAATCATCGAAATTAAGTAAGTAAAGCTCCTAAAAATGCGGTTTTTTCCCACAAACTCATTGAAATGATTTTTGTATCTGTAGGTACATCTTCTCAGACCGTTATTTTGTAGTGAATATTTAAAAAAAAAAAAAAACGTGTCTCCGTATTAATGAACATACTTTCATCATAAATGTCTTGCCCTTATCCTAATTTATTTGGGGTCTGAGCAGAATTTCTTCTTCTTTCATACTTCTCTATTACTCGTCGTCTCAGCAGACACCTCTTTTTTAGCCTTAACATCTTTCACACAGTCCATCCATCGTTTCTTTGGTCTTCCTCTACTCTTTCTTATAGCTATCCACATTCATACTCAAAATTTTTCTCATGGCAAAAACGTCTTTGTTTCACAAAAAGTTTAGTACCAAAAATAATTAAAACGAGTGCAAAACCATTTATTTGACGTTTGCGTAACTGGTACTTTACACACTCTCTGTGTGCCAGATACACGAATACCTGGAACCCTGTTATACGCACCTTCACGAAATTCCGACAATTCATTACGAACTTTAATCGCCCGTCCGTGTAACCCTCAACTGCTCACATGATTTATGAACATCGGTAATTCGGTAATGTATCTCCGGTAATTTTAGACCATTTATCTTGGAACACATTAACGTCTCACACGTAAACATTTAGAGAATTTTCGGGTAATTCTTCTCTTATCCTGTTTTTGTTTTCCGGAAAAATATTTCTTTGTTAAATGGTGTTAAAATGAAGTTTTTTCTCGTTTGCATATAGAACTAGATATACTATTGTTAGGTCCGCTTGTGCCACTACTAACTACTAACATGCGTTTAGCGCTAAAGATATTTAGATGTTGCGGTAAAGTTATTTAGCGGATTGTGATGCTAGCGGACCCTAGACGTTTCATTTTAATTCGGTTTAGTACAGCTACCACTACTCGGCCATGACCACAACTTTTGACCGCGGAAGCTTTGAATAAGAAGAAAGTTTGGTCGTACAATCGGGCGTCCGACCAGTTTTGTTCATGAGCCGGTCATGCAATAAGTCGTGGTCGTAGCCGCGTAGTGCGCGAGGTCCCTAAAAATGGTAGGTACAACAAATTATCTGTGATAACGGTAATAACGCTTTAAAATTCGAACAATGTCGACATGAGAATCCGCAATGACATTTCAAAAACAAATGAGTTTGCTTTTGTTTTATTGATTTATTTATTCTCAGGCAACTTTGGCCCATAGATATTATATACATACCTTACAGACTGACTGACATACATATGATAACATACAATTTGTGTTAACAAATAGAATCTTAAAACTATGTCAGTAACACTTTACGTGTGCACTATGTCACTGTGCGTTCATGTGGCATTTGTCCGTGGAAGCGACGGAACTCCACTCCCTGCGGCCAAAAGTCCTCTTCCAAGACGAGGTGCAGATAACACGTTGGTATTCGCAAAACGAACGCCTTAAAGATGACGCAGCATTTGAATTATTATTTATTTAAACTACATGTACAAGTGTGGTACATAGGCGGACTAATATACATACGTTCTCTTTAATGAGATTTCAAATGACTTTATTTTAGGTACAACATGGCACCCCAGTACAATTACATCCAGCGTTACAATTTCACGTGCACGTACCTCCACCAAGGTAAATTTAGTAATTACCTTGCTTATTCATGCTAATGTAATTGCAAAAAGTTTGTAATAGGTACAATACCAGCCAAGTTTAAGTACAAAGGAGTGTCGAGTCTTCTGTTGTTTCTTTAGTCTCAGTTTGTAACTTGAGCATTTATGTTTTTAATTTATTTTATTAATGGCTGTGTTGTGTGCCTCTTGGTGGTACTGGGGTGTTTAGTAGGTAAGTTCTTTGAAAGGTTAGACTGGAATATCTGTTCGGGACTCATCGGCGAAACTCGCCAGGCGATTATACCTTTCAGTTGAGTCCCAAGCGAGAAGGAAAAACGCATATACGAGATGCGATGAGACTCCTCGTACGATTATTAGTCTCTAGTCGGAAGGGGATACTCCGATGAATTAGAATGTGACTGCGGAGCCACATGGCAGACGATGACCCACCACCTGTCCTGCTCCTTCTGCAATTCCAGGTGCACCTGTCCGAGGCCGCTACTAACGCTATCGAGGTGGCACAGTTCTGGTCCAAGCTCATTTAACCTTATAGGAATATTAATCGACACGTCAAAGAAGATGTCTTAAAATTGAAGATCGACCATCAGTTATTGTCACGAGCCCCTCTCAATAAATAAATACGAGTAATACCAGCCTGTAACTGTCCTAATGTCGGACAAAGGCCTCTTCTCATACTGAGAAGGCATAGATCACCACGCTTGCTCAAGACGGGTTGGTGATTTCAGACTTATATTAATTCAATAATATTATAAGTATAGATACAGATAAAAACCGTGCTAGGAAGTTGGGTCGGCCTTTGGTGTGGGATGCAAAATGTCCCTTGCGCCATCCTATCTTCCTAGCACGGCGGACTGTGTTGGGGCGGCTGCTGCAGGTGCTGAAAACCTCAAACGGCGCAAATACAATAACCTCATTGGTAGCTATGTGTTTGAGCCGTTTGGGGTTGAAACACTAGGACCATGGGGTCCGAGTGCGCACCAGGCACCTACTCTTTCGGGACATCGCCAAGCGGTTGGTCGACTCTTCTCGTGACCAGTGGGCTGGCATATTTTTGGGTCAAAGAATCAGCATTGCCATTCAACGTGGTAATGCTGCCAGCCTTCTAGGCATTATTCCTATAATGTTCACGAATTTATTGACGCCTTTAATACTATTCAATGAATAAATTACCCATAATAAATTACCAAACAAATAGTGACATAAACGCATGGCGAGATCCCTCGTCCATCACCCACTTATTCCCAGCGAATTCAAATTCCGCAATACAATATTTATTCATAGAAACCGTTGATCGCTACAAAATTCTGTTCTTTCTCTAAAAGCTTTTCGAATTTTTTCGTTTTCTAACACTAATGGTTTCGCGAAGTTTTTTACGTCGGAATTATTCAGCGGTTTTTTCAGAGTTCCACGCCGATAAGGTGAAAACGGGACGGGAACCTATGACTTAGTGCGGGCCTACCGTCTGTCTGAGAGGTTTTTGGGATTTTCCATAAAGACTTTCTCAGTAGCTGTCTGGAATCTGACAATAGGCTCGTCCTCTTTAACATTGGAACATAACTGGTGAAATGTGGGTGTATAGGTACACCACAGCTTGACCCTTCGGGGATTAAAGGTGTGATGTTATATTATGGTTGTAGCAGATAACACGAGAAATATGTTGCATGTCCTTTACCATATTAAAAGTAAATAAAATAAAAGGAAAAACCCAGGCGAGATCCTCTTTTAAAAAACCTCGAAATAAAGGTCTGATTCGCCCCTGGCCGGTTTTTTTTTAACTGTTAATTAAAATAAAAGAATTATGTAAATATACTTTGTGTTTTAAGTAGAACACCTTTTCGAGCCCAAGTGGTACCGAGACTTCAGGTCTTGATTTAATTGCCATTCAATTAAAAAATATTGTTGAAAAGTAGGTATCTATCAAGATAGCTATTTTACTCTTCCTAAAAAGAGACAATATGTAATACAATGTACCGAAATTGCTTAATTATGATTTTATCTCCACGAAATTGTGATTTATGGGACACGATTTATTCACTCATGCATCCAAATTAGATTAATTGAATGAATTAATATTCCTGTTACGTCCATTAATTAAATAATTATGTATACAGTGCTCTGATTTGGACACGACCTTCGTAACGAAAGCTTGGTTATATTATTTTAGTTACTACTAGCGACCCGGACCGGCTTCGCACGGGTAGTTGAGCATATTAGGCGGCTAGACTTTTTCCGACACTTTCAACAATTTAATCGGCATATTTTCATCGAATTACACAAAACCTTGTCAAATTACCCAAACCTTCTTCATCCAATCTATCTATTGGAGAAAACCGCTTAAAAATCCGTTCAGTAGTTTTTGAGTTTATCGCGAAGAGACAGACGCGGTGCGGTGACTTGTATAATATGTAGTGATGACCATTCAATTTTAGGTTGTATGAACGAGACGAGGGAAAAGAAATATGTAAGGCTTGTGGTTTCTGTAAACTCGTATGGAAAAAAGTGTGAGTTTATGTATGTAAAAAAAATATACAACCGAATTGAGAACCTCCTCCTTTTTTTGAAGTCGGTTAAAAACATTGAAAGTCATATTTACGAATAGGATTGCGTGACTTAAAATCTTGTCGCAATTTGAATTTGTTTAGAACAATATCAAAAACTCGAACCTGATAACGTTTTCAACTAATCTACTTTAGCGTAAAAAAATGACGCAAACTTTTTCATTCACAAATTAAAACTAGGTAAGGTTTGATGCAAGAAAAAATAGAAAATAGTTTTTCTACCTTTTAATAATAAAGTTTTTCCCCTTTAATGTTTTGGTTGTGTGAAAATAAATCCTTTAATCATGCTCCGCTGGTACCAGGAGCTCATAATGACGCTGTACTTAATTTATAGCGACGTGCGGTGCGGGATAGTAACTGGTGGCATGATATACTTTTCTATGATGTGTATTTCAAAGAAAGGTACTTTAATGATATTACACTGTATTGTACTAAGTAGTATAAAGCATACTTAGCGATTTGCATGGGGTTGAAAAAGACTGCGTGGCGCCTTCAGGGTTAACCGGGTTGAACAAAGAAATCCTTGAATAAAACAAGAGGGATAATCCTTGCATATTTTTTGAGCCTCGTCTGGTGTCAAAATATTTTATTATATCCTACATTGAAATTATATAAATTAGAAATCTTGACCGGTATAAGGTAGGATGTTGAAAATCAATCGTTAATACAAAATTATCAACCATTTCATCGACAAAACAAAGACAGTGGTTCGCACATTATGAAGAATGTTCAAATATTGCGAAGAAGTGGTATTCAAATGGGCTGCTAATGATAATAATTTGGTCACATATGAGCAAGATATGGGCCAATGCTTTTCCTTGGTAAGCAGACTTGATTGTCAGACTTTTGGGCCACTGACTACCTGTAACGACTGCCAAAGATCTACAAATGATATCAGGGATCAACGGCTTAACGTGCTTTCCGAGGCACGGAGGAAACTTGGTATGTAATGAACGGTCACCCATCCACGGACCAACCTAGGCAAGTGCGGCTTAACCTGAAGATGGGCCCGAGCGGCTGTTATTCGTTAGTTAGCCACGAGCTCCTCTTTGCCTTCAGTAAATAAGTGAAAATAAATAATATTCTTCTGTACATAAATGCCTGCAAACATTTAATCACACCCGCCAGTACCAGGAGCTCATAAGACTGCAGTACATTATTTATAGCACCACTAGCGATGCGGGAACGTCGCTCCGGAGAGATTTCAGAGTCGATTACTACCAACTTGGAATTTCATTGTACATTAGAAGCTGTTGCTTTCTATTGAATTTTATATTTTACACTGGTATAAAGTACTTTTGCGTACTCTCTGGTACCCTGTTTTATTAAAATATAAAACGATGAAAAGAAAATAAAAAATTTAATTGAAAAGTGTTCCAAATCAGAACTGATCGGATTTTACAGAGGTAACAGAATTCTATAGTAGGCTTAACATTTAGGGCAAATTTCAGCAATGAAACTGAATGAAATCAACATTCAGCACATGATCATCTGAACTGGTTCAATAGCTGTCAGCGCCATCACTGTTGTTTATTGACATTGACCGCTCTTGAACGTGGGTTAGATGTGCTGATCACTTTTAGTGTCATTGCTAGAAGTCGCACTTAAAATCGGCTCAGTGATCTATATATCGGTAGGTACATTTTCCATTTTTTTTTTCACTATTTTAATACTTTCAATGTTATGATTTATTTCATGAAATCCCACAATAAATAAATTTCCAATAATATAAATTTTCAATGGCCTTAAAATAACTGCGTGACGCGATGAAAAATAACGAAGCGGTAAATATTGAAATTCACTTTTAATGAAAATGATAAATTGCTTTTTGTGACACGTCACCGAGCTACGGGTCGACAACATGATTAAGCTCTTAAGCTTTGTTTACACGGCGACAATATGTGACAAACACTCGTATTATGTACTGTGTATATCTAGCCTAATGTGTTTCGCACGTCTAGGTACATAAATAAAATACTGCTACCTTTTTCTTTTAGTAAATCGGTGACGTGAAATTGACAGTGAAATACTCGCTTTATAAGATAAGTAAGAAGAATCTATTTTACATACGGATTTTGCCTAATACTGTTTTCCATCAGATTAAATAGGTTATAGAAGTTATCTCTATCATAATTTTATTATAATTAATTAATCTTCATTCGCAAAGAGATACAATTAACGGTAATTATAACGTAACATATCGTACTGACACATTCAATTGTTGTTTTCAAAATAAACCCGAATTCGTACAAAAATATACTCTTTAAAAAACGTTTTTGCAAAAAAAAAATATATTTTCCCTTCAAGTTTTAGTATAAGAAGAAAATCTCCCATAACACGAAGTCAATTTGAACGTAGCAACCTTGACTTCAAACAAGTGACAGATCTGTGTCTGAACCTGAAATAGCTCTCTTTTGTCTGCGAGGCCAAGGTTCCGAAGCTTTCGGCCTATTCACGTGGAACGAGACTCTAGACTGTTGCCCAAGGCTTTGGGCATTCATTAACGTGTAGATATATACTCATAGTTCCCTTCGTACTTCCGTTGTGTCTAAGCGTTTTGAATTTAAAATAGTGTTTTTATGCATTCCCGTGATGTAGATATGGGTACCAAATGAAAGGGTTTGCTGAGAAAAACACGACAAATAAAATAACGTCCCTCTTAAGCGTGTTTTTTAAATAGAATATTTTTTTTTACGGTATCCATTATTGTTTTGGACTAATATTCATCTTAGCTTAGCGTTGCGTTGCGTATTCCAAATTCTTGGTTTATTGATATGAAATTTCCACGATTTGGCAGTCTAAGATAAGATACATAAAAAATATACCATAAAAATAAATATACCTACCCCTACATAAAAAAAATTAGTCGGTTATTACAAAAAAAAAATCTGCTGTTTCCTACAAAACTGCAATACCTACACGATAAAAATGTATGGAACGGCAGATTTACCGTTTTACCCTTCCACCTCGTATTTACTATAAAACTTGTTGAGAGTACCAGGAAACTAGCAAAAGATAGGATGCAAGTAGTGTGCAATCACTCGCCTTAGCAATCTACGAGAAAGGCTTTAGACTTTACGTATTGCTAGTTGGAGAGGGAATGACGGGAGACAGATTTATTCTAGTTTGCATATCTTTGCATCTGTTTTTCTTATAAAGTAGAAGAGTATTGCCGTAGGCACAAAAAGCTATCCTCTTCGTGTCTATTCGAAATATAAGCGTTGCTTCTAAAAATGTTTCTCACAGAAAAAATCAAATTGACGACTGCGATGGTATGGTCTTTCAGCTCTGAAATTCTTTCAATAAGTTGATATGAGTGTATTGTTTTCTTTGCTGCAACCATGCTTTACACCAATTTTTACGGTATCTTCGTTTAAATTTTTCTTTTCTCCAATAAATCAATGAATAAACCTAATAGCGATAATGCGTCGATTGTTATCAAGCGCCGCTGCCCCCGGGGCCATGGATTCAACTGAGTTTATACAGGCTCAAAAGTATGTGTACGTCCTCTACGCAACTCAAGCTTACCTGACGGGTGTACCTGTACAGGTAAACCTTTGAGGTACACCCTAGCGTTTATGGCTACCTTTAAATCCAACTTTCTTGATGGTAGCTAAGAGCTCATTCAAACGGCTTCCGTCATTGACGATCCCTCATAAAACACGATACGACATGACGGATGGACTTAAACATTGCATACGGAATTGTGTTTTATCACTGTCCGGCAAAAAAAAAACGTATTGGTGTTCACTTTGGTTCCGTGATTTTTCGGGAGCGAGAGATCAGCTAACGCGTGTCAAAAAAAATCACGATACGTGTCTTTTGACGTACCTGATTTTTAAAAGACGATACGTGATTTAAGACGTCCGTCATTTTTCACGATTCGTGATGCGTGTGAACACGGAATAAAAGCATTCCCGCCGTCAAAACAAAAAATTACGGATCGTGAAAAAGACGATACGTCAAAAAAAAACGTCGTCGTGTGAACGGGCTGTAAATCTGTGGCAAAAGAAAGTACATAAGAATTTTTCAATTCATATGTACTTTCTTTGTCATATTGGTACTTGCCCGAATTTGAACCCACAACAAGTGATAGCTAGTCTTTATTTAAATCATTGTCTCCAACCAGCTCGCCTACTTTTAACTGCGGTAGCCTTTTAGCACAGTATCACCCATTTCAAAGCTACATGAACAATATAATATTCCGAGCGTACAAAGACTTGTAAAACAATTACATTCATACGTTCATTCGTTCACTCTCATTCATACAAATGAATGCATTCATACCGCACACCGCGGGGAAACAATGAAGCTGCAACTTTATTTTCGAAGCCCAGTTTCCATGTTGGCTTCAAATTGAAAGCCGTACAATGGCGGTGTCGGCCACACATTAACTAGGAAACCGGACATTGTAAATTATTTTAGTGAACTTACTTATGGAGGTACAAGAGTTAAATTCATATTAAGATAAGATAAGATAAGATAAATTTTATTTCATAAAAAGGAGATTGTAGTATATGAGGCATACACAAAGTTATACATATAAGTTTGTACCATGTCAATCACAATCTGGTGGGTGAAGTTCTGCTTTCCTAGCTAGGTTATAGAATAGCCTGTATTAAGGAATAGCAGAATAATATTATAATATTGTTTTGGTAATTTAGCGCTATGCTTTGTTTTGACTAGGAATATGAAAATACTAAAGACGATAACCTCGTTCGTCTCTTGATCGAAAGCGTGGCTGATGAAAATGAGGTCTTGGGTTCGAGTCCCAGTCCGAGCAAAGTGTTATTGGTCTTCATCAAGAATTTCTCAGTAGCCGCCACGGAGTCTGAATATGTGCTCGGTTGATGGCATTGGCCTCGCTCCCTATTACATGGGACTTAAACATAACTTGCAAAATGTGGGTGTACTATTCGGTACACCTCTGCCTATCCCTTCGAGGATAACAGGCGTGATGTTATGTTATTTAAGATATTTCGCTTTTCGGATATGACTAGATACAAAAACTAATTCAATAAGTGTACTAATGTATTAGAAATGTAACGGGCACTTACCAACTAAGGCTACATGACTACTTCAAAGCAGGTAGATTTATTTCACTAATAAAACTGGAGTGCTCCTAACAAGACAGCGTAACTTAATAAAAGCTTATAAAAATGCAGTCGAACTAAGGATTTATATGAACGACTCTATAAACGAGGCAAGCGAACTAAACCATCGTGCAGACTAACACTTAATTTTCTGAAACATTTTTATTTCGTTTCCTGATATTAATTTTATATTATTTTTATACTTCGTCCGCAAAAATTGTGATAGCTCGGTTAATAAGCATGATATAAATATAATTTATAGCCTATAGCACCCACGAATAACGTAGTTTTCTACCAGTGAGAAACAAAATTTGAATCGGGTCAGTAGTTCCGAAGATTACCCCCTACATACAAACTTACAAACAAATTTTACCTCTTTATAATATTAGAATTGATTATCAATCAGACAGGCAGTTGAGACAACTGATAGCTGCCCGTATCCTGCTGTTTCCCACTAGATTTTCTTCTTGCAGTATGATACATGTCTGTTAAGTCGATTTTTAAATCGGTTTATATTTTGGTCTGAGACTACCTACATCTTCTGGGAGCTATTCTGATTTGTTTGAACTTGTGACAGTACCAGTGTGGCAATACAAATGTGACAAGATTGGACACGGCTTTCAGGCACGCGCTACACGTACTACACGCGGCCGGAAATTTGGTTGACCACGTATTGTGATACGCAACTGGCACGTTGCTCATCACCATGCTTAGCCCATCGACGCAGCATGTCCTCTTCTACCATACCTTGCCTTTTCCCAACCATGTTGGGGTCAGCTTCCATTCTAACCGGATGCAGCAGTATTTTACATGGAGCGGCTTCCTATCTGACCTCCATAGCCCAGTTAGTACTGGGTAATACGATGCCCCTTGGTAAGACTGGTTGTCAGACCTCCGGGCTTTTAGGCTTCAAAACCTACGAGGACCTCGACTTTAAAATAAATCATATTGTTACTTTGTAAAGTCCGGCCATACGGAAATAAAACAGTTTGTTCAGTTTAACTTTTCCATTTCTGCAAGGCCTTATTAGCATATAACCAACAAACTCTTTAAAAATTCCCTCTCCTCAAATAACCTCAGAGCCAACAAAACAAATTACAATTAACAAATAAATCCTTTGACAAAGGAATCAGTTAAGAAGTTGATGTTTTTCCTTAACTCAGACTTTATGGATTATGGTAATAGGGAGACTGTTTGCGCTTGCTCGTACGAATTGGGTCGCATTTGTTCGCGTACGAGTGTGGTTATAATATTAAGTGAGTGAACAGTGTTTTTTTAATTCTTTTTTAGAGTAACTGACTGCATTATTGCGAAGAGTGTTTTAGCTACACAATTTTTATAGAACCAGAACCAGAATATTGTGTGATGTTTTTTTTTTATTTGTCCTGTTAACTTAACTAAGAAAATCTTACGTCAGAAAATCAATATACATTTTGGAAGTATAGTATTAACACTACACTATTGACTACCCCCTTTTTATTTTCATGTTGGTACAAGTCCATCCAAAGGTTGTCTGGAAGATATCGCTATCGATAAGCGATAAGACCGCCGTTGTAACCATAAAATTAGCAATATTGTAAAACAGTTGCATGTCAATTTTGGTGTACAATAAATTATATATATATATATATTCTATAAGTTGGTCGCTTATAGAATATAGTATATATATATATATATATATATATGTATATATATCGTATACAAGGTAATGCCGACAATACGACAATAAATGAAAACACTGGTAATACTAGTTCATAGGAATATTTTTAAACAGTCAAAAAAATTATAGCATCGAAATTTAAAAAAATACAAACATAATAGAATAAAACTGTTAACAAAATACAACACCATTTCTAAATATGGGTTTTACAAACCTTAGGTATAATTTGCACTAATTCGCGTCTGGAAATAACAATTTTGGCAAAGCTTGTTGAAATAGCGAGTTGGCAACATGTGTTTAGTGTTTATACCGATACGGGGGTCGTTAACCTGTCAGTGCTAGCCCATTAATATACATCATGTAGAAAATTCCAAATATGAAAAATAATGTCCTGTGACTAAACTAGTGGATATATTCGAATGAATTTCTGTACGCAGACTGGGAACGTCATCAGGTATACGCAGTTCAATTTATTGTCGTATTGTCGGCGTTACCCTGTAAGTAAGACCCGTGATACATGTCACATTGTATCTCTTATTCAATTTAAACTACGTAAAACACCAGTCGGAGAACCTGGCCAGTATAGTCAAAATGTTACCACAAATGTGTTGCCTGATAACTGATAGGTCGTCTTGTGTTCAGCTATAAATAGGTCACTCTTTCAGCCATTCATGTAATAAGTAACTCAAAACCTATTCCAAGAAAATTGTTTAGCTAATAAACACATAACATCACCCCTGTAATTCCCGAAGGGTTAGGCAGAGGTGTACCTAATAGTACACCCACATTTCGCCACTCATGTTTATGTCCCATGTAATGGTGGGCGAGCCTATTGCCATCAACCGGGCACACATCCAGGCTCCGTGGCTAATAAGGACTAAGTTTAATCAAAGCTTGTTTTTTTATATTAAAAGGTTATGGAAATCACTAGACAGACAGACAACCTTGGGATATCAATAAATGTGTACTGAAACATTATAATTTGTATACCCCTACCAGGAGTCCAGAAAGACTGGAATATGATTAATGATACGATCGAACATGTGGAGGCAATTGACCGCGCCAGTGTTTGTGGCTAGCATGTTAACTATGTATGAGTCTCAATGTGTCTGTCTAATCTACTGGACTGATTTTGACAAATGAAGTTTTTATTGATCACACAATGTCGGCATCGGTTTTCGATAGACTCAACTTGGCTAGTAACAGAAAGAGGTTTTATTCTTTTTCAACAGGCGTGCGTGTATGGCCAAATGTTTGAATGTGGGCGAGGATCAATGAGTATTTTAGGATCGTAGGTGGTGTTCTGTGTAGGTTTTGCCTAGCCAAGGAACAAACACATCAAAATATACATATATACGTATACCTGCCTAAATTTTGCTCCGCTATACCGCCTTAATCTATACTATCTATATCTATACTAATATTATAAATGCGAAAGTTTGAATGGATGGATGTTTGTTACTCAATCACGCCAGAACGGCTAAACAGATCTGGATGAAATTTGGCACAGAGATGGTTTATAGTCTGGAATAGCACATAGGATTTTTATCCCGGTAAGACGATCCCGTGGGACAATTATTGAACACCACGCGAGCGAAGCCGCTGGCTTTAGCTAGTATTATATAAATACAACTAAGATCTCATATACAAACAATTTAATAAAAAAATAACAAATAAATAACGGGTCCCATCTGTCAGCAAAGCCGCTAATTTCACAGTCACTTTTCAACATTAATTTGAACGTCAGTTTAGAACATTAATTTTATTTTGGCCTGCGTTACGACAGCTTTTCAAGACAGTACGTTTATTAGCTTTCTTATAAAAATTCTTTTTTTTTATAGGGAAATAATTTGGAAAAGAAATATCTTCATTGCAATGAGAAAAATAAAAATATTTTCACAGAAATGACAATCATGTCTCTCCACCGTCTTTCTGTTGGGACAGAGTATAATTTTGTAATTTTCTTTTTTTTTTATAAAACTTTGCCCCCACTATGAATTTCTCCAGTAACGTGGATGCGTTTACAAACATTTAAACTCACACACACAAACAGCCAGACCGGGGATCGAACCCGCAACACAGCGCAGCAGCTAGTCACTCAGCGACTGCGCCAACCGTGCCGTCGCGAGTTGCGAGTCATCACAAATAATGGTATTCAGCGTACTCCAGTCTAAACTTCCAGTCTCGCTGGTAAAGGGAGCTTGCTAATCTGCTATCGTCGACACAAAGAAAAGATTTAGGTGTAGACACAAAGATAAGAATTTAAACGTGGACTTCTTGGGTTCCACTCTTGTCGACACGGAATCGACTTTGGCCGATTAGAAAGGACTATTATGTCCTTCAGTGTCGACTCGCTTCTCCCGAGCTGAAACCTTTTGGACCGGTTCAAGCCAATTACGACCACGTGTATTAGTATAGTCAAACCTATACTGCTAGTGACAGAAAATGGATTAAATACTTCCCAAGCGCCAAGATAACTAGATCAAACTACGGTAAGCGCCAGATAAATTTGCAATAAAGTTCATTGCCCTTTGCTTAATTTCTCTGCGTAGGTACACGAACAATAAATTATGAATCGTCATTACTAAAAAAAGTAAAGGATCACGATAGATGTCGATTCAGGACAGCTTCATGTCATTATTATCTGCTTTCGGAATTAAGTATGTCAATAAATGTGTGCAATAAATGTGTGTACGTTTATCTGGTGTCGACAAAATGAAAAACTACTTTAGCTAACCCAATAAACTTAACAGTTTTATATCATAACCAATAAATAGCAATAAAAAAAGGTAAAAAATGAGGCTGTAAACATATTTACGACACACGTTTATCGTAACATGGGTAGGTTGTGACAGATATTTCCTGGGACAAGTCATTTCTGTAGTGTGTGTGTGTGTATGTGTCAGCTTCTAAATTGGTATTTGGACGTTACAAAGGGAAAGTAGGAGTTGACAAGCGATCAAGTATCTTGATATTCCTGTTAACTTTAGTATCTAAGATGCTTTAGAAAATGGATACGTCTTCTGTGTAAATGCTACGCAGTTATACTTTCTTTAGAATTGATATTGACATCGATTTGACATGTGTGTAACTTACTTTCATGATAGTAATACAATTGTACGTAAAAAAAAATTGTACAAAAATAACTACAGCGCCATCTATGACACAAATGAAGAAGTAACATAAAGAATTCTAAATCGCGCTGTTAAAGTTATCCGCGACTTAAGAGCATATAGGTACAAGAATTCGACAACAACTGTCGGGTACTGTCCGACAGTTGTTGTGCCCACCATAATACCCTTCTGGTCGGAAAATCCTCCCTTTTCTATGAGGGGTGAAGAACTTTTCACCCTGTTCTCCATTCCCCTACACAGCTTTAACAAAATAACCGAATCCCAAAAAAAAAAACACAAAAAAAGTGGAAAATAATTTTACTTTCGGAAGTCGGTGACTATTGTTTGTTTCCTTGACTTTTTGCCACCGACTTCCGAAATTAAAATTATTTTTAAATTGTTTTAGTGTTTTTTTTGAGAGTCGGATATATTTTTGCAAAAAAGTTTTAATTTTGACCCTTTTTTCCAGATATCAAAAGAAACGGCAATTTCAGTATTTACCGTAATTTCCTCTACATAATATATTAAATTTCATAAGTAATTTTCTTTAATACGACGATAAAATTACCCTACCTTGTAATGAAAATATAAACGAAGAAATTAAATGTTTATTTATTAGACATTTACGTTTGAGGATATCCGCGACCAGGGGTTGTAAATGTTTGGTAATGGCCGAACGTAAAATAAACTTAAGTTGATATTTCGTCTTTATTGTTTTTTAGCAGTAAACAATGTCAAGTAAACCTATTTTATTTACTGTTTAAACTTTTATTTATATAGCGCTATAAGGTCAAATTAAAATAAATTACTCAGCGAAACTCCGCACACATGTAGGATATATCTACACAACTTAGAAACAAAATTAAACTGCCCAAACACCCTGTATACTTTTTAAACCCTGTTTACTTTTACTTTGTATGTTACAAATGGTTTTAAATATAATATTTTCAAACTCACTCTAAAAACTCAACATTTTGACCGTTCATTTTAAGGCAAGATGAAATTTTGAGATGTTCGTTGTAAAAAATGACATTGTCAGTTTTCAGAATGAAACCTCTTGTGTGAAAGTTTGAGGTATTTTTCGAACTACCCTCTATAAACTGTCTACACAAACTCTAAATAGCTTTTGAAAGCTCCACAAAATAGTTGAATACTATAATAAAAGCTACAGTAAAAATGGTTTTTCTAGTTGTCAAATTAGACTTTTTTTTTTAAACCAAACACACCTTTCAATTTATACAGACGAGATAAAGACTAGTAGTCTAATTCTTAGCTATAGCAAGCAATTTAATAATCAAATTACAAACGCCTATAGTTAGTTAGCAAAAGAGTCGTAAAAGTATGACGTGCCGTGGGTGATAACGTGATCATTTTAAAAGTAATATCGGACAGGCTAGCTATATGGTCCGTTTGTTAAACACTGGATTGCACTCCACCTCTCAGTCTGATTGCGTTTGTTTGTACATATATTTCTCCTATCTTCGTGGTTTACTAACATAGAGTTGTTTAGTATTCACTGACACAAATTTGAATCGGTGTTTATTTTATGATGTTAGTCTGAAATAAAGTTCTTTTATCTTTTATTCGCGTCGAAATTCTAAACGACAGAATCGGTCCGTCATCGTCTCTAAAACTTACTATCCCAACCCGCTTTAATTTTAAATCCCACCCAAAATTCAAACGCTGTCATAACCATAACCGCCGTATATCCCGCTTCACTTAAAATTCTTTAGGCAAGCACCGCATACGTCCGCTCATGTATTTAATCCGCAACACTTAACATTAAGTTCCTCTTTTGTGCGGCTGTATACGGAGACCCTAGCACGAATGCGCGACGCAAACGTAAAGTAAAGTCGAACGGTTACGGCCAGTTCAGATACAGAATAATGCGCGAGCTAATTACTGGCTGCATTGAAAATAGGACAGTATTACTATTTTTGAAGTAAAATAGAGCAAGAGTAGGAAAAACATAATTTCCACTTCCCTCCATATCAGTAGGAGAGATAACCAAACAAGGCCAATAGGCACAAAGGGACGCTTACAACTGGGATAAGCAGAGTTGCGCAGCACCACGGATTAATAATATCCATAAGTCTATATCATAAGTTGTGATCTGTTATATTTGATTCCAATAATAAGGTATGGCTAAAACGCTTGAACTGATTTGACTGAATCATCTGTCAAAGTCCGGTCTTGTCCACGGCTAGTCCGCGATCCGCCTGTATTGATTTAACTAAATCTTGACTCCGCGCGTTCATACTTCGCCTACGGTTCGTACGGTATATACAACCGGACCAGTTTCTACAGAAACAAGGTCGAGAGGAAAATTACGGAGTTTTAAACGAGTCTGAATTTGTTTCCCGCTTTCGTATTTAGACTTTTGAGAGTATGCATGTTGTATGTGGACTATTATATGTACATGTTAGTAGACGCTTGGGTTAACCTCTTTCGTGTGGAGTCGTCAAAGGTATTAGTTCAACTTACATTGCATACTGTACTTTATATCTTTTGGATGAAATATACTGAAAGAGCTGTAAATAGGGCTATGCGAAACCCAGTTTCGGCCCCACAGTGAAACCCGGTTTTGGCCCCACAGTGAAACCCGGTGTTTCCCTGGTTTTATAATGGGACCGAAACCGGGTTTCGATGCCCTGGACACAAATGGGTTAGGGAAACCAGGAAGCACCAATTCAAGTTAGTTTACACTAATATGCCCTGAAGTAACCTCACAGCTTACAGACTTTTAACACAGAAGTAACTGGAGATTCTTCTGGTCAAAGAATCTTTCCAGAAAGAGATTTTATCTTTTCTAGATATACATAATCAATGAATCTTTGACTACAATAAGCGTTCAAAAAAACAAACTTCAACAACGAGTAAAGCATATGTAAGCAAAAGGTGGTAGTTCTTTACTCAAAAACGTAGGCTTGTCGAACATTCGCTGATTAAATTGACCAAATACCAACTGGAATTGAGACCAATATAACCAGATGCAACTTGGCTGCATCTGGTTATATTGAAAGCTGTAGTCGGGAAAAGTTAAGGCAGATGGTGATGAGCGAGACTGTCGCGGGCAACAGCTGGTCCTCTTTAAAAACATATAACGATACCCGTTCCTAACTTCCAACCCCATGCCTCCTCATCTTCGGTTCACTAAGTAAACATTTTTAATCGGAAAACATCATATCGTCACTTGTCTTTTGTGGTCTTCCTCGTGGTTGTTTTATTTTTCTTACCAATAACTCTCTATTACTTCTTTCCTGACTCCATTGCTGTTTCTTTAGTTCATTATTGCAGGTCCACCAACAATCCCTATATTTTAATTGGCGACATTTTAGCAGCATCAGACATATTAATTAGGGACTTATTGGCCTCACAGGAAACAGTCCACAGTCGTACGGAACCAATGGAACCAATATTGGCGCAGTGATTGTCAATAAAACCGCAGCTCGTATTACTTCGGTTGGTCCGTCCGAGGAGGTTGCATAGCTGGATGTGGCTTGTTGATTGGAGAGAATATACTAGTATAAGACTTTTCTGGCAAACAGAGTAGTATATTCAGACCAGCAAACCAGTTTGTTGGGGCTGTGACCTTGTTCCTATTTTTGCTTGAGGATAGTGTGTGGAGATAAAGAATAATGCTTCTTCCGAATGTATTGCTTCAATATTTAAAGATAAAACTTAGGTACATAAAATTTCCGAACTATATTACTATGAAGTGCAAGAGATATTTAAAGCTATATAAAAAACGAAACTTCAAAAGATTGGAACTCCTTACAATTAGCATTGCTGCATAAACACAACCGCTGTGCCCACACAAATAAAAAAAAATCGTCATTTATCTTTGAATATTCAGCCTATAGTTTACTCAGTACTGAAATACAACAATCCTCTCTGGGAAAAAGAGTTGGCCATAATCTAGAGTGAGGGTTGGTTGACGTCACAAGAGCATTCAAATGTCCAAAAATAAATTTTTAATGCGTCCATTGATTCAAAATTCTCTTTTTGATATTCGTGAGTAATATAGCAGTGGCCAACATCTTAGCGAGCAGTGAACAGTTGACCTCACTTCCATACCTTCTACATCCATGTTTCTAATTTTACACGCTGGACAAAAGGCTCGGAATAAAATTTATTACTGACATAGTGGAAGACTTTACTTGGTTTCACGTACATACAAGGAAGTGCATTCAAGTTGTACGCAGAATGTTCTTCTTTATCGTGCGGTTAGTGCCTAACCTGGTGTCAGAGTTTTTATGCCGCCCAAGGGCCTCTGACTTGGCTTTTATATACCGTCGAGATATATCTCTCAGGCATGCTGGTTTCCTCACGATGTTTTCCTTCACCGAAGCAAGTGATAATTATAGGTACAATACACACATCATTCCGAAAAATCATAGGTGCGTGTCTTGGGTTCGAACTCGAGACAGAATGTAAAACTGTTTGATCCTTTTAGACCTTTGGTTGTAAAGATTTATGGCTTCCAATAGCAACTGGGTATCAGTACCCAGTTGCTATTGTAGTTTTTGGACATCTGAAGAAAACTATATTTATCATAGGTTTAGTTAGGATGACTTTGGTCCCGGCTGCCATTTGTAGATCTTCGACAGTCGTTACAGGTAGTCAGTGGCCCGAAAGTGTGACAACCAGTCTTACCAAAGGGTGTTGTATTACCCAATAGTAACTGGGTTGTGGAGGTCAGATAAGCAGTCGCTCCATGTTAAATACTGGTATTCAGCTGCATCCGGTTAGACTGGAAGCCGACCCCAACAAAGTTGGCAAAAGGCTAAGCAGATGATGATTTTAGTTAGGATGACTTTCACCAATAAATTGAACGCGGTCAGCATAACTATAGATGTTCAAGAGTTGCCAGCGTCAATATTCAATGGCAATTAAAACACTCATGGCTCTTGAAAATGGTTCATCTTTTAACATTTTAAAGGGAATTAAATAAGCAATGTCAAGCAATGTTTTTTATTCAGTCGTGCAATGTTGCCATGACTGTATAAAAAAAATAAAGGCATAAAGTGTGTGAATTTTGAAGCTGTAATATTTTTCTTTTTCAATAGCGATAATCATTAAATAAAGTGGAGAAGCTTGTACGTTAAAATACGTCGCATTCTTTCTAAAGTATTTGTCACCATTCTTTATATTTTCCACTGCAATTTTCTATTTATCCGAGGCTTTGTCAACAAACAAGTGCCACAGCTCGTAGCAATATTGCTACGGCGTAGCATTGTGCTACGAGATTTCTGATAAAAAGATTTATCTTTCAATAATTACTTTTTTAGTTCGATGAAACATTATGTGGCATCTGGGTTATAGCGAAGTAGTTTGCGTTATCTTATAATTCCAGCTATTAGTCGACAGGTAGACTATTAAGACTCTTTGGTGTGTTTTATGTCGAGCTTCTAAGAAGAAAAGTTTGAAAATATATTAATATTTTCCCACGGCTTCGCTCACGTGACTGTGTTAATGGTATATTCGTTAGGAATATTCTACTTATACAATATTAAAGACTCAAACTTGTCCATTTTCACTAACAGTAAGTGACACTTACATCTATGCCTTAATCATTTTGCAATATTGTGATTGTTGCCATTCAAAATTCCAATAGTGTGCTTTTATTTAGTCATTAATTAGATTCACCTATTATTTCTGATAGCGAGTAATACTAATTTTTATTAAGTCAATAAAACGACCGCCTTTTGGGTCTAGTGGTCGAAAGCGCGACTGCTTAGTGTGACGTCCTGGGTTCGATTCCTTTAAAGGAATTGAATTAGTTTTCTCAGTAACAGCCACGGAGTTTGGATTTGTGCCCAGTTGATGGCAAAAAGCTCGCTCTCCACTACATGGGACTTCAACGTAAGTGGGTGCACTATAGGGTACACCTCTGCCTGACCCTATAACATTTCATTCTACCCCCGTTTTCGCCCAGTAGTAGCCTATAAACTATTTTGTGTAACTCTTTTACTTGCGACTGGCAAGTAGCGCCACTTAACCGAGTTGGGAAGCATTAATTTAATTCCCACTGTTCCGGCCATCCATCGAGTGCATCTGTTCCGCTCAGGGTTGCCATCTATCTCTCCACTAGGGCTTTCACTTATTTTCATTTTGTTTTTGCGCACATAGATACATCGTCGTCATAGATACACGTCGTGGTCGCCCAGAGGTTAAGACCTCGCCTCTCATGCATGAAGTTGTTGGTTCAAATCCGGGCAAGTACCAATGTGACTTTTTCAATTCATATGTATGTACTTTTCTAAGTTTATCTTGGACATCACAGACATCGGTGAAGGAAAACATCGTGAGGAAACCTGGACTTAATTAATTTAAGTCTGAAATCGCCAACCCGTCTTGAGCAAGCGTCACCACGCTTGATCAAATGCTCGTGCCTTCTCTGTATGAGAAGAGGCCTTTGCCCAGCAGTGGGACAGTTACAGGCTGGTATTATTATTATATAGATTCATCAACCTTCCTCACATGGGGGTTGACAGAACGTAACTGTGTCTATAAAACTATTGAACGCCATCTTTATCCTTACATAGTCTTTTCGTATTTCTGCAGCACTTTTGACGGGGTTTATATATTGCCTTGCTGATCTAGTGGTCTGGATATGAGGACTTGGGTTCGATTCCGAGGTCGGTCAAAAGTGTTCACGGTTTTTTTTTCTTCAGGAATTTCTCAGAAACTTCAGGATTCCTGCCTGGTAGAATTCGCCATCTACCAGGCACAAATCCTGATGGTGCTTCTGAAAAATTACGCTAGCCCCTATGACATTGGACTGAAAGGTTACTTGCAAAATGTAGGTGTGCTATTAGGTAACCTAACCCGTTGTTCGACGATTATAAGCGTGATGTTATGACATAAGGTTTTCGGGAGCTTGTGTCAGAGGGTCTAATTTCTAAGTCCGTCAACGAAGATACGAGCCCGTATGAAAGTAGATCGAAACTTCCAAATGAACACATCGTTCTGTTATTTTCAGATTCATGAGTTTTGAAAATACATCGGGAGTAGAGACAACTGTCCAATCGTGTTTTCATTCGTTTTTAAGAAGAGTTTTAAGAAGAGAACAAGACAAAGTTGCGCGAGCTAGCTAGTTAACCATAATTCCAATCCCCTGGAGTAACAACATAATTAAACGTTGTAGCAAGCCGGGCATCAAACCCGGAACCTCGCCCCGCTAACTAATTTCCAATGTTGCGGCTTCTACCGGATGCAACTCCGGTCGGACTAGCTATCTCTCGAGGTCTCTAGGAGAAGGGTTGGCATGGACTTCATTTGTTTTAATGTTGATTGTAGGCGATCCGATTTATGAGCTTCTAATTTTATTTCCATTTAAAAAACATATTCTAGACTACTTGGAGACTTTGGGGTTTATTTATAAAAGCTGAATAAAGTTGTGAGACGTTTAATTTGTCTAAAAGTGTTATTTTAAGAAGCGGTTAGGAATTAACCCCAGAAAATGAGGGGGTTATCAATTTAACAAAAAATTGGGTTTTGAAATAATGAGTTTATTGGTTTAGATATAATAACATAGCTGTAGCTGTTTTATTTAGTTTAGTTATTCAGTAACTAAAACAATATTTTAGCTTCAAAAACGTAAATTTCAAAGAAAGACATTCAAATCGGAACGCCCATGTGTACACACATCAATCTATATATTTCTAGTACAACATGGCTTTGCTTTGAATAGATTTCCAAAACAATGAGATATCCGTATCAACTGTTATTGTATAGCTTGATTGGTCGCCGTTCGTACAGTGCATTTGAAAAATCTCTTTCAAGTGTATCCATCCACGATCTTTACTTTTGACAACCCTAACTGGACTACAGTAGCCAGTTATTTGTAAAACGTAGTTGGCTCGTAAATCCTAGGTTATCGCTCAAGTTCTTTCTTATTATGACCATCTGGAAAACAAGAGTAGTCGCAAATGAATTGAATGCTTTTTTCCAAATAGTTTTGAGGACGTTTTATTACTTTTTGATGAGTTCTGATAGCTTTTGGAAAGTTATAATCGGAGGCTGATGACTTTTTTCCACTTGTTTTCAAGCTTAAAATCTATGTTAAAGATGTTAAGGAACGATCCTTTTTTTTTGGGTGGGAAATTATCAAACGACCTCTCCCACTCTAGGTGGAGCGGGAGGGCGTGTCAGACTCTTACTGACTAAAACCCACCCGTGTTCCTTCAGTTGCCTGGGCCAAGGGCCACGGTAACTCTTTCGAACAAACCCGCAACTCTGGTAGGCATCGGTCCTAGTGGACCCCGTCAGTTTGTGCTGACATCTCTTTGAGGCACGCGTGGAACACAACGCGCCATCGACCCGGGCCTGTTCCTTACCGGACGGCGAGTTACCCATTGCTCGCCGTCCGCAAGCCCGCGCCTACGGTGGCCGGAAATCCGCTAAGGAACGATCCCAACGTGGTGTTCCATTTCATAGAACATCTTAAGTCTGTTTTCCCCGAAGGGTTAGGCAGATGTGTACCTAAGGCGTGTATACACACATACTACTGCCACTACACACGATATTGCTGGCATCAACTTGACACTAATATAAATTCAGGTTTGCTATTGAGAAATTCTTGGTGGAAAAACTGGCAACCCAGTAATTTCACGCATATAAGGAGTTCTTGCGACCAATACACAAAAGAGGCATACCACCAATTTCATGTACCTATCATTATTTTCTTTAACGTCAAAAAAATCACTATTATTGCTATTTGTTTTTTCTTGCAAACGATCTTCTTACTTTTAAGTCAGTAACTGTCCCACTGCTGAGGAGTAACCAAAATAAACAACAAATTCACCATGCTTGGTCACAACATGTTGCCAATTCCACTCCATTAGAACCCGAAACACGTGCAAAGCAAAAATATAACCCTAAAAAAAGATTTAATAATACCATTATAAACCCTTTAAAAATGCTCATTACCTCCATTATAAAATTAGGGTTTCCGACAGCGCGCAGAAAATAGCCTATGTTTAACGGAACCCAGTTGAATAATTAAAAGTGGTTAGCGGCAGAGGGTTGGTACACGCGCCGTTTACTCGCAGGGTTAAGGGACCTTAGTAGTGAAAAATGCGTGGTAATTTGAAACTTTGAATTAAATTTGAGCTTTGTTTAAGAAAGGGTTAAGATAAGAGAGCTTAGGGAAAAGGAACTCATACACGCTTAGATATACATATTTGCGATAAGGCGAAGTATGACAGTTATCTATACACGTTGCTTGTTATGGACATTGTCAGTTAACGTAATATTAGGTATGTCCACACCAAGGGCAGTGGTAGTAGAGCGGAGAAGTGTGAAGCAGAGAGAAGAGAAGATGAGTAAAAGCTAGGGTGTATCCGCCGAAGCTGTGCGGGGATGTGCAAAGCGGCACAACGTTTTCCGCACGCCGCACACAGCACATTGCAAGACATATCCTCTCCCCTCTGCTCAACCGTTTCCACTAAAGCTAAGCAGAGACGCGAATAGTAAATGACGAAATTGTATTCTTGGTTTAAAACACATCTCTTCTCTTCTCGTCTCCGCTTCGGTGGGGCTTAAATTCCCATGACTTTTCTCAAGACATCAATGTCTTTGAAAACCGCATAACAATCCCCCAAAAAGCTTCTAAATTTACCCACCGCATTTGAAGAAACCCTCAAGGCCACTGGTGGGCTAACAGCTATACTATACTATTCCATACATATATTTAGAAGGCACCACTCCGTTCATTTATACATTGATGGAGCCATTTCGAAGGAAATTGATTGAGATGGATCAATCAGTAGGAATCTTTCCCCTTTTCGTCTTCGATTCCGTTGTTTCGTTTATTTGTTTCGGCATTCATTCTTCTTGATTTGTCAGTAACGATGGGAACCTCTATTCTTATTGACAGCTGTCTGATTGAAGGAATGTTTTGGCGTTTGTTTGTTTGGAGCTAAATACTTTTGTGCGTGAGTGTTTTTTTTTGAAGGAAAAAAGAATAGAGTATTTAATGCTACATTAATATTAATGTTACTTAATATTCGGACTTTTTTAGTTTATTTTTTTAACTAGCTAACCGCAGCAACTTTGCCTGCGTAACATTTTTGATTAATTATTCGCTCCTTTTTCTCGCAGCGTGATGTTTAATGGGCTATCCAACACTAAAAGATTTTTCAATTCGAACCAGTAGTTCCTGAGATTAGCGCGTTTGACCAAACAAACGAACAAACTCTTCAGTTTTATAATATTAGTATAGATTAAGAATATGTTTAGAATAAAGAATGTAGCCCTAATTGAGCCATGATCTGATAATAGTTTGCAATAATTCGCTTGTAATAAGTTGCTTGGAATGCTTGTTTCTAGTTATCTTTCATAAATATAAATCAATTTAAAGGTTAAATTCAGGCAGTTTCTTTTTACATTTGCTAAGAGCAACTAAATCTTAGTGTCAGTATAAATGCGAAAGTATTTGCGGATGAATGTTTGTTACTCTTTCGCGCAAAAACTATTGAACAGACTTTAACGAAACTTTACAGTAATAAAACCTTATACATCAGAATAACGCCTACAGTTTTTGAAGTTGTTGAGAAAAAAAATAAGCGTGTGAAACCGCGGGCGGAAGCCAGTAATACTCATAATGTTTTAAAATACGAGTTCAGTACAACAACATAGTTTAATGCAATGGATGGAGTCCAGCACAACAACATGGTTTAATGCAATGGATGTGATCGACTGTGGTCTGTGGTTACTAGTGTGTTACCCAATTAAAGTGCCTGTCTTAAGATCATTCTGAATAGCCTAAAATAATAACATTCTTGATTACAAATGGCTCCCAAGGTAAATAGTGCGTATGTTTCTAATATTTCACACTACCTGCGCACGTAAGTAAGGTTATGTTTATAAATTGCTCGCGTGGGCAATGTTCTGTTAAGTCCAAGCCAATTATGCTTGTTGTCACTAACTGAAGACGATACCTAAACAAATGCCTAGATAAAAATGTGCTGTTCGATTTTCAAGTTTCAATGCTAAACCGAGCGTTGATAGTCCTACGTTGTTCTGTAATTAATTTTCGCCTAGCTAGTGTCAGTGAAGACGGGGTTTATACAGACGGTGCCTAAATTTCTGACTAGTAAAAAACCTTCAAAGTAAATATAAGCCTACAACACAGTCTGGCCACAATTCAGAACTTGTGACCACTGTATTATTTTGGTAACAAAGGGAGAAACCATACTAATCCCTTTTGACATCTCTGCTGATACCTATTTGAGGTTTGAAGTTTATTGTACTCCTTGGCGCCTACAGATACAAGTCTAATTAATTAATTATTTTCTGTGTTTTTCATTAGTCTGATTATGATTATAAAAATAAATACACTCGAGAGCAATGAATCCGGGTCACTTAAAGAATGTTAAAAATCTCGGAAACTAAAAATGATAGGTTAATGCAATAAATTGTATTTAATAGACAATGTAATACTCCTTAAATGAAAGTAAAAAAAATATGAGTCACCATACATTTTATTAACACAAAATTACATAAAGAAAAAAACTGCTGATCTCTCCTTAAAACAAAAATAGGAAACATGAAATTTTTGAACTTTATTACGATTTTCTTGAATTTTAATACTTTTTATTGCCTCCTCGTGCTTCCATTACTGCGTTTATGCGGTTTGGCATGCTGTACACCAAGTTCCTTATACGATTTTGGGGAATATTCTCCCATTCCTCTGTGAGAGCAATTTTGAGCTCACGAAGCGTGATTGGGGGAGGGTTTCGTTGTTTTACGCATCTGCCTAGCTCGTCCCAAGCATGCTCGATCGGGTTGATATCCGGGCTGCGCGCTGGCCACTCCATACGAGTAATGTTCATCTCTTGAAGGTAGTCATTCACAATCCTACCTGTATGAGGTCGGGCATTGTCATGCATAAATATAGCATCCTCACCTAAATTGACCATAAATAGACCAACGTGATCATTGAGGATTTCTTCCACATATCTTACGCTAGTTAAAGAGCCGTTTTCTATGATCACCAGCTCTGTGCGACTTTCAGAAGAAATTCCGGCCCACACAAGTACAGACCCACCACCCTAGGCTACTTTTTCTTCGATGCATGCTTGCTTGAATCTTTCCCCTGGTCTTCGATACACTCTGTGTCTTCCATCGTGCTTGTAGAGCATAAATTTTGATTCGTCGGAGAACATAACTTTTGACCAATCTTCAATACTCCAATTTACGTGGCTCTGGGCATATCTTAGTCTTGAAATACGATGCCCACGCTCCAGTTTAGGGCCGTTTGCAGGTCTAAGGGGTTTTAAGTTAGATTCAGCAAGCCGACGTCTTACTGTCCATGCACTTGGGTTACTTCCTCCGAGGCGTCGAAACTGATTGGTGAGTTCAGTTCCTGTGAGAAAGCGATTTCGAAGCATGGTGTTCACCAAGTATCGGTCTTCTCGTGCTGTGGTACACCTGGTTCTGCCCGTTCCTGGTCTGCGTAGGTTAGAACCAGTTTCTTCGTAACGTCGGAGAATTCTTTGTACTGTTGACAGCGACACACCGACAGTCCTGGCTGTATCGCGCTGACTCCGGCCGGTTTCCAGCATTGTAAGTATTCTGGTGCATTCTTCAGGCGTAAGCGACATAATTTCAGCTTGAATAATGAATATAGAGCACTATCAACATGGTTTATGTACCCACATAAATGACAGATTACAAACAAAAGCAAAACCAAATGCTGTAATTTCGTAGTTCCATCTTCGAAAGTGGCCCTTTTTCAAATTTGATTTTTTTATGATATAACTTTACAATAACTAAGAAGTTTTAATATCTTCATTTAAGGAGTATTACATTGTCTATTAAATCCAATTTATTGCATTAACCTATCATTTTTAGTTTCCGAGATTTTTAACATTCTTTAAGTGACCCGGATTCATTGCTCTCGAGTGTATTTATTTTTAAAAACAAAATTCCGCCATTTTTTTTTTTATTTTTTTTTGATATGCCCAGTGTCACTCTCACAGTAAATACGAATCTAACGACACCCTTCAAGTTAAAATCCATTGAGCCGTTCAGGCCGCAGAGCGTGCCATACATACATACTCTCGAAAAACATAACACTCTTGGCGCAGTCGGGTAAAAAGGCTAGGCAGGTGATATATAGGTAGGTTGGTAATTACTCAGCCTCGACTAATTAGGGATCAACAAAGCAAGATCTTATCAAATAATTATGTCAGCTGTTACCGATTAGCGGCGATCGGCGGCGGCGACCTCTCGCGTCCGGCCCTGGTTCGAGCCATGGTCCGGAGCGAGACGGAATGGGAAGCCGTCACCTCCTTTTGCGAAGCAGTCATGCTAGCAAAGGAGGAGGCGGAACGTGAGAGAGAGCGTTCCTCCTCACGTCCCAGCCGCCGCGGGAGACGCACCGGGCGTCGGGGGCCACGTGGTGGTCCCCGGCCACCGTAGACGCGGGCCTGTGGACGGTGAGCTAAGGGCTAGCTCGCCGTCCCTCCGTCTTAGGACGACAGGCCGTGTCAACGGCGCGTTCGTGTTCCACGCGCGCCTCAAAGAGATGTCAGCATAGGGAAGGGGCCCGCAAGGGCCGATGCCTGCCGGGTGCTGCGGGTTGTTCGAAAGAGATACCGCGGCCCCGGAACACAAAGGGCGATGAAGGAACATGGGTGGGTTTTAGTCAGTAAAAGTCTGACACACCCTCCCGCTCAGCCCAGAGCGGGAGAAGTCATTTGATGATTTCCCATCCGGAAAAAAAAAAAAAAAGCTGTTACCGATAGATAAAACGGACATGAATTACTAGATCACACGGAAACAATCATTATAAAAACTTCCAGTGCATTATTAGTTCGTCGGTTATAATCAGCCATTTCATTCAATTTCTACACCAAAATGGGTAGAACAGTTGATTCTCAAGGGGTAGTTTTGCAACCTCGTCAAAATTCAGGAGGTTGTCATAGAAGACGTAAATAATCAATATAAATTACAGTACCTGGTCAATTATAATAAACGCTGCTTATTTTAGTTGTTTTAATTTAACACTATTTCAAAATGAAGCCCTTATCAAAAGAGGAGAATCACCCGTTTATCGAATAAACGTCTGCGTTTGTTTGTGTGTGTGAAAGCGCGGTTATAGGGCTAGTATTAGACGGCGTTTTAATACGGGTGGTGTACACTTATCGATATCCGATATTAAGAAAAAAATATAAAAAAATACTTACCCATTTTATTATTGATTCGGGTTGAGAATCATTAGCTTAGTTACTTCCTTGAATTTGACGAGGATGCAAAGCAACACCTTGTATTTCCAAGAAACCCCGCGTATTCCCCAATTCCTGTATAAAGTCTGGCAACTCTTCGACTTACCGCCGTAACCTCTTTTGCTCGACTGAGCCGACTCCAATGTGTTCGAGCGTGACGCGACTCTCGCTTACCGACGCGCAAACATGTTTTTTTTTATAAAAATAAATCTGTTCACTAGTGTTTTTCCTTGCAATAGCAACGTTAGTTCGAATTTTGGATGTTTTAAGTAAAATTTGTGGGTATTTTATGGTGACTGAACACTCTCGCCGAGTCGAGAGAGTACACAGCCAAGCGCGGAACTCAAAACTTTCCTCACGACATTTTTCTCATTCCTCCACATCCCATACCTATACCACGACAACCGATTAACACCCAACTCTTCAGTCACCGGCGCTACTTTCAGATGTCCTCTTGTGTACACATAACATAATCTTAACTTTCTCAAAAAATACTTATTAGGTATAGTTTAGAGCAAAGAGATTGAAAATAATTATAGAGCGGACATTGGGACTATTTTCATACAAAAATTTTGATCCCAAACATGAAAGGTTTTGACACATGAGTGGTCCCTGACAAGCGAGGGTATGACATTAGACAGAACGATTTGTTACTAAGTAGTAACAAGTTTTGGATTACGATTTTCTTCGTCTTGTCCCGTCTATCGCTAGTAAATATTTGAATGTCTTTGGTTTAGAGATAGATGGTATATAACAAAATAGTATTTCATACACAAAAGTTAACTGCAACTGCAACAACTAAAAGCAACTGGAACCGAACTAAGAGGAACCTGTATTTCCAGTCTAAATCAAAGAGGCATCAACAGAAAAATCATCATCATCTTCCTGCACTTGTCCCATTCTGCTTGGGGTCGGCGCAACACGTTTTCTTCTTCCATTCTCCCCTGTTAGACATCACGGCATCATTTACTCCTTTCTCTTTCATGTCATTCCTCACACAATCCACCCATCTTTTTTTGGCGTTCCCTCTCCCTCTCCACCCGCGCATCAACAAAAACATAACGACTTCAAAACACAAATCCGACTTTGAATCGGCACATTAAAATAGTATTCTCCCTTGTTTATTTACATTTGAATACAGGTTCACAAACGGCTTCCGATTCCCTCCGTAATTTAATTGAACCCGTTAATTTTTCCAAGTATTTCGTACGGGTAGTCCGTTCAATGGAATCAATTTAAAACACTTGTTTCCTAATGAAATTCATGTTCGTGTTTTGTATTTACATATGTGTGCTTTTTGGCGTCTTAATTTGTGTTTTGTAGACAAATTAAACCTTGTTGCTAGTTACGTTAGTTACAGAAACTTTCAGGTGAAATTAGTTCATAACATAATATCACGCCTTGTAATCCCAGAAGGGTTAGGCAGCGGTAGGTGTACCTAACAAGTGCCACCTGTAACGACTGTCAAAGATCTACAAATGGCAACCGCAACCAACGGCTTAACGTGGTTTCAGAGGCACGGAAACTCGGTATGTAATGGATGGTCCGATCTGCAGACTGACCTAGGCTAGCGCGGCTTTACCTGAAGATAGACACATGCAGCTGTTACTATTTAGCCACGAGCTCCTATTTATGCTGGAAAACATGAAAAAAAAATAATATGCATAACATTGAGGTAAACAAAAGCACTATTGAACATACGAGTACATCCATACATTTAGCCGGTGGCACAAAACACGCTGTTAAACAACTGAGGCGCAAACTAATCCAATATGCACTAACTCCAGTCAGAGTACAGCCTCCGGAAATGTACGCGGTGTGTATTGTAGTACATTATGTGCTACGGTTTATATGGTTTTAAGGGCGTTTAGGGATGAAGGGAGAATCTGTTATGACGTAACGTAGCTGTTTTTGAGTGTTTCGTGGCAAAGTTTTAGCTCACTGGATTATTCATATTTACTGCATTTTACGCTCACCAGTGCATAAAATGCAGCTTGCATGCATTGCTGACGTTTAACAAACCTTAGCGAATATACTGCAGGAATTTCAACAATTGGCGATTGGCGCTGGGTGTAATTTTATTTATACGGGTTGGAAGGGACACCGACGCGAAAACTGAAACCACATATTCAGTACATCAATATGTATAATAAGTATGTATTTACAAACAAAAAAGTATCTATGTAGTATATCAACTATCTGGTGTCCACGACACAAGCCTCGTTGCTTAGTGTGGCACTAGATGGCGCTGTGTGTAATGTCCGGCGTATTTATTTATTATTGTTATCATTCTGAACCACCCCACATGGAAATTTGGAAATGTTTCGTTGGTTATTAAAAAAAAATCTGCTATTCCATACATTTTGAACGTGTAGGTATTGCACTTTTGCTGATTTTTTATTTATTTATTTATATTTTTTTCCGTATACAGCGTGTCCCAGATAGGTGTGGTCATATTTCAGGGTGTGATTGAAAGAGCCTTTTACATATAAACGCTACTGAAAGTGACAAACTCGTCGCCTAATTTTGGGGTGACTCAATTTAAACTGTCGACACGCTAAGGTTGTGTGATTCAGATCATCAAACTTTCTCCATTGCGACTAACAAGGATTCCGAATGCAAATAAATCAACTCCAATATAGTAAATTTTGCGAAAATAGGTATTTCCATGTGTAAAAAAGGCTTTTTTAAGGATTTTGAATACATCTATAAATCCACCAGCTAGTAAACATCCAAAAACTCCAAAGTTATATAAGTTAAATGACTAGGAACCCATATTCGCAGAAGCAATATTGAGAAAGCAAAGTTCCCGTTTGTGAAGGGTCGACAAACAAAGCAAAAACTTATGCAAAAAATGTTTGTATTCCACATTCGAACAATATTATTCAGAATACTCCTAGACGAGACTAGATGCCATCTACTATGTCTGACACCTGGGTAAAGATATGCCATTTTAATTTTTTCGCCAAATCTCATGAAATATATCATCATCTGCCATTTCCAGTCTAACCGGATGCAGCTAAATACTAGTATTTTACATGGACCGACTGCCTCCACATCCCAGTTAGTAGTAGATAATACGATACCCCTTGGTAAGACTGGTTGCCAACTTTCAAGCCACTGACTCCCTGTGACGACTGTCAAAGATCTACATACAATAATTGACAGCCGGGACCAACGGCTTAACGTGCTTTCCGAGGCACGGAGGAAACTCGGTATGTAATGGGTGGGCACCCATCCACGGACCAACCTGGGCAAGCGTGGCTTAACCTAAAGATCGACCCTAGCGGCTGTTAACATTTAGCCACGAGCTCTTCAGACCTGTCGGCCACGTAGGTTAAGAAATGAAATCTCATGTTATGTTTTCGTGCTTTGGAAGTAACGTTAT